>JACJUM010003053.1:1903494-1961366 GCA_020976665.1 Heortia vitessoides
TCATCAACGTCTTCATCGTTATCATCTTTATTATTATCACTATATTCGTCCTTATCAACATCATCATTGACATAATCATTATCATCATCGTTATTAACATGATAACGCTGCACACAGACCTCCCCAAGAAACGAGGAATTTGCCCGCAATTGCCACACCGAGCAAATGGCAATCACAGAGCGTAGCTTCCCGACGGGAATGCTGCTGCCTATATCCGTTATATTCGAGTTTCGTTCCTGTTATATTCGAGCTACACCGCTTTGGATGGATATACCGCCATCTATCAATTCTGGTACCTCAGTCGCCTCTTACAACACTATACTACTACGAAAAAGTACTATACAAACATACTATCTGAATCTACAAGTTTGGTCGAGATCTTTTGAGTAGTTTTTGCGTGATCAATGAATGATACATACACAGAAATGTTTTGACTAATTAGACAATACACATGTCTGTATGTACTTATGTATGTATATATAACAATATTTATTGTTTGGGCAGGTATCGCGGCTCAGGAAGGCCACGAGGAGTGCGTGCTGTGGCTTTTGCAGCATGGCGCCGATCCGATGCAAGCGGACCATTGTGGTGAGAAATTATTTTTTTTTACATTTAAATAAATAAATCCCTACATCTCATACATTGACCTGATTCCGTGGTAAGACGCTTGAAGCACTTATGTTACGGACATCCCACAACAGAGAAACCACAAATATACTACTTAGCAAACTGTGAAACAGACACACACTAAAAAAATATTTATGTGATGACATTTATTTATATATTTGTCCTGGGTGATCGAAATCGAAATCACGACCTTCGGCGCAAAAGACCGGTCCACTGCCATCTGTGCCATCGGGCCCGCCGAATCGTCATCATTGTGTATTTCTACATTTAATTGAAGGGACGGTAGGGAAATATCTGACGTGCCCGATGGCGCAGCTGGTAGTGATCCTCTCTTGTGCGTCAGGAGTCGTGGGTTCGATTCCCACTCAGAGCAAATATTTTTATTATGATATTAGTGTTTGTTCGGAGTCTGTGTGTTAAATATATGTATTTAGTGTAGTATATTTGTGATGCCTCTTTTGTCTGTCGTCCGTAACACGCGTGCTTTAACCGACTTACCGCGGAGTCAGTTCAGCGTATGAGATGTTGTGGAACTTTATTATCCAATATAAATATAAAATTCTCATGTCACGGTGTACGTTACTCCTCTGAAACGGCTCGACCGATTTATTTTCGTGAACAAATCTTAGCGTGCATGTCGACTAGGGTGGAGAATCGGACAACATCTATTTTTTATCCCCCTAAATTTTAAGGGTGGTCCACCCTTATAACATCATTTATTATAATTTTTATTTGTTTTTATATTTGTATGATTCAGCATACATATACATACAAGCCTAAATTTACACCAATCTGTCACAAACCCTTATTGTGTCATAGTCATTTTAGTAATTTAGTATAATTTAATTGGAAGAACGTTTGCCGGGAGAGGTAGTTTTAAAATTATTTGTTATTTCCAATTCACCAATCACTAGGCTAAAGCCTGTTAATAAAAAATTGATTATTACAACTGCGTAAAGTATTTGGTTTACTGTCATGTTGCGACTCTTATCACAGGTCGGACCCCAGCCAAGGTGGCGTGGCGAGCGGGACACGCGAACATATGCCGGCTGCTGGAGAGGTGGGGCGCCAGCGTGGGGGGCGCGGGCTCCACCGCCGCCAGCGCGCCCCCCGCCTCCGACCCGCCCGGCCCGCACGGTGCGTACCCAATTTTTTTATTATGATTTTTATATTTGTTCTGTACCTGGGTGTTAAATATATTTACTTTAGTAGTTTATTTATGATTCCTTTGTTATTTATAAGTTATTATTATTATAATTAGAGTATATCTTATACATATTTTTTTATGTTCATATGTGTTTGAAGAATAATGCCTTCTAATCTAAGTTCAATGTGCTATTACTTTTCTTTAATTTTTTTTAAAATAAGGTTTTAAAATTATTTCTAAGCGTTGTATGCGAAAGAAAGAAATAATCAGTCGTCCGTACCGCGCCCGCAGGCTCGCCCGAGTACAAACGGCGCAGCGTGCACAGCTCCAACTCCACCAAGTCGTCGTCCAACCTCACGGCCGGCTCCGGCCGCGACCTCGACCGGCCCGAGCTGGACCCCGCCGACAAGGTCAGCCACTCTGTGAAGTCCACTGCTAGACCTTCCTAAAACAGGAGGAGTTTTGACCGTAATTGCTGTGTTGGTAATCGTGCAGCGTAGTTTCACAACAGGGATGCTGCTGCTCATGCCCGTCCTGTGCATTCGAGCTGCACTGTTACTACACCTGATTTAGGGAGAGGTACTATTTTACTCTACCGGTACCTCACGACTATGTTCACTCAGTATTTAGACATTGACATGTTTGCCGATAACTTGACGAGTCTTCTGACTTAGTTTTGGGAGACAATAAATGACATGTGGACAATTATCATTCTTAACATATTTGCCATTTAAAGTCCACTGTAGTTCATAGGCCTCTCTAAGTTAGGGGTTTTTTTGCCCATAATTGCCGTGCTGGGCAGCGTGGTGACAATCGCAGAGCGCATCCGTCTAGTGCATTTGAATTACACTGTTCCGGATACTGGATATACCGCTATCTGTCGGTGACTAAACATGATTTTCAAACAATGTTTGATAATCCTAATTATTTGACAAATTCTTATTTCGCATAAGACAGGTGTTGCAAATGTTTTACTCATGAAATATTTTAACTGACCAAATATTATTGTTCGTTATGGTCAGAACAGAACCGAAACGTCTGGTCAGGTAGATCTACATCTACCTGACCAGACGTTTTGGTTCTGTTGATCCTGCAAATATTTTTTGGGAATTAATGTTTTGGCATAATTTTATTTTTATTTTAGAAAATATTTCTAATTTAGGTTTAGTTATTATCAAATTGTTCAATTGCCAAGAACATCATGATAATAATAATCGTGCTATGGGATAAACAATGAAGTTTAGATAGTAATTAATTAAGTAGCCCGATAGAGCTAGACATTATTTATGATGCTCGCACATCTGTATATATAAAGGAGAAGCTGACTGACTGAGTAACTGAGTGAATAACTGACTGACTGAGTGAGTAACTGACTGACTGAGTGAGTAACTGAGTGAAGAACTGAGTGAGTACTTTTAGGATTTTCAAACGTTATAAAATGATGTTTATTACATATACCCCCCCCCCCGGACCCCCGGTAGTCCGACAAACATTTTTCAGGGCAGTGTTGAACTATCGAATTCTTCGGATTATAGAGTACTGCCTAAGACCCCCTATAGTCCGGAATTTTCGGAATCAATTGTCCGGAAAACAATAGAGTACCTTGTAATCCGACAAATTACAGATCCAATGATAAGATTCTGTATACATATTATATATACATATGTACATATATGTATTCTGAAGTACAAATCATACTTGTAGACCATGTCGGATTACAGGGCGGATTATCGGGGGTCCACTGTATATATATATATATCTCGCAATTTGTCGGTGTCGGTCGATATATATATATATATTATTGTATTATTGTATATACTGTTATTCAGAAGTACATAACGCATGATGTATTCTCCTGTATCCTGTAATTAAAATTGTAGTTGTATTGTTATGTGTATTGCGGCAGGCGAACAGGGCGAACTTGTCGCTGACATTCGCGCAACAAGTGGCGCGGTGCGGCCGCGGTCGCCGCGACAAAGAGCGCGACGTCATCCCGGAACACTACGCGGTCGAGAAGGACTCTAAGCTGAGGTGGGTGCATGTTTATTTAACACTAGCTGTGCCTGCGACTTTGCCCGTTTGGAATCGTGACTTGGGCGATTTTTCTACTGCTTTTGCTTTATTTTTAATTAACGCTCCAATTGTATTGGTCGTAACGCAATGTTATATAGCCAAAGATACTACTTTTTGCATTAGCTATCTGCCAGTGAAAGTCCCGTCCAAATCGGTCGAGCCGTTCCAGAGATTAGCCGTAACAAACAGGCAGACTGACAAAAATTGTAAAACAAAAATTTGGTATTGGTACCGTTTATACATTTATATGCCTGTAGTAGAAAGCGGTTATTTTTATATTACAAACAGACACTTCAATTTTATTTATATGTATTGATTAATCTGAAAATGCCTCAAGCAATCTTTACACCGCTGTGTTCTAGCTAACAAAAGTATACACTACTACAGACCGGATGTCATGTTACAACAAATATCGACAAATATACGCAGTATTATAAATAAATGGATAAAATAAATACCTGACTCCATGTTTAGTCGCTTAAAACACTTGTATTACGGACGCCAGACAACAGAGGAATCACAAATATATTACTTAAATATATATTTAACACCCAGACACAGAATAAACACGACGTACATTGACAAGGTACATTGACGTCTTGTGCGTCAAAGGTCATGATTTCGATCCCCACACATAGTAAATATTTGTATTACGATATTTGTGTTTGTTCTGTGACTGGGTGTTGAATTTATGTATTCAAGTATAAAATTTGTAATTAATCTGTTGTCTGGTGTCCGTAACACGCGTGCCTTAAGCTACTTATCAACGAGTCAGGTTAATATGTAATATATTCTGTGATTTTTTTTTAATATTTAAAAATATGATATCAATCTGTGTGCAGGTCTTATGTGTCCGGCGAGCGGGAATGCAGCAGCCCGCTGTATGCGTCGCCGCCCCGTACCCCGGACCTGGGCAGCCCCACAGTGCACTCTACCCCCTTCGGTAAATATCCATTTTCTATAAATTTACTTTCACCCCGATTACAAAATTACATCAGCTCAAAATAAAGCCTTCCCCACATTTGTAGGAATATTGCGATTTACGCGCAAATTTAAATGAAATGAAAACTTTTATTTTATAACTAGCCATTGAAAAGTAAATGATACCCTAAATTTTCACCCTTCTATCACCTACCCCTATTTTTAATAGCATTTTTAGTAATGTAATCAATTTATATGGCAGTAAGATTGCCAGGTTTGCTTGTTTTATTTAACTATACACAAACCCTATATATATATATATATATATTAAAAACACACATACATATTTATTTATTTATATACATAGTTAAGAAAGGACGACGTCTGTAGGGTTGTCTAGTAAATATATATATTAGTATGGTTCTATAGTTCTGCGGACGGATGGTGGTATATACATCCGTAACAGTGTAGATTAAATGCACAGGGCGGGGATGGGTAGCAACATCCCCGTCGCGAAAACAGTTTCCCCCTGTCTTGGGGAGGCCTGTGTTCTTCAAAAGCTGATATGATCATGCCGATGGTCCTGTATTCTATTAAAAATTGCCTTCCAGGGTCGCAACCGCCGAGCCTGACCTCCGTACAGCCGATACTCACCGACACGCACTTCAATCGGGACACGCATATGCGCATAATCCTGGGCAGAGACACCAAGCCAGGACACGATCGTAGCGACAGGTAAGCACATAACCTTTGACCGTTGACCTATGACCTTGCATATTGGTCATCAGCACCTTACCTCTACCGCCGCCGCATTGGTGATGGAGGTAGTAATGTTGCTTAATATGTATAATTGTGTTTCAATTTGTGATATAATAGCTAGGCTAAATTGAACTGCTATCTGTGTTGAGGTATTGGCAGACTAGAGTACCGAGAACGGTCGGTTACATGCAACCATAGGCCAGTTGAAGATAAAGTAGGTTCAAAAAAATTTATATCATCATCATACCAGCCTTGGAAGTCCACTGCTGGACATAAGCATCTCCAAGGATGGAGGTTATTAGCTCGTAATTGCGGCGCTGGGCAAGCGTGTTGGCAATCGTAGAACTATAGCGACAGGGATGCTGCTTTCCATCCCCGCCCCTGTGCATTTGCACTGCTCCTGATTGATAAACCGCCATCTGTCGGTTGTGGTACCTTAGTCGCCTCTTACGACACCTGGTGCAGTGGGAAGTACTATTCCATTCTGCCGGTACTTCATAGCACTAAAAAAAATATTAGACCTAAATTGGGACCTACTTATTGAAAAACTCTATTTTATTAGTTTTTCTTATCATTAATAGGCAAAAACGCTGTCTTCCATATTAGATTGTAGATAATGCTGTGATGTCGCACGAGTTGTGAACAATCTTTCCTCTAAGGTTTTATCAAAATCAGGACTTCCACCGCTTTATATTAGAAATGAAAGCCGTGGGGTACCAGCGGAGTAGAATAGTATCTCTCTTTGTACTAGGTGTCGTAAGACGCGACTGAGGTATCTCCATCGGACAGAGCACTGCTTAAATTCTACTGGATGGGGATGGGCAGCAGCATTCTCGTTGTGAAGCTGCACTACACGATTGCCACCACGTCTGCCTTTTGCGGCAAATATTGGCTACAATTTCCTCATCTTGGGGAGCTTTGTCCATCTGTGGACTTTTTATGGCTAATATGATGTGACTGGAGGTAGACATCATGCAAAGGTAGTCTGCATTGCTATCTCACTCCCATCTATTTCTACCGCCGAACAGCAGTGTTCTGTGTTCCGGTTTGAAGGGTGAGAGAAGCGGTGAAATTTCTGGGTACTGTGACATAACATCTTGGAGTCGCAAGGTTGGTGTCGCTGGTGATGTCACGAGCGTATGTACGCTGCGGTGATGCTGCGGTCACGTGGACCTTATTCTTGTTTGTTCACTTATTCCAAAAAAAAAAAATTTTAAAGTTCGAGTGACATTACTTCGTTTACATGTTTTGTGACGTCACATCATGACCGATAGCGTTTTCAACGATCCATTATAAAAATAATGAAAAATCTAATTTTATATTCAAAGTATGTAACAATCTTGAACTTAGACTGGGTTTCACAAGCCAACTGTTGAAGGAAAGGCTCATTTATTATTATTACAGTAATTACATTATATTATTACAGTAATATTTTTAGGGATCTGTTTATGTCCACCGGTGGACTTCCTACAGCTAATCAAATTTGGATTGGACGAGCTTAAATTAAGTTTATTCTCTTTTGTTCTGGATGTTCAAAAAAAATATATATTACATCCGTTCTTTCATTCGTTCGATCAATCCTTCTTTTCACCATTCTTACATCCATTCATCCATCCATACCCAAATTGATTATTAATTTTATTGGTTCATTCATTCCTTTTATCAATTGTTTCTTCAAACTTTCTTAAATTTTTTCATTCGTTCATTCAGCAGTTTAATTTAGCCAGTTACAATTATATCTTTATTTCTTGATATAAAAATCTAACGCTCCCAGTTTGAGTGAGAATTAAACTCACACTTTTTGTATTTCCGTTTCAATACTCTCACCGATAAGCTTATTAATTGGTTTTACTCCTATATTTGTTTCAATGTTGAATTGTTTAACACGGGTAGCTTCATAACTGTATTTTTGTTTTTGTTATTGTTAATGCACAGGTAGTTGGGCATTTGACTCAATATACGGCCGTGAGGTACCGGCAGAGTATAATAGTACCTCTATTACCAGGTGTCGCAACAGGCGACTGATGTACCGATGATATCATTTGGCGGTTTACCTGTCCGAAACATTGTACTTTTGATACGCTGGGCGGGGATGGGCAGCACCCCCGTCTATTGCCTTCACGAGTATCTAATGCGGTAATTATGGACAATATTTTGTTTACGAATAGTGTCAAATGCCCAATTATATCGTCATGTCTGTATGTAGAGCTTCTATATATAGCATTCTAGTAAATATTTCTAGAGGTAGATCTATGAAAAAAGCATTGGTACCTCTGTCACCTAATTCTATCGGCATACAGAAGTGATCGCATTTCTGTGTTCCTGTTTGAAGGGTGAGAGAGGCAGTGAAATTACTGGGTAATGTCTGGGTCTTTGCGATGGCCGTGTGCTTGTTTTATGATTTTGTGGTCTAGAAAAAGTACTAGATTAAAGATAGGCTGATAAAAGTAAGTTTTTCTTGGACATTTTTTTTAATATTGACCATCAGTATTCTGAATCGTATTCTGGCTTGATGTATCAGACAGCTTTGAACTGGTATGGGAAACCTGATGGACTATGGTGTGATGTTTAACCATGATGGTTCTCGGCTATACAAAGTTATTTGGTTAGTGCATTTGCTTACAATATATGTAATATTTTCTTTTATGCAATTGGGATTTCTTTTTAGTAACAACTTTATGTACTTGATATAGCAAATCTGTGGAGAATCGATGATTATTTTTATCAGTACCTTGTCATCGTGTAAGTAGGTAGGTAGTGGGTATTTAGTTTAGTAAAATGGATGATGTGTGCCAGTGAGTTATGGAGCGCGAGGGGGAAGCGGGCGTACTGTCGACTGGTGGGGAGCCTCGGCCGAGCGAGAGGGAAGATATTTAAGAAAACGTGAGTGAGCGGGACAGATGATTGGGCGGTGGTTGTACCGTGGTTCGTGGTTAAACGGTAGGGGGGTGGGGGGGGGGGGGGGTTGAAGACTCAAAATAATAATACGGAAGTCATAAGATGTCGTTTAATGTTTTACAAAATTATTATAACATACATGTCTGGAGCTGGTTGTAAATAACTTTCTGTCTGTATGTTGTTGTCTCGTGTTTATTATTACGTAATTTTACTTTGGGCTTGCCAACAATTTTATGGACATCCTGTATAATTAGTTTAGCTGAGATCAGTGAGTGGTCACAGTACAACCGCGGCCTGCTGGATGTTTTCGCTGAGGTTTGGCTTCAGGCTGGTGATAGTTTATACTGTAACGAGATCATTGCCATCATCATCTCACGAGGGTCATGGATCATCAAGACACAGTTGCAGTATGCGGTATAAGCGTTAACTAAAATAAAATTCAGTACATTATATTTACCCACGAATGACGTCACTCATAAAAATGACATTTTGACAATGACAGGTTTACATTGGGTTGTGGTTTAAATTGCACGTCGTTTTAAATATAGTAATTATGTTTACATACTGTTTTAGTGATTATTTTCATATTAAAAAGTCTAGTCCAACATTCATATATCTGTCACACAGAGGCCGTTTCTTATTCTTGGGCTTTAGATTAGTGATCTTATTTTGTGCGTTAAAAATAGTGGGTTCGAGCCCTACCCAGGACAAATATTTATATGATGATATTAATGTTGGTTCTGTGTCTGGGTGTTAAATATACGTATTTAAGTAGTATATATTTATGATTTCTATGTTGTCTGATGTTCGTAACACGAGTGTATTTAGCGACTTATCACGAAATCAGGCTAATGTAAGATGTTGTGTAAATTTTTATAATCATTATACTGATGACACTGTTGACCCATCGGGTCATCAGGGTCACCTATTATCTATAAAGTAGTTTTATATCATTAGTTATTATAAAGGTGGTTTGTAGAGTTTGAAATGGTGTGGACATATCTACTCTCATGTATGTATAAATAAAAAGTTACAGTGTGAACTCGTTTGGCTTATCAACTTCACGTCACAAGGTCAATAAGTTCAATCCATCCTGTTCGTTAGTTTTGGGTGAGATTGAAAATAAATGTAAACCTTATTTTTTAGAAAGTCATCTTATCATCAGCACAGGATTTATTTAATGTCCCTAGCCTGTGACCACACAGGTAAACTTTGTTGTAAGACACGTCCAATGACGTCTAGTCTTAAGACAGGCCTGCTGCATGATGAAAAATGTTATATGCAACTCGTATCTGGTCATCGTACAGAATCTATTATATAGTATATTATAGTAGAGTAGAATAGTACCTCCCTTTTACCGGGTGTCATATGAAGCGACTTAGGTGTCTGAACCGGCAGATGCGGAATTTCCATTCGGAACAGCGTGGCTCAGATGTACAGGGCGGGGATGGGTAGCAATATCCCCGTCGGGAAGCTGCGCTCTGCGATCGCTAACACGCTCAACCCCATCTTGTGTATTTAATGTGTACTGTTTCGGATGGATATACCGCCATCTGTCGGTTCTGGTATCTTAGTCGCCTCTTACGACACCTGGTACAGGGTACATGGAGAAGTACTATTCTACTCTGCAGGTACCTCACGGCAAGACATATTTATGTGTTTTAAATACAATACAAGTGTTACGACTTTATCGGTCAATGTATGAGATGTGGTGTGAATTTATTTATTTAACTTGGATATCACAAAAGTAAAAAAAATCCTTTAAAAAAAATATACTTATTAGGAATATGCTTTTGTTTACTTTAATCAATTTTTTTCTACGAATTTCCCAACTTCGCACGAAACACCTGCTTCTCAACATATAAGCTAGATCTATAGTTATTAATTTAGTTATTTTTTCTTAGAGATCCCTACCATATTATAAATGCGAAAGTAACTCTGCCTATTTGCCTGTCTGTTACGCTTTCTCACTTAACCTCTCAACTGGTTTCGATGAAATTTGGCACAGACAATCTTTAGATCCTGAGAAAGCACATAAGCTATTTTTAAATTCGAAAAAAGGGTGGTATGGGGTTGAAAGGGGGGATAAAAAGTTGTATGGAAATATTGCTATTTTTAGAGCTAGAAACTTAAACTTATTTTCCAGGCCATTGATTTTATATAAATAAATATGACATTCAAAG
The DNA here is from genome assembly GCA_020976665.1 of Heortia vitessoides. Taxonomy (NCBI): domain Eukaryota; kingdom Metazoa; phylum Arthropoda; class Insecta; order Lepidoptera; family Crambidae; genus Heortia; species Heortia vitessoides. The sequence continues at coordinate 1,914,103 of JACJUM010003053.1, forward strand.
TTTATATAAGTTAAGGTAGAGGTATGGTACCCAAAAAAATATTCTACGCAAACTAAGTCGCGGGCACAGCTAGCCCATAATAAAACAGTGATTTGCAGTTGATAAGCCAATTGCCCATCTAACCCATTAAAGCTACGCTTGTGTGATGTTATTGACGCCACAAATAACTCCATTAAAACAAGGTTTTGGTATAATTAAATAATATTATCCTAATATAAAATAAGAAAGGCTATGCGAGTTTCTTAAACTCAATTTATAAAAATATGTAACTTCTAATACCCGATATTTATTATTATGCTATTATATATATACAATTATATTTGAATGGCTTTCTGCTCCTTAAATATTGATATATGGTTTTGGTTTTCTAACTCATAGTGTATTGAAGGTTCAAGGTAAGCCGTAGCAGTGTTTACGTACACTTGTAGACGATGCTCGCGCTCACTGCAGCCGTAGCAGCGTCTACGTACATTTGTAGACGCTGCTCGCGCTCTCTGCGGCTGTAGCAGCGTCTACGTATATTTGTAGACGCTGCTCGTGCTTACTGCGGTCGTAGCAGCGACTACGTATATTTGTAGACGCCGCTCGCACTCTCTACGGCCGTAGCAGCGTCTACGTATATTTGTAGATGCTGCTCGCGCTCTCTGCGGCGTAGCAGCGTCTACGTACATTTGTAGACGCTGCTCGTGCTCACTGCGGCCGTAGCAGCGTCTACGTACATTTGTAGACGCCGCTCATGCGTATTATTTTACTGCAATATGGGTAATTTGTTTGAGTGTTTTCTATGTTAGAATTTTTTTTTAAGTAAATCTATTTTCGCAGCAAAAGCAAGAGGAACGGCATTGTGACGAATCCCGCGATGCGTCTGGTGGCCAACGTGCGGAATGGACTTGGTAAGGGAATATGTGTAGTTTTTACTTCGTTTAAATAATATTTAGCAGATGGGAATGACATGGTCTAATGATACTATTATCAAATAACGAACTGTGGAGTGCATTAATTGGAGTTTAAACAGGTATGTTCTAGGATTATATGAGTCCTGTATCTCAATTGTATACCTATGGGTTAGTTGAGTAATGAATTCCCGTGGAATATATTTTTCAACGTAGGGCCTTAACTATAAGGGTTGGAAACTTTAAATTTTGCATTTTATTTTATTGTGATGCAAAGTTAGTTAACATTTTGCTTATTAATGATTCGAAAGTATTCAGTGTAAAGGTTCTTTAGGTGGTTTTTAATGTCATGAAACACGCGTAAAAGCATTCCTTTAAAGGTTAAAACGGGAGTGCAAAGTTAGTTTTCAACAACTTACTCGGATGAAATCGCGCAGCGTTTATTAATAGTTTTTCTCGTCTGTTTGTCAGACAACGCCGCAGCAAACATACGCCGCACGGGCGTCGCGTTGGCAGCCAGCGCGAGCTCTGCCAACCCCGCCGTCAAAACCAACGCCTTCGAGTGGAGGAAGGAGACGCCGCTATGAGACCAGCGGGCCGGCACGTAGCATGCTACAGTGGACATACGACGGGGCAAGTGGTTCGTACGGTGAAACACAGATGGCGCTGTTCACAGTTTTCTGGTTTTATGGAAATTGCAATTTTTAGTATTGTTAATATTCTTCAAAGAAATTTGATGAATGCTAGATTCATTTTTAAAGGGGATCGTTTTGTTTATCACTAATAGCATACAAACATCGTAATGGTTTTCAAAATGTCGCCAAGATAGTAATGTCCTGTTGTATATCCACTTGGAGTTATATGTTTGTTTGTTGTTAGTTCCAAAGGATTCAATAAGTGATTACAATTTCCTCTAAGGAGTAGGATTTTAAAGCATGCCCTTTCGGTGAAGTAAACCTTCATTAATGTTAAAAGATATTTCTCTTTATTTTAGTTAACCGCTATAAAAATTTTATTTTGAGACTCAACGTATTAGTTTTTTTTATTTTTAATAAATATTTATATATTTATTAAAAATAAAAATGAGACCTTTAATCTACTGTTTCGAGTTTATTTTGCATTCAATACGGTTCATTTTATTTTATGAAGTATTTTGGAATCAGCGCCATCTAGCGTATTTAAGTAGAAACGACAAATTGTTTTCACTTGGGTAATTGAGCTTTCACTCAATTATCCATTAAAAAAAGACAATGTAGTTCTAAATTCAACTAATAGATGTCGCTGTATTAATATAGATTGTAAGCGTGCAACTGAAATTGTGTAAAATGTAGACTTAGTTGCAAGATACAGCAATTGGTATAGTTGTGATTTTAAAGTTTATTATAAAAATGAGTATTTTGTGCCGAAAATCAATCGCCTTTCAGATATTTAGATCTCACTATTGCAGTTATTCTACAAAATACCTAACTATGCCCAAAAGCCGTATGTACCTATTAAGTATATTAGTAGAAATGTAACTCAATTCGTAGGAAGAAAATACAAAGAAATATCTATATTTAAGTTTGAACAGGACAGAGCTATGTGTCCTTTACGAGTGAGTGAGATAGGTATACCCTTATAATCGAGTAAGTATTTTTTCTTGATTTGATACTGAATTAAAAAAGATATTAACAAATACGTAAATTAATTAGTGATTGTCATCAAAAATTTTGATTAAAAAAAAAAAAGCAGTATTACTTTAGGATGGATGGAAATTAGGGGAAGCAAGGAAAGTATGTCCCTTGCTTCCTCCGCAATTTGTTATCTCTTCATAAATTGCAAACAAGTAGGTGCGCGTGAAGGCTGCTTCACGCTGCAGCGGGTTACCAGGATGTCACTAGCGTTTCGCCAACCTTTTGACTTGAGGATATTATGTCACATTTATCCAGTAATCGCACTGCCTCTCTCACCCTTCATACCGGAACACAGCAATGCGAAAACTGCTGTCTGCCGGTAGAAATAGGTGAGTGTGAGGTACCAATTACGGCGACCTTCCAGTTTCATCTACCTTTTATAAGTAGAAGGTATGTGAAGCGACATCTAGCGAGCTTTTTCGGAACTCAAAAATGTTTGACTGCTGTTTCTTTCAATATAGTACAATAAATAATTTGATCTCATTCAAACAAAACATAATTAGGCACTTTTTAAATAGACAGTGTTGGATTTGTGTGCTATTTTCTTAGTTTTTATCATCATCAGAAGGGGGGGTTTCTGCCCATAATTGCAAACGTGGTGGCAATCGCAGAGCGCAGCTTTCGTAACGTGACAATGCTTCCTGTTTCCGCTTTGTACATTTGAGCTGCACCGTTTAGGATGGATACACCGCCATCTGTACCTCACCGGTTCTGGTACCTCAGTCGCTTCGTACGACACCTGCTACAGGGGGAGGTACTATTCTACTCCGCTGGTACCCCACGGCTCCATTGGTTGGTTATTTCATTAAAATAATTAATTTTTTGAATTAAATTATTCAGTTTTTGTACTAATTAAAAAATATTTATATATCGAAGACAAACGTTATATTTTCACTCTTCAGTAAGACATAGAGGGGGATGACAGGGGAGGTTTTTACCAAAAAAAAAAAAGAAAATATAATTGTGCGTGTGTAAGAGGAAAACTGTCTATGTGAAGAAAGCTTATGTATTTTTATTTAGTAAAAATGACATTAGCTCAGTTGAAGTGAACGAAAATGTGTGACCATGCAATTTGTTGAATGTATTGTGACTCGTGCTAGACTTGCTTCCGCCCGTGGATTTGTCTGATTTGACGGAGGCTGCGCGTGTCCTCGTGACGCTGTGTGCTATATTTCATCAAAGCAGACAAGCCTATTTTTTATGTTATACCGAATTTCATTTGAACAACTTGAAAAACAGCAAAGTTAAATATTAACTTTTCACCCCCGATTCACCCCCTTTAGGGGGTGAATTTCACAAATCATTTCTTAGAGCTCCCCTTCGTTATAAAAGGAACTCCTGTGCGACATTTCAAGTTTCTAATCCTTTTAGTGTTGGCTCCGCGTTGATATGTCAGTCAGTCACATCTAATATTTATGAAAGTATTAACATTTAGTACGCATTAGATGAGTACGATTATCAATAAATAGAAAATTAATTCAGTACATGTCTGTACGAAGTTTTTTTAAGTTAATCTCACCTGAGACCGAGTTTTGAAGTATTAAAATAAAAGACATTTTGTATAAAATTACTCCAGACAAATTTTGTTTAGATCGGACAAGCTCTGAGCAGCCTGTATGCGTTTGCGGCATGTGCATGTCAATTCTAACTCGAGTCTCAATATCAACTCTAATGCATTTAAAATAAAGACTAAAATAATATTAGTGTCTTAGTTTAAAATTAACGAAAACGAAGCATAAACGACTCTTTAATTATGTATATAAAAAATGAAATAAAAAAATAATAATATCAGGTAGACGTGGTAGTTGATAGAATTAAAAAAGTTGAATGGATGAGACTGTGAAACTCTTCGTTCCTTAAACATCGATAGAATAGTGATGTGCTAACTCGGTTATCGATAAAGAAATATTTTTAATAGACCATTTTGAAATCTTCGTGTTGAACGGATAGTTTTTTAAATTTATTACCGTACTGTCTCGGTTTATTTTTGTTTATGTCCTTACTTAGAGTTTAAGCTATCTATGTGACAATGCTCATTATATTCGGCTTACCGGTTGAGCCGTGGAAGCTTTACAAACGAACATACATACATAAGTTAGCATTTATAATGTGTAATAAATATATTTTACTTATACAAAGTAGATACTAATCAATTTAAAAGCACATTTGATTTGCGTTTTCTTTATAGAAGCGGAAAGGAAAAGGGTTAGAGAACGATTTTGTTTAATTTCATTTAAAGTATGTCACTCGTTTCCTGATAGAAAAGTAGAATTTTTTGTATGTGTTTTGTCAATCAGTATAATAAGTTATAGCCATTTTAATATGTATGACGTGACAGCGCCCCGTGGCTTTTTGTCAGTGAAAGTATTTCTAATATTGGTCTTGTAGCTTGTGAATCCAAATCTTGTTCAGATTGTTTTATGTAAGGAATCTCAATTGTTTTGATAATGTAATAATATAGGTGAATTTATCAAAATCGGTCTAATAGATTGTTGTTATTTTTACAAAGAAAAAAAAAATTGTTGTCATTAGAAGTACAGTTGGTGATTACAATCTAATTTTGTTCTGCAACTAGGATGTTTATTTGTAGAAATATATCTTTCATATATCTTTTTAAAACAATAACCAATTCTACTAATAAGCATGTATTAATATTGGATATATCCGAGTTGTAATCAAATAAGTACACGCAGTCACTAAACACGTATGTATCTAGAAAGTCTTGTCTTGCTTGACAAATTTATAGTGGGATATATATATATTTATAGCGGGATTTTACGTGTTTCCGTGAAAAATATTTAAAGGAAAACTATTGGTTTCGCTTTAGTTAAGCCTCTTTTTATACTCTGCAAGAATGTTTTGCTTTCAAATCATCTGACAGCGACATCTGGTGTTAGTTCCATATAACAGTATTGTATATTATATAACATTATCGATTTTTTCTTTTGTATATTAGGATAGAATATACGATGTATTTTTTTGAATTATATATGTAATCAACACCAACTATGTAGTAATTGTGTTTGGCTCTGTGTTATTTATCGATAAATAGTTTATCGATATAAAACTAACTAATCGATGTCTAAGGGACAACCATGTCTGTGTGTCATATTTTGAGGCTATATTTTTTTGAATGTGTTATTTTGGCTTTGGTAAAAAAATTGTCAGTAATGGGACATAAGATATTTAAAATATACGCAAGGACTATAAAGGTTCACGGATTTAAGAAATAATTATTTGCCATTTTGGATACTGGCAGCTTTATAAAGGTCCTTGTTGGATAATAAGTTTGATGTATTTTCTAACAATATTGAGAAGTTTTGTAAAGTCGAAGGTATAATAGAATCAATTCTTGCTATAACGAGTCAATAATTTAGTTTTTCTCTATTAGTCCGACATGATTTTTGGTGACAAATATTTAATTTAATTATAAAAATTAAAGCATTTTATATTAGATAAATATATTTATGAATATTTTGTAACAAAATTGAGTAAAAGTATTAATAATTGGGTGCGATGTTAATGGATTTGGTTCTCGGTAATTTATCTCTGGCGTCGCCATTTTGTTTTTCGTTTAAAAGTATCATGGCTGCCAAAAATCATGTTTAATTCTAGTATGTTACGACGCTTATACCTGTATATTGAATAGCAATATTTATTTATTAGACTATGTATTGTGTGAATTTGTGATTTAGATTTAAAGTTGAATCTGTATGAGGCGATTAGAGCGCGGTATAATGTTGTGAAGAAATATATTGAGATATATATAATTTCTCTTATGAATGTCTTTTATTTTGTGTGACGGCTACTATTTGAAGCGTGGAGTCCCTTACAAGGCTCCTGAGGTTGGAGCTATGGCAACCCAAGGGCGCCTTTAGGGTATGGCTTATGGCTATCGTTGTCAGTTGAATTATTCAATTTTTTATTTTAATTTTTGACGTGACAACGTCTTATAAATTGGTTTGCCGGGTGACACTTCAAGAAACTGCGTTACGCTCCGCTCACGTTATGCGCTCACAATGAGAGCGAGTGAGAGGCACGCGTCCCTTCCAAACATGCCTCCATAATAATCTCAGAATTAGAAGCCCACGGCTGGACATAGGCCTCAACAAAGGGGGAGTTTTGCCCATAATCGCAGCGTTGGGCGAGCGTGTTAGCAAGCGCAGAGCGCAGCTTACGTGACGGGGATGCTGCTGCCCGTGCCCTTGCAGTTGAGCTACACTGTTTATACCGCCATCTGTCGGTTCCGGTTCCGGACACCTGGTAAAGTAGCAGTACTATTTTAGTACAGACCCTCATTGGTCCACAAATCGATAAATCAAGTGACGCAAATATGTATATGTCAAAATGTCTGTAGGCGACTTTTAGACTAATATTAGGTTTAAAATTGTTAATGCACCAAAAATCTGACAAAATTAATTAACATTAACCTTTATATGCGAGACGTTAAATTCAATATTATCTCAGATTTTTTTAACAGTTTTGTGTAGAAAATGTTGCCATGGTCGTTTTGGTGATGCCCGGGTTCGGATTCAGACAGCGTTTGGAGGCACGACATCTCATAAGGAACTTCTAAAATGCTGTGTTTCTCTACTATGTTGATCATGTATTGTACATGTAACCATTTGTCTTGAATCACTCTTGTCTTGTTAAAAAACCGCATCAGAATCTGCTGCGTAGTTTTAAAGATCTAAGCATACACGGACAGAGAGACAGCCGAAAGTGACTTTGTTTTATACTATGTGATGATATAACCCGTACGGCCTCGCACTTTAAGAGGCTTCGCATGAAGGCCTCCTTGTGGCTGTTAAGGTAAACTGAATATCAAGGACTTTTAGGAAACAATTGGTAATTTAAAATAATTGCTATGAATATTTTTTATAGTAACAATTTATACAATCTGCCCGTGCTTTTCAACATTCCTTGTAAATTCTTAATTTATTCACCATTATTTTATTTATTATAAAAGGTATGGAGAAACCTCTAACGAAAGATCACTGCAAATAAATTTAAATGTCGCGTTTCTAATCCTTTTGTGATCCTAATATATGTCAGTTTTGTTGTAATAGCGTACATCGCCATCTAGTGTTAAGTAGTTAAAATGTGTATATTTGTAAATTTAGTTATAAATATACCCATCTTGACTACACTTAATAAATATACACAATTTACAAATAATTATGAAAATATACTGTGCTCGTATACGTGGATATAACACTTCTTTTTTCAAATTAATGACAATAATTTGCTTAAATATATGTTAAGCAACGATCTGTCATGCTTGACACCCACTGTTGAAGTTATAATGCTTTTTTATTCGTACGAAATTCTATTACTCGACGCTAGATGGCGCTGTAAATTATTTCCGCGAAACAAACATGATTTTTCAGTTACAGAGGTTACAAAATGATCAGAACAATGCTATGTATATTTATTTCTAGTGACGTAACGTGGACTATTTTGGACGGCGGAAAATTCTCCCTTAAGATTTTAGCATTGTTTCGTGATTACAAAAACCTACACTAGGTACCCTTAGGAAGATATAATAAATACATTTCGCTAGAAATATTAAAAAGCTGTATTTAATATTTTTGTGTGGTAAAATTTATTATTAGAAGCCCCTTTACGGTACTGACTGTTCTATTTTAGAGTCGGTATACTCTTAAGGTGCCCAAAACGAGGCACCTCGCGAGGCCCCCTTTAGTGCGAGGCCGTGGGCGAGAGGATCCTATGCCATAGTTTATTTTAACCATATTTCGAATAATTCACTAAATCTGAAGAATATAAATAATTACACATGTGATATTTGAAAAAAGAATGGTTTCAAGCAACCTTGCTCAGGGAAGTGAGAAAAGAAATTTTAAATCTGTAAGTAATCAATTAATTAAGCATTAAAATTACTAAAGAGCACGTTTGCCAGTGCCTTCATCGAATCAGGGATGAAAATATTGGTAGAAGAACAATAGTTACCTAAATATCCTATTCGATAAGCAATGCGAGCTGGTCAGAAAGGATAAAACAAATAAGTTTCACCTCATACAAATTTCTGGTACTTTTTATATAACTAAGTTAGTTAGCATACGGTCCGCTTGATGGTTAACGTGACCGTAGCCTATTGACGCTCGTGTCGTAACAACGATATCTCTGGAATTGCAGATACTATGTCACATTTACCCATATAAATTCACTGCATCACAGCAATGCGGACACTGCTATATAGCAGTGTCCGCATTGCTGCTATTTCACACTGCTATTTCTACTGCTAAATAGCAGTGTTCGCATCGCTATTTTCGCGTTTTAAGGTTAAAATTACCGGATGATATGACATATTATGTTTAAGTCACAATGTTGGTAACCCGCTCGTGTTGTCTTTGTGATATTACGAGGGTCTATAGGCAGCAGTGACGCTTACTACCACGCGGACAACCTGGTCATATAAATATAAATATATAAATCACCTGTGATACTTCAATACCGCGTATGTAGCTTCAGTAACTAAGTTCGATATTCCATCTTTTCTAATTGAATTCTCAACTTTATTTGCAACTGCTATTTACGCGGTTTTGCACTGCCGCTGACGCAATATCATTATTTATTGTCCATTTATTCCAAAGGATAGACCTTTATAGGATTACTAAGTTGTCCGTCTGTCTATTAAGACACATTTAGTCTACAATCACTGAAACTGCAAAAAAATAAGCTTTTAAATTGATCCAATCAAATGATAACGGCTATTTGGGCTTTTTCTAATATTTCGCAGGGGAACCATAATAATCTATAAGGAACTTGTTTGAAGTAAGAAAAAATAGCACAAACATAACAAACAAAAATCGGTATTTAGTGAACGCTGAAATAAATGTGATTTCAAACTCATATGTAATTGCTCTCAACTTCATCATTACAGGCAATGAAAGTCCACTGCTGGACATATTCCTTCCCAAGAAAGGGGGAATTTGACTTGATGTTATGATCTTTGTATGGAAAATATTAATCGAACTTTCATCACCATCATATCAGCCGTTGAAAGTCCACTGCTGGACGTGGCGTAATTGCCGCGTTAGGCATGCGTGTTTGCAATCGTAGACAGTAGCTTTCGTAACGGGGACAATGCTGCCCATCCCCAACCTGTGCATTTGAGGTACACTATTACGGATGGATATACCGCCATCTGTCGGGTTTGCCTACTCATTAACATCTGTCATTCGAATCAAGCTGTATTTAAGTAATGCAGTAATGAATGCAAACTGCATAAGATTAGTTAATTATCTGAATAACAAGCCAAAACAATCACTGATGCGTAAACCGAAAATAATGACGAGCGATCTTTAAACGGCAAACGCGCAATTTGTAAGTTGACACCGCCCCCGCCCACCCCTGTCATGGAGTAGATCAGTTTTGATTGACGTCCAGGATGGGGTGAATTCGGGGGTGAATATAAGCCTAAGTTTTGCAGGAGTAAACATTTATAATAGATAGTCAAAAGAAATTAAGGACATTAAGACATTTTGTTTTAAATAATTAAGAATAATCTAACTAATATATAAAATGAAAAAAGCTCTACCGACTTTCGTGAATCATAGCGTGCATATCGGCTTGAGTGGAGAATAGGACATCTATTTTTCACCCCCCTAAATGTTAAGGGTGGTCAGCATATTTTGTTTTAAACATTATTTATTTGTTTATTTTATAATTCAACATTTACAAATACTATACTATACCCTTCTGTCACAAACCCTTAAGTTTTTTAGTAATTTTAGTACTATTCTATAATTTAATTAGCAGAACAATGTTTGTCGAGACTGTTGTTTTAGATAATAATGACATTTAATAGTGTTCGTAACTACCATTCATTAACAATCAAACTACACATATCTACTTATTATTAAAATTGATTCCGAAGGTACAAAAGTCTAAAAGTACATACTACTAAAGTAACTGAAGTAAACTTTATTTATTTTTTTCTTTTTTATAAACAAATTTTAATAAACAATATGACAAAAAATATAAACATAAATTCCGAACCGAGCCCGGGACTCCGTTTAGTGAGACACTTCATACGCCAACAAGCCCGTCAATTAAGGAAGCGATGTCTTGTAACACGAGCCACAATTAATACTAAAATGTCAAGGGTCCAAGCAGGATGAAAATACAATGGCGTCGGGTAGCGACACGCGCGCGCCACGCGGCGAGTGGCGGAACTAAGCCCTCGAGATTAAGGGTCGTTAGCTTAGAATTGGCTTCGGCGCGTCTTATTTTATACGACATCACTCAATAATGCGGATGAAATATCTTGAGGGATTCTTGTGAGAGTGTGGAACAGAAAGCTATAGCAAAAAAAAATCTATAGTTCCTCTGTATGTAGTCGTCTAAGAGCCTAAAGCAAAAATGAAACATGCAGCCTGTGACTCGTGTCATCACAAAGATATCACTAGCGTGTCACCAACCTTATGCACTGAAATTACCGCGTCACTTCACTTAGTAATTTCACTGCCTCTCTTACCCTTCAAACCGGAATGTAAACTCTGCTATTTGGTCGTAGAAATAGGTGAGAGTGAGGTACTTCTTTTTTTTAGGCAGACGACCTTTGTATGCGAAGTGTAGTTGGTGCAAAGTATAGTTGGTGTATCGGAGTCGGCTGCATCATGATCTTCACTACGCTTCGTTCTGCTATTGCCATAGCAATTATGGGCAAAAATATCATATCACGTTACACGTCCAATACTGGACGTAGGCCTCGCCAAGAAATGCGGAATGTTCAATCCAGAGTTTACCTTCGGTACGGGGAAGCTGTTGTCCATTTCCGCAATGTAAGCATGTACATCTGTCACCTCTTACCACACCTGGTACAGGGGGAGATACAATTGACGGGCCCGATGGCGCAGATGGTAGTGATCCTGTCTTGTGCACCAGGGGTCGTGGGTTCGATTCCCACCCAGAGCAAATATTTAGATGATGATATTTGTGTTTGCTCTGTGTATGGGTGTAAAATATATGTATTTAAGTAGTATATTTGTGATTCGTCTGTTGTCTGGCATTCGTAACACAAGTGCTTTAAGCGACTTACCACGGAGTCAGGTCAATGTATGAGATGTTGTGGGAATTTATTATTATTATTATTAAATTCTGCTCTGCCGGTACCTCCCGGTAAGGTTAATATACCCCATTGGACAACCTATATTTTTAAAAAGAGAAGTTGACTGACTGACTGACGGACATACCAACGAATAGCCTAAATTAAAAGAGTGAGAATCTTAAAATTTTGCATTTTTTTATAATATAGGCAAGCGTCAAGAAAGGATTCTTTTTTATTCACTTCCTAAGGGAGTAAATAGGGGGTGAAAAGTGAAAAAGAAACTTTGCTGTTTTTGAAATTATTCGAATGAAATTCAGTATAAAGATTCTATTGGCTATATTTTTGCCGTGAGGTACCGGCAGAGTAGAATAGTACCTCCCACTGCACCAGGTGTCGTAAGAGGCGACTAAAGTACCAGAACCGACAGATTGTGGTTTATCCATCCGAAACAGTGCAGCTCAAATGCAAAGTGCTGGGATGGGCAGCAGCATCCTCGTCGCGATAGCTGCGCTCTGCGATTGCCAAACCGCTTGCCCAGCGCGGCAAATATGAACAATAAACCTCCTTTCTTGGAGAGGCCTATATCCAGCAGAAGACTTCTAATGGCTGTTATGTTGATGATTTTTGTAAAATATTATTAAAATTTAGTCAATACTGTATTGCGCGATAACAATCATTTTTCTTCTTTCGCTGTACCGAGTACTGGTGTGAAGGGTGAGAGAGGCAGTGAAATTACTGGATAAATGTGACATAATATCCTTAAGTCACAAGGTTGGTCGCGTTAGTGATATGCGGTTTACCATTAAACGTGTTTACTAAACTCGTGACATAAAAAAAACTTGTATACCCATTGTCTGTTTACCGCGTAATCACCAGAGGGCCCTTAAGTGGGGGGGATGTAACCGCGCGTGACATATCACGATGATCCGCCACGTGGCGGGCAAACATCTTTCGACACGTAACATGTTTGTTAAAAGCTGTTTCATTAATTGGCAACAAAATGGATTCTTCAATACGTCGAATGCTTAGGCTGAGAGTGTTTAAACGATTTTAGCATCTTAGATTATTTTATTTATTTCCATAAATATATAAAAAGAATGATTAAAGAATAGGGGTTGATGATATAAGGGTGAAAATTTAGGGTTGAATGTATTTGTAATGCTACATGATAAAAAAAAGAAAATTGTCGAATCCCTTATCACTAAGGGGTGTCAAAAATAGACATTAGTCGATTCTCAGACCTGCAGATTATGCTTCTAAAATTTCATAAGAATCAGTCCAGCAGTTCGAGGATAATGGTTACTGATACTGTGACACGAGAGTTTTATATATTAGATTTATTAAGACAATTACCTAGGTCATTCACCTTAAAAGCTAACGAAATACAAAGACAGTAGGGTCTCTCTTGGCCTCGGCTTAATTAGAATAACGACGTATGCATAAAGTTATACATTTGATTGTTTATAGGTAATTACTATGTTGTGAGGTACCGGCAGAGTAGAATAGTACCTCCCCCTGTACCAGGTGTCGTAAGAGGCGACTAAGTTGCGACTGTTGAGTTAGATAATCACGTGATTAAGTTAAACGACTTGGTGTTACATGGATCTCACAACACGGACGGGTAGAAGAAATAAAGAGTCGTGAGGCTTGGTTTGTTCAGAAGTTTTGTTTTTGAAGGGTAGATACCCATTTCTTGTTGTAGTTAGTTGAATTTTTTTTCCATTCTAGTATCTACTACTTCTTAAGGATACTTAACGAATTTTGAACACGGGTAAAACCACAGGGCGCTGCTAGTCGAAATATCATCATCATCATCATACCAGCCATTGGAAGTCCACTGCTGGACATAAGTCTCTCCAAGAAAGCATGTTTTTTGCCCATATTTACCGCGCTTAGCAAGCAGGATGCTGCTACCAATCTCCGCCCTGTGCAATTGAGCTGCACTGTTTCGGATGGATGTACCGCCATCTGTCGGTTTTGGTACCTTAGTCACCTCTCACGACACCTAGTGGAGTGGGAGGTACTATTCTATTCTTCCGGTACCTCACGGCACTATATTTAAAATAATATAATGTATAGAGAGTACGAATTGTAAAAAGGATCTGTCTAATTTGCCGCTATTTGTTTCTGTACAGCTCGAAGGACCATTCGGAGTTAGAAGTGGCGCCACTTTCCTCGCTAATTAGCCGTAACAGCCGACAGACAAGATAAGTCACGTTTGTTAGTCAACAAGGCACGGGTGTTTGTTGGGGTGTGCAGACTGATAATTAAGCTGAGATGTGCAGATGTGGTGGGGTGATAACATTTTGAAGTGATAACTTTTTAGGGTGATGCACAATTAAATCTTTGAAATCTATACACAAAAACTAGCAACGCTCCGCAGTTTCAACCGCGTTAAATTATACCACGTTCATACCAACTTTACACCCCCATTTTACAACTTAATGGGATGATTTTCCATTTACTGTATTTCGTTCGAAAAACTTCAAAAACGGCAAAGTTTTATACCAACTTTGTTCCCCCGTTTTACCCTCTTTACCTAGGTAGAGGTTCAAGTTTCTATAAGGAGAATATTATATTTCTACTTTAAAGAAATATATATCCCTACTAATATTATAAACGCGAAAGTAACTCTGTCTGTCTGTCTGTCTGTTACGCTCTCCCTCTTAAACCTCTCAACCGATTTTAATGAAATTTGGCATAGACAATCTTTAGAAATTGAGAAAGGACATAGGCTATTTTTTTATTCGAAATAAGTTTTGTTAGGGGGTGTCGAAAAGTTGTATGGAAGTATCGCTATATTTAGAGTTCGAAACTTAAAACTTATTTTTCAGGCCATTGATTCGATATAAATAAACATGACATTCAAAGTTTATATAAGTTGAGGTAAAGAGGGATGGTACCCAAAAAAACTATTCCACACGGACGAAGTCGCCGGCACGTACATCCATACATACTTACATACCTTCGTATCTATAATATTAATAAGATATGCTATTTTATTAATATATCATCATGATATCAGCCATAAAACGTCCACTGCTGGAGGTAGACCTCCCCTAAGTAGTCTCCAATAGGACCGGTTGTATGCGGCCTGTGTCCAGCGCGATCCTGCGGTTTTAGTCAGATCGTCTGTCCATCTTGCGGGTGCGCTTGCCGATACGTCGTCTATACATATATCGAATTGTTAATGAAATAGTAAGTAACCCGACAGACATGACTATTGACGCTTACATTGCAAACGCTGGCTGAACCCGACGTGATAGATCTAAATAACGTGGTCTACAAAAAAGTTCGCTTTAGTATATATTCATTATTCCCTAGTATTATCCCTATTAGTAACCATTTATTATCCTCATGCCTCACCCGTGCGAAGCTGAGGCGGCTCGATCGTATATATATATATACATCTCCTTATTTCCTTTGGTCACGTTAATAGCTAGACCGATTTGGCCTATTCCTTTTTGTTAGATGTTCCCGTAGGCTCTAATAAAGGAATTGAAAGACGCTCGGAAATTGTGCGGGTGTTTTTAAAACCTCCCCGAGGGTTCGTTGACACTAACAACATTTTTTGAGGATCAAGTGTTTTTTTGTTATATCTGATCGACAAACAGTATACAGCCAGCGTGATAGTAAGCGACACCGCAGTCTCTATATGCTCGTGTCATCACAAGGATATCACTAGTGTGTTGCCAACCTTGAGAACTGCAAATACAATGTCACGTTGACCCAGTAAATCACTGCCTCTCTCACCCTTCAGACCGAAACAGCAATGCGAACACTGCTGTTTGATGGTAGAAATAGGTGAGAGTGAGGTACCAATGCAGGCGACATAGGACATCCATTGGTGGACATAGATCTCCTCAAGTGTTTTCCAATAGGACCGAATGTATAAATAAATAAATTTCCAAAACATCTTAGAAATTGACCTGACTTCGTGATGAGTCGCTTAAAGCACAAATATAATACTTAAATAAATATATATATTTAATACCCAGACACAGAACAAGCACAATTATCATCTTCAAAATATTTGTCCCGAATGGGGGTCGAACCCTTGGTGCACAAGATATGATACCACATGCGCTATTTGGCCCGTTTATGCCCGTAATATGTAAATATTACTTTGACAAACAAGTCAACGAGATTTTTTTTATTGGTAAAGATTTTTACAACTTTTTAATTCATTTACATGAAAATAGGACGTGAAAATTAACAAATCCGCAGCTTCACCCGCATAAATCCCGTTACAATGGGAGTAAAAAATAACATATGTTGTTTAAATGACTCATTATAACATTAGCTGTGTACTGGTAAAGTTTTGTTAAAATCGGTCCAGCCTTTTCTGAGATTAGCTAGCATAAACATACAGACATTTTTTTTATGCCTATATGCCGTTTATGCCTCCATATGCATATTAGGGATTGCAATCCTGAAATACGGATCCGGTAATCCGGGAGATCCGGCATCATTTAATGGTTACCAGATCCGGTTTCAATATACCGGATCCGAAGACCGGATCCGGTGCTAGCAGTTTGTGGGAAAATAATATAGCTGTTGCATGTGTAGGTACTTTAAATGCGTTGTGCGTAGTGTTCATTCTTGCGACTGATTTTAAAATCAATATTGATTTTCTTTTAATACTTATACGTATATGTATGTATATATGTTATATCGTACATATGTTTTTATCGTAAGTTGATTAAACTAAAGGGTTCTAATCTCATTATTGTGATCATAAGACTTGTTTTTATGCATACTTAAATACTTTAATAATGATTTTGATTTCATTTCAGTTAATTACGTAAGGTTAATTGTATCTATAAGATATTATAGTTACTTGAAAATTAATATTGTTACTTATAAATTGATCTATCTGTGAATGTGAAATCTAGAAAGACTGAGCTACTCGTTACGTCGTATAACGTAACGTAAAATTATTACTAAATTTTATTTTTCTCATTGTCTATTGGTTTTAACATTGGTTATAAAGTCGATTTTATATATTTGCGAATTATTCTTTATAAAGTACCTACATATAAGTGCAGTGATACTTGATTAATTCACTTATTTTGTACTAAAGAGTGAAAATCATATTGATATAATCAATCCGGCCGGATCCGGTCGTATTCGGCCGGACTGAAAATGACCCAGGATTGCAATCACTAATGCATATAAAGAAAACTTTTTTGTTTTACGATCACTTGTCTTAAGTTTGTCTTTGTCGTTCTATTGGCAGGGCCACTAGATTTATCTAGATATTAAAATTTCACACTGACGGTTGTGAAATTTTATGGAAAAATGTAATTGTGATATGTTTCACATCAATAAGGTTTATTTGGGTTTAATTGTAGAAAGACCTGAAGTAAAGGCTTTAAATATTGTTTCTTTTATTATTACAGAGAAACGCAATCTCGTATTTATTTCATTTATCCCAATTATTGGAATAATTGCAAATGCATTTTGCAAAAAGCTGTAATGTTGGTATTACAAACTGATATTTTAATATAATGTATGTCAATCCGTTTGTTAGCGACCGACGCCGGTATGGATTCAAATAATACCTACCATTAGGTGTTATTGGAACCCATATCACCATCAGGTTTTCTTGCTGGGTCTTTGCTAGTAGGTCGCGTAATTAGGTGCCGGCAGACTAGTATTAAAGTGAGACACTCGATGACCTATTTGTTTAAATGACTCTTATAGCACTGATTGTCAGGGTCATCGGTCATTTGTGTAAAATTGTAATTAGCAAATCTATGCTCATAGATTTTAATTGTTTTTTTAACAGAATTAAAATGTCTATGATATGCCTATTTAAATAATGTTATATTTGACTTTCACTACGCACTAGAAGCACTCGGCTGTTTCGCCCGCGTAGTTCCAGTTTCCGCCCGAATGATATATAATAAAAATGCCTTATTTACTTTTAGAACATAATTGAAGAATAGCTTTGCCTTAGTGAAATTTCCGTGAAATTTAGTCCAGACGTTAAGAAATTTACTTGAGACAGAGAAAAAAACTTTAAAGCTTGCATTTTTTTATTAGACCAGGTCGAAAAGCAAGCATACAATTCACGTGATAGTAAGCGTCACGCAGCCTATAGACGTCCGTAATATCACAAGGATATCACTAACGTGTTGCAATCCTTGCGGGTTGAAGATTTAACGCCATATTGCCCTGTAATATCACGGCTTTTTTTCTCACCCTTCAGACCGGAACGCGGCATAGAGAACACTGCTGCTTGCCGGTAGAAATAGGTGTAGGTACCATTTGTATGAGGTACACCTCATTTATTTGTCATTAGTGCTGTATATATTTGTACTATGTGCCCGCGTTTTTGTCCGCATGCAATAGTGAAATTGGGGAATATAAGGAGTAGCCTTCCTTGATAAACGGACTATCCAGCATTAAAATACATTTTCAAATTAGACTAGGGGTTCTTGATGTTCCCCTTCCCCAAGAGGCTTCCCGAAGAAAGGGGGAATTTTGCCCATAATTGCAGCGCTGGACAAGCGTATTAACCACCAAACCATCTCCGCCATGTGCATTTGTGCTACAATGTCTCGGATGGATATACCGCCATCTGCCGGTTCTGGTACCTTAGTCGCCTCTGACGACACCAGGAACAGGGGGAAGTACTATTCTCTGCCGGTACCTCACAGCTCTTGATATAAACGCGTTCAAATAAACAAACAAACTATTCAGTTTTATATTATACTAGCTGTGCCCGCGACTTCGTCCGCGTCCAGTAGTTTCTTTGGGCTCATACCTTTTTACTTAAATTTTGAATGTTATATTTATTTATATATACAAATCAATAGCCTAAATAATAAGTTTAAAGCTTTTAGCTCTAAAAAGAGTAATACTTCTATAAACTTTTCATCCCCCCTTTCGACCCCTTACAACTCTTATGTAGAATGAAAAAGTAGCCTGTGTCCTTTCTAAGGATTTAGACTATCTGTGAACCACATTTCATTGTAATCGGTTCAGTAGTTTAGGCGTGATTGCGTAACAGACAGACAGAGTTAGGTACTTTCGCATTTATAGTATTAATAAGGATTAGTATATATGTGGCAGCCGTGAGAGTATGAGTGAGAGTAGAATAGTACCTCCCTCTGTACCAGGTGTCGTAAGAGGCGTCTAAGGTACCAAAACCGACAGATAGCGGTATATCCATACGCATAGTGCGGGGGTGGGCAGCAGTATCCCCGTCGCGAAAGCGTTCTGCGACTGCCAACACGCTTGCCCAGCGCGACAATTATGGGCAACATACCCCTCTTCTTGGGGAGGCCTATGTCCAGCAGAGGCCTTTCAATGGCTGGCATGATGACATGATGAGTATATATGTGATAATGGCTTGTGAGTTTGCCGACCATTAAAATCGTTATATTTACCAAAAATACAGTCCGTATAAAGAGAAAATATTGAAAAATTAAAAATGACGTAACCATCGCAAACTGCCTCAGTAAACACGCAAAACGACAAACGAGTCAAAGTGACCCCAAATCTCCGAGCTTTGAGCTAATTGGCGAGCTCTGATTGGCTGGCACGTGGCCAGGGCGCGCGCTGCCATTGGTCGGTTCGGTGGTGCGGCGCGCGGCGACGGCCCCGATTGGTCGGTTGCGACACGCCTGTGCTGGATTAGAGGGGTGAGAAGGGTGTAAAGGATTTGCGGAATGATAAGTCTTGATACTGGAGATTAATCTTTGGATGCTGTATACATTTTGATACTTTTCTCTTGTAATTAAATGTGGTTTTTATTAAAATATTTCTTTGATTTGTTTATATTAGGTAATTTATTGATGACGACGGCTGTCTCAATCGATAGTGTACATGCGCCATACATGAAGGGTCGTGGGTTCGATTTCATCCCAAGATAAATATGTATTTAAGTATTATGTGATTCCTCTGTTATCTGATGTCCGTAACACAAGTCCTTCAAACAACTGATCTCCGAGTCAGGTCAATTTATTGTGTGAGTATGAGATATTGTGTACATTTTTTTAAATATTCCATTTAAATCTACTGCCAATCTATTACATTACTGTGTACCGTTGTAATGGATGAAATAAATAAATAATTAAAAAAAAAACATAACAACCCATACATTGATCTGATTTCCTGATAATTCGCTTAAAGCACTTGTGTTATAGACACCAGACAATAGAGAAATCACAAATACTATACTACTTAGATACATATAAATAACAACCATTATTTGTCTTAGTGCTAGGTTAGAGCAATTCAATCCCAGGCAGTTCTATCATTAACATTATTATCTTTAACACTAAAATATGCTATAGAAATAAGCTTAATCTATACGTAATTTTTAATTTAATCTATCGGTATAAATTATATAGTATATATGATATTATAAATACTGATATATTAGATTATCTATAATTGACTATATTATCATTGTAACACGAGAGTCTATAGTCTATATGCTGAGTACGTAAAAAATACTTCTCGATGTAGACTTCGTACAAAAGTTAACTGCATGGGTCGTTTACCTATTTCTACCGCCACACAGCAATGCGACTATGAATGTACTGGGTAGGATGTCAATATATCTTCAACACAAGGATGGTCGAGCTAGTGATGTATTTATGCATTTATAGCTTGTATTTTGACTTAGTCTGATAAATAAAAAAACATAAAGTATCAACTCTGCGTTGTTGGACTACACCCACTTTGCATTCGGGGATGATCCAGAGCGGGTAACATCTCAGATGTGTATGTAGAGTTACTATAGTTGTGTCTGTCTGTGTGTTGTATGGAGGTATGTGCTCGTCTATAGGCTGGAGACACAAAGGTTGCCATACTAATATAATAAAGCTGGAGAATTTGTCCGTTTGTACTCATTTGTAACGGCTATCGAGGATTGGATTCTCAACATTATGAGGTCTTCAACATCTATACTAATATTATAACCACCAACATCACTGGCCTCCCCAAAAAAAGGGGAATTTGCCCATAATTGCCGCGCTAGGCAATCGTGTGGGCAATCGAAAAGCGAAACTTTTGCAATACCGCTGCCTATCCCCACTTTCGTTCTGTCGTTTCTGGTGCCTCAGGCACCTCTCATGACTCCTGGTTTAAGGGAGGTACAATTCTACTCAGCCGGTACCTCGCGGCTAATATTATAAAGCTGAAATGTTTGCGTATTGGAACGCGCTAATTTCATGCCCTGAAATTCAGGAACTCCTGAACGATGACAACATCATAACAGTTATAGGACGCTTACCGATGCATGGATTAGGTCTTCATTTCACGGTATCGGACAGATATACCGCCATCTGTCGGTTCCAGTACGATCGCCTATCATCTAGTGCACAGAACTCTACCGTACCGGTAGAGTTCTGTATTCGCAGTATAAAGTTATTATTAGAGAAAAATGCAGTGTGTGATAGACCTAAATTCCCTACAATCAGTTCCATATTCCAGGAATATTAGATTCAATTATTGCAATTATTTTAATAAAAATAAGCAAAGGCTAACATTTTGACAGTGCAAATAGGTGTAATACACTTTATTTTTTATTAACTGTGTATAACAAAATTCATTTATCCTAACATTGAATTAGATAATTTTATAGCTAAAGGAACAAATAATTGTTTCCAAAATAATTTATTATCATAATAATAATAAATAATAATAATAATAATAAATTCCCACAACATCTTATACATTGACCTGACTCCGAGGTAAGTCGCTTAAAGCACTTGTGTTACGAATGCCAGACAACAGAGGAATCACAAATATACTACTTAAATACATATATTTTACACCCATACACAGAGCAAACACAAATATCATCATATAAATATTTGCTCTGGGTGGGAATCGAACCCACGACCCCTGGTGCACAAGACAGGATCACTACCATCTGCGCCATCGGGCAGATTATTTATTATTATTATTATTAATATTAATTTATTATCATCATAATTATACCTGCGATTGGAAGTCCACTGCTGGCCGTAGGCCTCAAGAAAGGGAAAACTTTACCTATATTTGCCGCGCTGGGCAAGAGTGCTTGCAATGGCCGGCATATGAGCTACACTATTTCGGATGAATATACTGCCATCTATCGGTTCGGTACCTTAGTCGCCTCTTACACCTGGTATAAGTAAGGTATAGGTAATAATTCTTCTCTGCCGGTACCTCACGACTATTGAAATGATTACTAACGTAAAATATTTATTTATGTAAATTATACTGCTGTGTCACGATACCGACACATCTCAATTTTTAAAGCAGATCTTGCTAAACTACCTTTACGTCAATTTTGACGCCAACAGAGAAACGAGGTTAGGTTGCTTACTGTGGTATATATGCAGATATTTGAAAACCTGATGATTTATATTTTGGATTCAGAATCTTTAATGGCGTATACATAAGTAAAAAGAAATTGCAATGACATAAAAACATAATAGAAAAGTAGTCATTTAATGGAAAAATAAGCTTAGTGCATAAAACCGTATAATAGGGATGCGAATGTATTTATTTATCAATCAATTATTTATATTGAACTTTTATAGTACGGATTTTGGTCTACGTAATATATGAACTGTACCAAAGCAATGACAAATATACTAGACGCATAACAAACAAAAACGTCCTGGAAGTGGACTGAACCTATGACCCTTGTCATATAAGACAGAGACACTACCAAATACACCATTGAGTATGTCAAACATGATTTTATCGGGAGAGTGATAATGGCACGCACATGGTTAAACATCATCAAAAATTATAATATGCTCTTTTCAAAATATATACTCCACTGTTACAGACATTACGAATACGCTTGGTATACCCATTCCCGTCAAATCAAGATATCGGCCTACCATAGACACTTTTAAGTTGTTAAAGAAAAAATAATTAAAAACGTGCATATCAACACAGGCTGTAAAGTTAAATTCGACGATTAAGTATTTTTTTTTTAATAATTGCGAAATTTAGTGATGTTCTTACATTATTTGCGGTAATTTACTAATAATTTCAATAGTCATATCGTATTCCCCATGATGTTATTGATATAATTTGATTATACGTCTTTCTAATAAATCGTTGTGTGAAACAATATTCATTCAACGCAGTAGAAAAACATTAAAAACACAAGAATACATGATATTAATAAATCATTTTGAAACCATACAAAATGATCAAATGATGTCTGACTATTTCAGCCTATACCCGGCTTAACGATTAGAACTAAAATTCAAGCTACATTCTTGTCAAATTTCATTTCAAAGGAAGGACGTAGGATGGTTTTTATCATAGAACCGCGTTGCCGGGCGATTTTACATTAAATAAAGGTGAACGAAGTCATAACTAAAAAGTAAGTTCAATTATTAATTACGAAATCTCTAGAAAATTGTCTTTTTTTAGTTTGAACATAAATATTGTGTTGAAAATATATACACGATGTGCCAGATGACGCCATTTGAGAGACTATTTATACCAGGGAGTACAAATGTTTCAATAGTCGGGCAAAGTCGGAAGAAAGTCGATACCTTCATAAATACAATAATATGAAACTAATTGGTAATATAAAATATAATACTCAATTAGAAGACGTACACACAATAAAACGTCTGTTCAAATCGTTTAAAATAAAATTAACGTTTTTTAATTATTTAATATATTTATTCAACGACTATTCGATCATCTGTTGCAATACAGATAATAAAATCAATAAAGTCTTGTGAAAGTCTATTCAATATAAAATCGTCTAGAAAGTACGCTGAGAATCGGAGCTAAAAATCCCACCCCCACCCCCACCCTTTAGGCTCCACCCCACCCTTGCAACCCCGGTTCAGTTTACTTCAGTCGGTGGCGGGAACGTATCTCGTTTGTATGCCGATTATACGTAATCGATTGAACATTGTCTCGTTTGTCGGACCGCGGTAAACATTCGCGCGCGGAACGTTAAAAAAAAACATCAATGACATCTTGTTTTTAATTTCGCGCGCTTTCGTCAATTTTTTTCCAATCCGGAACTGTTTCGTGATTTGTAAAATATAATTTAGTATTTTAGTGTTTCTTTTAAAAGGCAATCGTTTATTAATTTTTGATAATAATAATGTGGTGAATTAACTATTCAATATTAGAAACGTCGACTTGCGCTTGTTGTGAAGAAATTATAATTGACAATAATAAAAGATAGAGTGAAACTAAAAATGCTAACTAGATCGTGAAAAATCAAGAAAATGGATCAAGAAACGAGAAGCGAATCGCCAACAGACACAAATAGACAAGAGCAGACATCCAAAACATCTTTTTTAATTGAAGACATTTTGTATAGGGGTCAACAGAATAAATGTTTTAAGGCTCCCGATGCTAGAAGGCAGTTCGAATTTGAAAGGCCAGAGCATAAACCTTACTTCGTACCAAATGAAGTGAGAACACACGTGCCTCGAGAAGGGTCATATCTTCAAGTTGCTATGGGTGCCTTAGGAGCCTATCTTCACACCCCAAATACGTATAAAAGCGTGGAGGCCCCATATTTTTTGTCACAAGGTCAGTTTATATATATTTTCATCGTTTATTTATTTACTTGCTTAGATAGAGAACGCCGAAAATAACGTCTATATTGAAAATCTTTTATGACGTAATTAAATTAAATAGATTATGATTTTATTGATGGTTGGCATTTAATTTTTTGTTCTTAAACAAACCAAGTTACTTATACTATCTATTAATGGCAGTCTGAATAAAATAGTAGGCCCGTTTCGGAGATTAGCCAGAAGATATATAATAATATAGATATTTATGCTGTTGAAGTTTATTTTTTAAATTCTCTAGGTAGATAAACAGGCATTCAGTCCGCGTGATAGTAAGCGCCACTGCCGCCTATACACGCTCGTAATATCACAAGGATATCACTAACGCATTGCCAACCTTTCAATTTTTTTTTTCACTGCCTCTTCCACCCTTCAAACCAGAACATAGCAACGCGAACACTGCTATTTTGCGGGATTTAGAAATAGGTGAGAGTGAGGTACCAATGCAGGCGACCTTTATATGTGGTCTACCTCAAGTAAATTTTGCGTAAGCTAGATTATAATCATAAAAAAGTTCGTCACATAGATAGTCTATAATGGCCAAAACGGTAATTATTTAAATTGCACGAAATCCATACTAATATTATAAATGCGAAAGTAACTCTGTCTGTCTGTCTGTCTGTTACGCTTTCACGTTTAAACCTCTAAACCTATTTTGATGAAATTTGGTACAGACCATCTTTAGACCCTGAGAATGGACATAGGCTATTTTTAATTCGAAAAAAGGGTTGTGAGGGGTCGAAAGGGGGGATGAAAAGTTGTATGGAAGTATCGCTATTTTTGGAGTTAGAAACTTAACTTATTTTTCAAGCCATTGATTCGATATAAATAAAGATGACATTCAAAGTTTATATAAGTTGAGGTAAAGAGGTATGGTACCCGAAAAAAATAACTATTTCACGCGGACGAAGTCGCGAGCACAGCTAGTTCTAAATATTTATCGCAAATTAAAGTAATTTGTGTAACAATTTTTAACATCGGCTACCATCATAGCCGTAAAAACGTCCTGTGCTGGACATAGGCCTCCCCAAGAAAGAGGACTTTGCTTATAATTGCCATGCTGGGCAAACGTGGTAGCCATAGAGCGAATGCTGCTGCCTATTCCCTCTACATTCAAGCTACACGCTGTTGCATTCAAGCTACACTGCTTGGATGTAAATACCGCCTTCTGTGGGTTCCGGTGTCTCAGTCACCTTCTACTGCACCTGGTACAGATGGAGGTACTATGACGGTACCACACGGCTTAACATTCACTAGCGAAATTTATTCTAGATCGATCTTCTGGTTAGACTGGTAAATTTTCAGATTTGTAATAGTTAAGTGATGTTATTATTTAAGGGCATATCGCGTTTTTAATAGAGAAAATATTGTTCTATTCTAAGATTTATGATATCTACATACTATATATGTTTTTGTTCAGCAGTACAGTCATTAAAATACTACAAGTAGACATGTTACTAGTGCTAATAGTGGTCGGCCGGTGGCCAAACTTCGACCATAATAGTTCAAATGTTTATCCGATCACGCTATTTAATCTCCATCGATCTTAAAAAGAGTAGCAATTTCCTTTGGTAGTGATCCTATCTTATAGGTTCGATCCTAACCCAGGAAAAATCTTTATATGATGATATTTGTGCTTGTTCTGTATCTGGGTGATAAAAATATGTATTTAAATAGGTATTATATTTGTAATTGTCTGATGTCCGTAGCACAAGTGCTTAAAGCGACTTACCACGGGGTAAATAGTGAATGAGAGCCCTCCGAAGTGTGTATGGTGTGAATTTGAGAGATTGAAAAATAGTGTGACAAGAGATCGATGTGGTGTCAAAGATGATGTCGTGACAACAAAAGAGAAAGGAATGTTAAAATAGTTTGGACATGTAGAAAGAATGGATAAAAGTAAAAGTGACAAATATATAGAGCGGAAGTGAATGGAAGAGTTGGTATAGGACGGCCGAAGCGAAAATAAAGTAACCAGGTAGAAGAGGTATTAAAGAAAGGCCAGCCAGAAGTACGTAATAAACGAGCGTTTATGAAAGGACTAATGCAAGTAAGGGAAGCAAGAGAGGTATGCCATCATCATACCAGCCATTGGAAGTCCACTGCTGGACATAAGCCTCTCCAAAAAAGGAGTTTTTTTGTCCACAATTGCCGCGATGTGCAAGCGTGTTTGCAATCGCAGAGCGCAGCTTTCGCGACGGGGATGCTGCTGCCCATCTTCACTCTATGTATTTGAGCTGTACTGTTTCGGATGGATATACCGCCATCTGGTACCACCTGGTGCAGTGGGAGGCACTATTCTACTCTGCCGGTACCTCACTCTCCCCTATTTCTACGCCTATATAAACAATTGCTTCAAGCGACTTATCTCGGAGTCAGATCAATGTTTGAGATGTAATATCCCGTCGCTTACCTGATGACTTCAAAATATTGTCACATTATTCAGTAATTTCACTGCATCTGCATTTTATCCGCTGTTTAGCTACAGAAAAAGGTAACGCAAACTACCTTTGAATGAGGTCTACCTCAAGTAAAAGATACATATAGACTCTAACAACGATCTTGTAATATTTTTTTATTGGTCCCGTTCACGGTAAGTTAGGATCTGATGGTGAGATCTCAGAAAATCGTGGGCAATCCCAAAATTTTATATGCACGTACAAATAGTTGTAAGTTTTTAAACTGGTAAAAGTATATGCCTCTAGTATTTAAGTCAAGTTTTCTTCAATCTGACTAAAACCGCAGGATCTATCACTGGACGCAAGTCGTATATAACCGGTTCTATTAGAGAAGAAGTTCACTTGGAGAAGTCTACGTCCAGCAGTGGACAGTGGACGTCCTGCGGCTGGTAATGATGATATACATTGTAATAATGATTAAGAAATTAACAAATTTTTACACACATTTTTATGAAGTCGTTTATCGAAGTCATTCACCATGTCTCTGTCTCTGAACCTACTCAATGTATTGTCATGCGGTTTTCACCAATAGCCGTAAAATTCAAGCCGAGGGAGCAATAATAGAAAACGCTGCCTTATTTCTTTGAAATCATTATTGTCATCATAGCTGGCGTGAAACGTCCACTGTTTATTTATTTATTGGTAAATTAGTAATTGTTACACCGTGAACATATGTATACAAAAGCCAGATCTTAAAACTAAGTGCACAATAAGTAGGTTCACACAGCATGCGTTGTGCGATCAGACGACATTAAACCTTTCTTATTCATCTAATTAAAAACTAATTTAATCTAAGTTTAATTGATGGATTTGGCGCTTAATTCTAAATAAATTAGGCGCTTAATAATAAAATATAGTAAATGGAGGAAAATTAGTCAATCTTATTATTAATACATATACTTATTGTAAAGTCTACACAGTCTAGGAATCGGGGAATTAGAACTAAAAACTGTCCTTTGTAAGGAAGAGGAGATTAAGAGGCATGCGGATCTGAGGGGAAGCTTAAATTTAACTTTGGAAAGTAATTCGGGACAATTTATGTAACCTTTCATTTCTCCTACTTACTAGACGCTAGTACCTATATCTTTCGGAGGTCTATGTCCTATTGGACATAGGCCTCCCAAGGAAAGAGGAATTTATCGCAAAGCTTTAACTGGCCCCGCAGCAGACATCGTAGTGATCCTATTCTATTCGGCAAGGGTCGAGAGTTCGAACTCCACCCAGGACAAATATTTGTGATGATGTTTGTGTTAAAAATAAAGTATTATATTTGTGATTCCTCTGATGTCTGATGTCTGTCACACAAGTGCTTTAAGTGACTTCTCGGAGTCAATAAACAATGAATGATGTAGTGTGATCATTATTATTTAGCTAGGCTCTGCGATTGTCACTACGCATGCCTACCGCGGTAATTACGGGCAAATTCCAACTCGCTTGGGGATGCCTATTTCCAGCAGTGGACGTTTCACGACTACCACTATGTTAAAAAGTTCCTTCTGTCATTGTATGTATGTTAGTATATTGTTGATATATTTTTTTATTATTTTACGAAGTCGGCAAACAACAACCTTGACCGCACCCTCGAGACGTTTTGTGTCATCACAAAAGTATCGCTAGTTTCACAGCTTCTCTCACGTTTGAAACCGGAACACAGCAATGCGAACAATGCAGTTTTGCGGTAGAAATTGTTGAGAGTGAGGTGTCAATGCAGGCGACTTTTGTCTATTTCTCGTAAAACCTCTTCTTTTAAATTCGAAAAAATGTTTGAAAATATTTTATTTATCTTTTATTTTTTTTATTAAGCATTTACTACTGATAATAAATTCACTAGTAAGTGGCTTTTAAACGCTATATATTTCGCGTTTTACATTTAAATGTTTAATGTTTCGGTTATGTGAGATTGTGATCGATGACATTAAAGTTGAACAAGTGAAAGAATTTATGTACCTGGGAAGTGTTTTTACGAGAGATGGGAAGTATGAAGAAGATATTGAACGTAGTAATGGTTGAAAATAGAGTCAATGAAGCCTTACATGCTTTAATGTGCAGTCAAAATGTGTCAAAAAGGGCACGACGGGCTGTTTATAGAGGTGTGTTGGTTCCAACACTGACATATGGTAGTGAGTGTTGGGTATGGCAGAAGAAGCTTCCGAGTAGAATAAATGCTGTTGAAATGAGAGCACTTCGAAGTGGTATGGTGTGAGTTTAAAATATAGATTAAATAAAAGTGTAATAAAAGATCGATGTGGTGTAAAAGATGATGTGACAACAATAGAGAAAGGAATGTTAAGATGGTTTGACATGTAGAAAGGATGGATGAAAGTAGAATGACTGCACAAATATATAGAACGGAAGTACATGGAAGAGTTGGTTTAGGACTACCGAACATGTCTTAACCAGGTAGAAGAGGTATTAGACAATGGCCAGGTCAGAAGTACTAATAATAAATGAGCGGGTATTAATAGAACAATGCGAATAAGGGAAGTGAGAGAGGTATGCCAAGATCGTAGCAATTGGACATCCATAGTAGCCTACCCCGATGGGACACAGGCGTGATGTGTTTCGGTTTCCTTCCGGTAATTGTTGTTAAAAGTAACAACGATAATTAAGTATGTCAGATAGTTGGACACGCATAATTACTACTTCCACCAAGTTCGATATTTAAATTTCTATTTTAAATATTTGAGTTCTAATGCATAAGGAAGCCAACTGTATTATGTGATCTAGCAGTGCTAGGATAATCCGCCAAATGTACATTGTATTTCGATATCATTATCATCATACCAGCCAATAGAAGTCCACTGCTGGGTATAGGCCTCTCCAAGAAAGGGGGTTTCGAAACTATCCCTAATATTATTATAAATGCGAAAGTAACTCTATTTGTTTGTCTGTTACGCTTTCCCGCTTAAACCTCTACACCGATTTTGATGAAATTTGGTACAGACAATCTTTAGACCCTGAGAAATGACATAGGCTATTTTTTAAAGCAGAAAAAGTGTTGTGAGGGATCGAAAGGGGGGATGAAAAGTTATATGGAAATATCTCTATTTTTGGAGCAAGAAACTTGAAACTTATTTTTTAAGGCATTGACTCGATATAAATAAACATGTCATTCAATGTTTATATAAGTTAAGGTAAAGAGGTATGGTACCCAAAAAAAAAAACTATTCTACGCGGACGAAGTCGCGGGCACAGCTAGTATTAAATAAATCATTTATTTTTTTTTTATTTTGTTCTTAGTTTTCTCTTAGTTAGCTTCCCTTTCAATGTAATTCTTAATTGATTTATTATTATTTTTTTTTTCTCTCTTTAGTTTCGTGTAGTACTTTTTTCTTTTTTGTCTGATTGACTTCTGACTGTTTAGGCTGTATTTTGTATTTAATTTGTATCGAATCAAAGTTTATATTAAACGCTGCTCGTTTCCGTAATATATAAATATGATCGATGGGCCTAAGGGCGCAGATCCTATCTTGTGCGCCAAGGATCGTAGGTTCGATTCCCACTCAGGGCAAATATTAATATGATTATATTTGTGTTTGTTCTGTGGGTGTTAAATATATGTATTTAAGTAGTATATTTGTGATGTTGTTGATGACACGGTTTAAGCGAACTCGGAGTCAGGTCAATGTAGAGACGACCTTTGTAAGATTACTAGAGGCAGACCACTTCTACTAATCCCAAATATTATACCTCTATATGCTTATGAAAAAGGGAACCAGGCAGGTGCGTAGAACCGCTGTTCCGCCTTATTTTGTATTTGTAATCTCTCTCTGGTTCTGGTACCTTAGTCGCCCCTTTTTTATATCTCACCAGGTAGACAAATCAAGCATACAGTCTGCGTGATAGTAAGCGCACTGCAGCCTATAGACGCTTGCCATATTACAAATATATTAATAACGCGTTGCTAACCTTGTGACTTGAAGATATTATGTGACTTTACCCAATACTTACAACACCTGGTACAAGTGGAGGTACTATTCTACTCCGCCGGTACCTCACGGCGTGCATATATTTCGTTATAGAATTATACTTTTAACGGTATTGAAATGCGCGCCGTTCTCGAGAACCGTAACTCAAAAATAAAAAGTCAATTAAACCGTGTTTTCACTAGAATATCATTAACGCATTGCCAACCTTGGGACAACTTGAAGATTGTTACATTACCCAGTAATTTTACAGCTTCTCTTAACCGTTAAACCGCATTATGAACACTGCTATTTGGCGGTACAAATAAATTAAAGGTTAAATAGGTGAGAGTTAGTTACTAATACACATACCGACATCTGTCGGTTCTCGTAGCGTATTTATAATTTTAAATTGCTCATGATGATAATGAAGCACTGAACTGCACGGCAAGTTTCCTACATCATCAAGGAATCTCCTCATTCCTGTTGCGATTGCTTAAAGAAACTTTGAGCATTGCACTACAATATTATATACAAATTCGCTAAAATCTTTAAGTTATCGTGCACTAACGTATAGATATTTTTTGTTAGAATTAAAGGAAAAACGTTTCGTAGGAAGCAACTGATGTACCTATACCGAGAGGAGACGATGTATTCACTCGAATAGTGTAGCTCAAATGCAATAAGGAGGAGATGGGCAGCAGCATTCCTGTCGTGAAGCTACGCCCTACAATTGCGACCACGTCTGCCCACCGCGATGATTTTGTGCAAATTTTCCTTTTACTTAGAACGGTCCATGCCCAGCAGTGGGCGATCAACGCCTTATGATGATGATGTTAGGATTTCCAGCAGCAAAAGACTATACAGGGTTTCCATAAAATTCTGACTGCATTATTTGTTCTCAGGGGTTCCGTACCATGCTCTGTTCACGCCATCGGAGCTATCCTTATCAGCTCTGAAGCATTGTCGACGGAGGAAGGCCAGGACGGTGTTCTCAGACCCTCAACTTACGGGTAAATGGTTTTAATATGACTAAGTTGACAGACACGCACACCGCGTCCGCATCACCACAGCCTTTAGACGCTCGTATCATCATAAGGATATCACTAGCGTTGCTAACCTCGTGACTTGATGCAATTAATGTCACATTATACAGTATTTTCACTGCCTCTCTCACCTATCAAACCGGAGCACAGCATTGCGAACACTGCTTTTTAGCGGTAGAAATGATTACCTTAGTATGAAGTTTAACTCTGGTCTACCTCTTAACTTAATTGCTTTTGTTTCTAGGTCTTGAGAAGCGCTTCGAATCCCAAAGATACCTGTCTACGCCGGAGAGGGTCGAGCTGGCCGGTGCTCTGAACCTGTCTGAAACGCAGGTGAAGACCTGGTTTCAGAATAGACGTATGAAACATAAGAAGCAGATGAGGAAACAGCAGCAGCAAAGAGGTAAGCTTGTTAAATTTTTATACTGTCTTAATTTAACCAGGACAAACATTTGTATAATGATATTTGTGTTTGTTCTGTGTCTGGGTGTTAAATATGTGTTTAAGTATGATATTTGTGTGAGTTCTGTGAGCTGATGTCCGCAATACAAGGGTTTTAAGGAACTTATCTCGTAGTTAACTCAAGGTATGATAAGGGAATTTATTATAAGAAAATATTTGTATTGTTTCTAAGAATAGGCTAGTGTCCACTAGCGCCGCTTTTGGATATTCTTTCACAGATACAAAGGTTATTTTAAATTTCCAAAAAAAGTTTCCAAAAATTTCCAAAACACTTCCTTAAACTGAAAATAGTTAAGCACGATTTTGTATTAATGTATGTTTGTAACAGATATAATCAAAAAGTACTGGACCAATTTTAAAAACTCTTTTAAGACATTATTGGCAAGAAACATTATTTATTTTTACATGCTTTATATTAGCTTCAGTTGTATGTATGTGTGTATGTTTGTAACCGACTCATTCGAAGTCGATTTTGACCCTCTTTAGACGGACAGATTTCTTTGAAGCTTTGTAGACATATCTAGAATCGGTGCCAATACAATATTTCAAAATGATTATTTCGATTATATATAGATCAGAATCTTCAGGATGAAAGAAATTCCTGTCTAAGAGCAAGTTGATACCACGTAGCCTGCGCATGCGTACTGTCTACCTAATTTCAAGTATTACTGCCCATCTAGTTAATATTATTTAACAATCAATCGAATTAAAGAGTGAAAAATAAAATATATTATATAATATAATTATATATATATATTAATATAATAGTTTTTTTTAGGTACCTCAGGGTCTAAGGATTGTCTGTGCCAAATTTCATCAAAATCAGTTTAGAGGTTTAAGCGGGAAAGCGTAACAGACAGACAGACAGAGTTAGTTATACATTTATAATTTTTTCAGGCAACCTTTGAATAGACATAAACGAAAAAAATGTGATAGGGCAGTTAACTATAACACAGTTATATAAAGTTAATACATACAAATAAAAAGCAATACATATTTTTTATAAAAAGTAAATTTAATGATGAGAAAAAAATACTAGCATTCTGAAGAAAACCTTGGGTGTCTTGTGCCATAGTTTTCGTGGATCTAGAAACCCGCAATTGCTTTACAATGTTCCTAGAAATATTTGTTCGTCATTATTTTCACTATATTAAAAGAAAACATTTTATTTTTAGTTAGTCAGTTGTTTGAAACTATTTTTATTGCCATATTCTTACCAAGTACCACTTACTTAACGGACTTCGTGATCATATTTTTTCTTGCTAACTTTTAAGAGTCCAAACCGTAAATACTATCAGTATTTTTTGTTTATCATTATATTCAATTGTAATAAAAAAAATATTATTAGTTTAATGTATTTTAAAAATGTGTTTTTTTTAGTTTTTATAACAATATTTTTATTTCCATATACTTACCAAGTTGAAAGACTTCGTGATCATAATTTTTCTTGCTGACTCTTTTCTTAACAGTCCAAAGTATCTTCAGCAAATTGATTCAGTCTGGTTTTAAGTGAAACTTCCGCGAGATGATTTCGACGATAGGTGCGACAGCTTGTATGTAAGTCAAAGTTTCCGAATTAAACAATGCAATTTAAAGTTATACGCTATTGGCCCGCATAGTTGGGGCGAGTTTCCAAGATGGCTTTCTTGGCAGTTCGAACTGCATAGGTTGGCTTTTACGTAATTACACTTTAAAACTACAATCTTAAACGTAACAGTTTGGAAACTTATAGTTGTATTACAGAATTTAGAGAGATTCCTTATCCTTAGTTGCTACTTCATCCCGTTTCCACTAATAGGGAGTAGATTTATCTATCAATAAATAAAATTGGAGTGTCTGTTTGTAATATTAGAATAACTGTTCCTCACTAAATGCATCATTATGATCATATTGGCCATTGGAAGTCCACTGCTAGACATAGGCCTCCTCTAGAAAAGGGGAATTTTACCCATATGCTGCTGCCCATCCCCACCCTGCGGAACTACTTTCGGATAGATATACCGCCATCTGTCGGTTCTACGACCTTAGTCGCCTCTTACGCCACCTGGTACAGACGGAGGTACTATTCTGCTTAACCCACGGCATGGTCCTGCATACAAAGTCATGAAATGCGTATACATTTTTGAAAAGAGGGGTAAAAGGGGGTATAAAGTTAGTATGAATGTTATTTGATTTTAAAAATTATTTCGATGTAATGTTTTATTTGTTATATTTATAAGGTTCTATTAAAGATTATCAAATTATCGAATTCTAATTGACAGATAGCCTATCGCTATAAAGAGTAACACTATTTTCATTGTATTTATTATTCTTACAATAATAAATTATTATATTTCCATGAGGTACAGGCACTGTAGAATAGTACCTCCCTCTGCACCAGGTGTCGTAAGTAAGAGGCAAATAAGGTACCAGAACCGATAATATTGCGCTATATCCATCCGAAACTGTGCAGCTCAAATGCTCAGGGCGGGGATGGGCAGCAGCATCCCCGTCGCAAAAGCTGCGCTCTGCGATTGCCAACACCCTTGCACAGCGCGCTATTATGGTAAAAAAACCTCCTTTCTTGGAGAGGCCTATGTTCAGCAGTGGACTTCCAATGGCTGGTTGAGATTATATATGGCGGCTCCGATGGCGCAGGCGGTTTATATACCTATCTCGTGCGCCAAAGGTCGTGGAATCGATCCCCACAGATATTTGTGTTTATTGTGTGTCTGGATGTTAAATATATATATTTAATATTTGTGATGCCTGTAACACAAATATTTTAAGCGACTTATCGCAGATTTAGATCAATGTATGACATGTGGTGAGAATTATTATTATAACAAGATCTAATGATCATCATAGCAGGTGTAGAACGTCCATGGACCTACGCCTCTCTTTGAAAGACGGAATTTTGCCCACAATTGCCGCACTGGGCAGGCGTAGTGGCATGCAATTGCATAGGAGTGATGAAGGAATGTGCCCTACCCATTGCCACTTCAAATTGTTAATCCACCTTTATAGTTGGTAATTTCTTTTCATTTTGTAAACTTTTTTATTTTTTCGATCGCGCAAAGAGATCCTTTACATTGGGAACAAGTGGGGATCGAACTTACGACCTTTGGCGCACAAGACAGGATCAATACCATCTGCGCTTTCAGGGCTGTCTGGAATGGCCACGTTCTGGCTATCATAGTAGACTAGGATCTGAGATCGCGCTGGACCCAAGTCGCATGCAAGCGGTCCTATTGGAAATATCTTGAGGAGGTCTGCGAAGGCAGTGGACGTATTACCCGAGGGATGCGATTAAGTTGGCCGCTTTAGTGTATAATATTGATGGTTTCTTTTTATAAAAACGTTAAGCATAATTAGTGATGTTATCTGGTTAATGGCTGGTGGTTGATCCTATTATAGTATAGTTCAGTTTGCGATAATTAGTGCAATAACATTAACTGGTTGTGCTTGATAGTTATCATTTTGTGCCAGTAAGATAATATACGTACAGTTTACTCTTTATATGCATACGCCTGGAGTTGACTTTGAATTGTGTATCGCGGGAAATTAGTGGGATCAGGGTAGCGTGAGGTACCGGCAGAATAGTACCTCCCTCTGTATCAGTTTAGGTCAAATGCACAGAGCGGGGAAAGGCAGCAGCATCTACACCGCGAAAGCGGCGTTCTACGATTGCCATCATGCTTGCCCAGCGCAGGCAATTATGGACAGAATTCCCACTTTCTTGAGGTAGCCTATGTCCTTCAGTTGACTTCCGATGGCTGATGGCACTGGGCCTGATTCGGTGCTGGTACCTTAGTCGCCTTTTACGACACCGACGAGAGGGGTACTGTTCTACTCTATCGGTACCTCACGGTTTTATATGTTGTCAGTAAAAACCTTTTATTGTTATATTACAAGTAGAGTCCATTATCAGTCGTTTGTATTTTTGAATCGACGTGTCCATTCGTTAGAGTCGTGGTTTCGATCCCCACCTAAGACAAAAATGTATGTAATGAAAATGTGTATTTGTTCTAAGTCTGGGTGTTAAATTTTCATTATTCTGTTATCTGATATCCATTTCAGAAGTCATTTTAGCTTTTAGTCTCAGGTTAAAATATTAGAATTGATGTAATCTTTAGCTAAATGCTTTTGATATCTTTTCTGTGATGTCATTGGTACACATATACATATAGTTAGTAACCTAAAAATAAACAGTCAGAACTGAGATCTTTTGATGCAATTCTGTAAACCAAGATAGAAATAAGTGTAGAATAAAAACCAAGGACCTAATTTACTGCCTTGTGGCACCCCATGTGGTTAATGATCTATTCAAAATGGATGACGATAATTTTGCATAGCAGAAGCCGTGTTAATTCCATTGTTATGATTAAAGAAAGCTGTTAATGTTAGTATACAATCGTTAAGGAATTAAAACTAAACATGAGTTAGAATTCATCGGCCGCATACAACCAGTCCTATTGGAGATCACTTGGGGAGGCCTAAGTCCAGTAGTGGATGTCCTACGGCTGGCATGATGATGATAATGAGCTATGTAAATGAAATTACAAAACCAATATTCACTCTTTTATTGAGGATTTTTTAAAGGAGTTTTAAATTTTGTGAACTTTCGCAGTTTGTTGATTACACCAATTTGTGATGTTCAAAGGCAAATTGAAATTAATGGTGGAGGTCTCAATTTACTGGTAATTCAGTCTTTGCATTTAAACGCTTCAATAGGTAGGTACTCGTAAAACGTAGGTAATTTGCGAAATTAAATTTCTCCGAATTCCTCAAAATACATTGTCGAAACAAAAGCCCTAAAGATGTATTAACGGCATATTGCCAGAAATTGAGCGAACCTCAAAGTCAGTAAATTTAATAAGGCGTCGCTTTCATGCCGCAAGTCAAGACGTTGGCGTAACTTCGTTAAAGACAAGATGGCTGACTTGGTTGCCATGGCGACCGTCAACGTCTTGGCTTGGCTGCTATTCTAAGTTCAACCATATATATTTGTAGGTATGGATCAAAATTGAATGCGGATGTTTTGACTTTTTTAATATAGCCGTTGCAAATATGTTTTTGGATTTTGGTACAGAATAGGACGTAATAAGGTTTCGTATAGGGTGGCGTCGATTTTTTGTGACGATGGGGGCAGATATAGTAATATAAGTCTTATCGGCAAGGATTAAGGTTGAAATTCGTGTATTTGGGATAATTTAATATTGTTTGTAAGGGAGGTTGCGATGGTACATGAAAAATCGAAGGCATTTAGGCACCCCTATATACAAATTATGTTGGGTTACCCCATGTGCTGGGAATATTGATTACATTGACAAATTCCATAGGGGTGGTCTGTGATGTCTGTCTGTCTACAACACATCGTATGTACAAAATGATTTAACATCAATAGGTCTTAAAATAGCACTAAAATAAAACCCAGGCTTAGTACAGTTTTGCGTGATAATTACTGCACATCTTCATACCGCACAGAATTGCACTAAGACAAGTAATCACAAATCCAAGATAAGTCGCTTAAGGAACTTGTATTACGGATTTCAGACAACAGAGAGAACACAAATATAATACTTAAATACATCTGTCGGCTCTGGTACCTTGGTCGCCACTTACGACTCCTGATAAACAGGGAGGTATTATTCCTTTCTGCCGGTACATGACTGCTATTTTTAATAGTTAAATTCATTTAAGTATATATTCAGTTTCCCTTAAAATATAATTGTAATTATGTAGTCTATCACTATGCCATAAAGTCCATTTTATGCACAGGTGTGACTGCAGTTGATTTTACGAAGCATCCACAGCACGGAGACATAAGAAAGGTATTGTAATTTTATTAACAATAACAACTACTGTGTCGCACTTAGATCATGGCGTATTGATCCAATTGCTGCCCATAGGGTGTTTAAATTCTACCACAATAAACCCTTCTGACCTCAACAATCCGATATCCTAGTTTTACTCGCATCTTTGACCTCAACAATCCGATATCTTTTAAAGTATGCTGTCATTGATACAGTAAGCGTTCATTCATCATCAGGATATTAGCAATGCCAACTTGTGACTTAAATATGCCATGTCACATTACCCAGTAATTTCACTGGCTCTTTCACCTTTCAAACCAATACAAAGTAATGCAATCACTTCTGTTTGCCGGTAGAAATAGGTGAGAGTGAGGTATTATCGCGAACCTTTGTATGAGGTATACCTCTAGTTTTTACACGATAGTAAAAATACCTTTTAACGGCTTCAAAACGGCAGCCGTTTTCTAGCTGACTTATTAGCAGCTTTAAATTGAAAATTTTAAAGCCGTTAATAAAACATTTGACTATAAATTTAAATTTTGTCATTCTTTTTCAGGCGGAGGACTCTAGAATGTCAACAACACACACGTCCGACTCGGATACAGATCACAGCGATAGTGATATCGATATAGTCGGCGAACCAAATTACACACAACATTATTCTAATGACACGTAGATTTATCAATATTTTAGTAATATAGAAGTTACGAGGACTTTCTAGTTAATTATCAAAAAGTCGAGCCAGTGCTGGTAATTATCTAACGGCACGAAAGAGACAGAAGATATAAACAGTGACGTCGACACCGTATTTCATTGCGCGAGAGTGAAACAGCGATATATATCCATATCCGCCCAATTAAGTTTCCAATTATCAATTCGAACATCCAAATCGCAATTATATAATAAAAAATATCATTTGCATTATTTAATTTAAAAATAATTATACATGACGTTCAACATCCAATTTGCATCGATCGTAATCGATTATCCCACCGGTGGTAACCGGACCAAACCGGTTTCGACCGGTTCGTAAAGATAAGTTGTATTCAAGTATTCCTTAATACGCATATTTAGAAATGGTACATACAAGTATTAGGGCGATGTGATACCGATCTCAATTTCCCGTAGGACATCCACTGCTGGACCATCCTATAAGATTTTCAATAGGATCAGTTGTATGCGGCCTGCATCGTTATGTTGTCTGTCCACCGGTGGTCTGCCGCCTATAGACGGTTGATATACCACAAGGATATCACTTGCGTTGCCAACCTTAACTTAAAGATATTATGTCAGATTGCCTAGTAATTTCACTGCCTCCCACCCTTCAAATCGGGATACAACAATGCGAACACTGTTATTTGGCGGTAGAAATAGGTAAGAGTGAGATACCTTTGTATGATGTCCACCTCTACCTCGTGTAACAGTTACTTAGGGTATCAGTGCCGACAAATGTAGGGCTCTAATGTTAGGTAAAACATTGTAACAATCCATCCGACATCGATTTCTGCCGACTCTTAAATTGGTGAAAAATTGATTCCGATTTCGATCGGACTCGATTTTAATATTGATTACTTCCTCCAGAAAAATAATAGTATTCTTTATTTATAGTCCATTTATAACATATATTAGTAAATAGACTGTTATTGAAAATATTAACAAAGATTTCTATTATTTTATTTATTGGTAAATCCATGTTTTATTAAATGCATATATTTAAAAAAATTAGCAATAGACAATCAAGTTCTATACAAAAGAGTATTGTTATTTTAAAAGATAATTAGTTTTAATAGTAATAATAAATATATAATTTATTAATGTTTAATAGTGTTAGTAGTTATTTTCTAATAATTAATTAAGTGCAATAATAGTGTATTTTGTACAAATTAATAGGTTTAATGTTTCTAGTCATTCATTGTAGAGTATATGGCAATAGATTTAAAAAAAAGTAAATTCAAGAAGAATGAAGAAATGGCGTTGACGCAACACAAAAATATTACTACGCAACCTCCAACGTGTGTTCTATGGTTTTGGTAACATAATTGGTAAAACAGCCCTTCTGAAAAGATATGATGCGGGTTCAAGTCTCTCTTGAATCTGTGGACTGTTTGTGAGGTTAAAGTGTTTTTTTTTAGTAAAAACGTCAAAATAATTAGCAAAGGAATGAAATAATTTAATTAATACGATTTTAACAGAATTTATTTTTGTATTGTGAAGTCAGCAGACAAGCACACGTTCCGCTTGATGATAAACGTGACCGCGGGAATTTGAACCATAATTACCACGATTGGGCATGCATGATGGCAATCACAGATCACAGTTTTTGCGACGAAGATGCTGCTGCCTATCCCCGCCCATCATTTGAGCTACACTCTATCGGATAGATTCACTGAGGGAGAAAACCCACAGGTCAACACCAATTAGGGTTTGAATTTGGTAAAGTCCCGTCGTAATGACCTGTGTGCACCTACGTGTGAGATGAATTTGAGGCTAGAAATTTCTCACTTTACCTAAAAGTGAGTGATTGGCCTTTAGCTTCTTTACATCCCTGAGAAACTCTTTGGAAAAAATGTATGACGCTCCCTGGCAGATGAACTGAGTAGTGCGAAGCGAGAAACCTTGACTATCTCACGGGGACGTGATTTCGGGATCTATCTATAACCTCTGTGCCAAATCTCCGCGCAGTTCCAGTTACCATTAGAATACAGGAATAACATGAAATCCATATTATTTGGTAATATATATAACTTTTTTCATAAATAAAATATTTTTCGAACTCAGTCTTACAAACGTACAATCATATAAATCTTGCCTTCATTACATTCCAGTTACGTTTAAAGTTTGATTTCATGAAATATAATACAGTCTATGTCACTCAGTGCAGATGAAACTTTCCAATAGTGAAAGAATAATTGAAATTGTTAAGCACGATTAAACACATTTCACACATCAAACTAAACAATTAAATACTTCATCTTCATAATCTATATACATAAAAATTATCCCTATTTCCTTTAGTCACGTCATCACGCGTGAATCGATGGACCGATTTCTAATTTTTTGTTGTTAATGTCAGGAGATGGTTTTTACGAAAAAATAATTCTACATTTTTAAACTATATAAGTACGCAATCTGTCAATTCTATGTCAAATGTCATAATGTTAAAATTAAAAAAGTTTATATTGTCCAACACTATTTAGATACGTGCAAAAAAAACTAAGAATATTGTGTATTATAATAATAAATACAATTTCTTTTCTTAATTAAACCGATTCGAATTAAATAGTCATCGTTAATATAGGACAACGTCTGTCGGGTTACGGTTTTACGTTTTGCGATTTTTGCCTTTTTTTTATATGGCAACTCTTAAATCTAAGCTATATACTCTATCAATGTGAAATAATATAGTCAAGTCCAAAACAATTACCCATATATAATTTATTTGTTTTACAGCATACAGAAAATTGTAAATAAATAGTATAGTGTTGCTCAAAAGTAGTGAATTAATAGAGACAGCAGTGTTATAGAGGATGTATTCATAATAAATAAAAAATAATTGAATTTATGTGTGTTTGTTTTACCTTTTTAATGCAACGAATGCTTCAACTAAAGGTGAGTATTTAACGATAATTTAGTTTAATGGTATCGTAAACTTTGAAGTTTACTAAACGCCTATAGGTAGGTAATTGTATGAATTAAAGAAATAAAAAAATATGGCCAAGTGCGAGTCGGACTCGCCCATAAAGGGTTCCTTAGCAGGAAGTAACGTAATATAAAAGTTTTGGTGTTGTTTTAATTCAGGTGATAGTGTTTTTATATATATTATGAAGTCAGCAAATAAGTATACGGTCCGGCTGATAGCAAACGTGACCGCAGTCTATACACGTTCATGACACACAAGGATATCACTAACGCGTCGCCAACCTTGTGAACTGAAAATACTGTCACATTACCCAGTAATTTTACTGCCACTGCCTTCAAACCAGAACAACAAAGCGAATACTGCTGTTTGGCAGCAGAAATAGGTGAGAGTGAGGTATCATGCATACGACCTTTGTGAAAAACCTACCTCATGTATTGAAAAATTGATTTACATATAGATAAGTAAACATTATAATTAGGTACCTTAATTATGGGATTTAGATCTAAATATATGCGAGTACATTAACGCTTGTGGCAAGAAATCATTTCAGCCATTGGGGAACGTTGCAGTTTTACCATATAGAGAGTTTCTCTGGCGCAAACTTTTCAGTTTAGATATAGGTATAGGATAGGATATAGGTATACAACACGAGCATAATTTAGTTGAGAAACATTGATAATTTTAAAGG
This sequence comes from Heortia vitessoides, assembly GCA_020976665.1. Lineage (NCBI taxonomy): Eukaryota > Metazoa > Arthropoda > Insecta > Lepidoptera > Crambidae > Heortia > Heortia vitessoides. The sequence continues at coordinate 1,956,312 of JACJUM010003053.1, forward strand.
TTTCTAGTATGATGTTGTAAATAAAAATATTTGTTGATTACATTGCAAACGTTAGCTGATCTTGACGAGATAGATTAAAATAATGTACCTACCTACTACAGTATTGTGCACTATGAACAAGTCTACCAAATACTTACGATAGTGTATGTCCCTACCTCTTAGGGATAACCCACAATATCTACATTTATTTATTTATTTATATATTTAAATAAATAAATAAATATCTATTTTTACTCATTGCACCCGTGCGAAGCCGCCGCGGGTTCTAGTATATAATAAAAGTAGCCCAAGTTTACGAGTGATATCGCTGTTTAAATCGGTCCCGCCATTTTGGAGTTAACCTCAAAAAGACAGAGAAAAATTAAAAAATCTCCGTGCCTACTTTTATATCATCATCATACCAGCCATTGAAAGTCCACTGCTGGACCTTTCAAGAAAAGTAGGTTATTTACCGCGTTGCAGAGCGTAGCATTCGCAATGGGGACGCAGCTGCCACCCCTGCCCTGTCCATCGTACTGCACTGTTTCGGATGGATATACCGCCATCTGTCGGTTGCTGCGGCATCTTAATCGACTCTTACGACATCCAGTGCAGTTGGAGGTACTATTCTACTCTGCCGGTACCACACGGCAATACTTTTATATGCCTATTTTAAAAAACTGTTATGATATTATAAATAGACAATTCAAGTTTGTTAATTTATACGCGCAGAAAAAAAATCGTTCCTGTCTGCACTTCTACGCAACACAATGATAAAAAAAAGATTTCTAGATAAAATTAGGTAGGCGTTTTAAGCGCAAACAACACTCGTCATTTTTCAGACAACTTTTTGTAAATTACTGCCAATTTGTTTTCCTAACGTATAAGCTATATTAGTGTAAAGTTTCATGAAAATCTATTCAGTTGTGTTCACATGGAAGAGTAACAAACATTCTAACAAACTTTCGAGTTAATAATAATAGTTCATCCAACTAATATTATTAACTCGAAATGATGTGTGTGTTTATGTTAATGATGTGTGTGTTTGAGATTGAGGACAGACAGTGAGAGGACGTCCCTCAGCCACCCTCTCACTGCCACTTCTCAATGACGAAGTTGTTATGAGATGTTTGTAATTCATTGTTTGGTAGGGTTCCATAATGAATGAAAGAGCTTGGTGGAGGAGGTATTAAATATGACCTCTATCTTACATTCTGCATGATAGTAAGCGTCATTGCAGCCTATAGACGTTCGTAATATCACAAGGATATCACTAGCGCGTTGCCAACCTTGTGATTTGATGATATTATGTTACATTACTGCCTCTTTCACCTTTTCAATCGGAACACAGTAATGCGAAAGCCGTTGCTTGGCGGTAGAAATAAATGAGAGTGAGGTATCAATGTAGACGACCTATGTATGATAGCTACTGTTTTTGTTGGACGTTCGCGGTTGCTATTAATTTATATAAATATATATCTCGCTTGCTGTGCAGCGTGGAAATGCTGCAAGCATTCTGGGGACCTTTGGGTCGGATATGCCCCTTTTATTGAATGCGTAATTTTTTTTGTTTAAAATAAGAAATAATATGTATTCTTTATATTATAATAAAAGATGGTATAAAAAAGGTAGAACTTATTTTTTTATAAATTATGGTCTAATTTCAACCTCTGGTCACCCGAGTATATATATATATATATATATATATGTGTAATCTGTGAATTGCTTGAATAACCTTTATTTGTTTACTGTTAAAAATGTTCTCTTCGTCAAGTCGTCCGACGTCAAAAAGGCGTCACTATTTGGTCCCGTTGGAGGACCAGCGTTGCGGTAGCAACTCAATACCGCTCTAGCTTATGCTGAGGCAGGCAACTAATTGACCGTCGTTTTTCGTATTAAATTTTTGCAATTTTTTATTTATTTATTTTGTGCGGTCAATAAATGTTTTTTTCCTTATATTGTGGTGATGATGTGTGTGTGTGTAATTGAGGAGAGATAGTAAGAGGACACCCTGCAGTCACCCTCTCACTGTCACTTCACAGTTACCAGGTAATTGTTGTGTTTCATATATAGAGTTGTAGAGCTTCATAATAATTGAAAAATACCGAAGGAAGTGTGATATTAGATCAAACAATACGCTCTATTTCCCAGTCAGATTGTTCCAACCCCTCTCGCGCACAATTTAGCCCTGATTCCGTATTGTTGCGCCCCCAACAAGGGTTGTTTGGTGTAATTAATAAATAAGTATAAAATGCAATTGTCCGTATGACTTTATTAAATGCATCGTGGATAAGAATTGGGACGCGTGCCATTTATTTATACAATTAGTAGCAATTTTCATACTTAAATCAATTTATGTATCGATTGTTCGGTTTGTTGTTTGCGTGGGATAGTTTATTCCTCCTGTTGATGTACTTTATTATATAAGTATAGATTTTTTTAAATATAATATATATCTCCTACAACATTTCATTCATTGACCTGACTCTATGGTAAGTAGCTTAAAGCACGCGTGTCACGGACGCCAAACAGTAAATGAATCACAAATACACTACTCAAATACATATATTTAAAATAAAACAAACATGCATATAAATATTTGTCCAAGTGGGAATCGAACCCACGAACACGCGCACAAGACACGATCTCTGCCATCTGCGCCATCGGGGTTAGCTAGTAAATATAAATAAATATATATTTATACTAGCTGATCCTAACTTGAGATGTAAACTATTTCTCGATTTGGAACAAACTGTATATTGTATGCAAAAAAGAAGTTCATATCGGATTAACACCTTGACACATTTTTTTACTGATAAATATATCTTGGCAATCGCAGAGCGTTGCTCCATAATAAGAATGCCCATACCCGCCCTCGTGGGGGAGGTACTATTCTACTCTGCTGGTACCCCACGGCACAGGTTCAATAAATTTGTATACCTTAATTAATTTAAGTTATTATTTCTCAATATCGTCGGCTTATCTTGTTATAGATTTAAGGGGTTGGTTCATGCAATAAAGAACTAATAACACAACAAAGGGCTCGAGCTAAAAGCCGTGGCACCTGTTAAAATTGACAAAAAAGACTGCCCTTTAAGGGGAGTGGATGGCATTATGCTGTATGAAACATTTTATATCAAGAACAATGTGACATATTCTTATTTTTTTTTAAATTCAAGTAATGGAACTGGTGTCTGGTTTAATTCTAATTCTGGCGGTATTTAAACACCGCTACCGGAACCTTAGTATGCTTTAGTGCTACCATCTTTTTTATACTGTTGTTGATGTTTAAGTGTACCTAACACTTCAACTTAACACTTTATAAGTAATAAGTAAAACTATCTCTAAATAAGAGAAAACTTTACATAAAATATTTATTTACAGGGGTAGATCTCACACAAAGGCCGGTTGCAATGGTACCTGGCTCTTATCTATTTCTACCGCTAAACAGCTGAGTTATTACTACTGCGTTCCGTTTAAGGGAAAAGAGGTAGTGAAATTATCAGGTCACCACATCAGCCATATTGGAAGGTTTCTGCTGGACATAGGCCTCCCTAAGAAAGGGGGATTTCGTCCATAATTGCCGCGCTGGGCAAACGTGTTAAATTAATTCGTGGCTTAGTAATTATGGTATGAACCCATCCCTAACCTAATAAACTTGGAACTGCGTAGCTTCTGTCAGAAAATCCAAAGAGTTGATATGCCGTCTCACCTCCCAATAACACTCTTTGTTAAAATTCCACCCCTCCAACTCCGAAAATGAACCTTATTCTAAAACATATACGGGTCGACAATCCCAGCAACGATTTGGTTATACTATGAGCTTTATATGTATGCGTATAAAGTCGAAATTAGTCCTAGCTTTTGCTGTAATTTGCAGTTTATTGTTAGTAAGAATGCACTTTGAACCAATTTGAACTAGATTATACCGGATTACGCTGGTTTGTTTTGTTATGGCGTCGTGTTCATTGTGTAATGCGAAATGGTTTTGAGTGTGATACAAACAAAGACATGTGAACAATTTTATATACCTAGTTAAACTTGTTTTACTTGTTGGTATGTTGGTTTGTACTTTGTTACCCGTAGCTTCAATTAATTAGAAAAAATAATTTAATAAAGGATTTTTTTTTATTTTCGCTTCTTGAATATCGTCGCATAAGTTCTAACACCGCGTATGTCAAAGTTGGCAACTTAATAATTAAGCCCAATGATAACACGATATTACATTTCTAACGCTGCAGTAAACGTTTTATACCGTTATTGTTTAAACGAAATCTATTTTTTACCAACTAAATGCACAAGCAATTAGTTTTAAAATGATTCTATGAAACGTGAGCAATGTTGTCCCGATTATAACATTTTGACTTACGCTGTGTTAGAACTTAAACGACGATATGAACTTTTTGTTTTAGCAGGATATACCGACATCTGTCGATTCCGAAGAAAATTTAAATGATCTACAATGAATGTTCAACGTTATAAACTTATCTGTCATCATCGACATAGTAGGCGTAGAAAGCCCACAGCTGGGTATCAGGCCTGCCCATAATGCCATGATGGGCAGGCGTGGTGCACTATGGGAATGCAGCTGACAAAAATGTAAAATTTGAGCTTCGCTGTTTCAGATACCGCCATCAGTCGGTGCCAGTACCTCATGGGTTTCTTACATCTAGTACACGGCCAACGGCGAGTAATAATAATCCAGTAGGAGTTTATTTTTCGAAATAGATTATAGTAGAAAGTCCTATTTCTGCACCACTATATATATATTTTTCTAATTTGTGTAATGGTTGACTGGGAGATAATGCCATCTTACATTAAGTCCGCCATTTGTACATTTTGTAACATTTTGTGCAATAAAGTTAAATAAAAAAAATTAAAAAAAAATCCTACCTTAATATATATATATATATATATATATGTTAAGACGAATTTCCGTCCGTGCCAATAGAGGGTTGCTATCTTAATACATCTTCCCTTTGATCTAACTACAAGCGTTTAGTGAGCAATAATCAAATAATATATCCCTCGATATCAGCGCCATTGTGCGAAACAATGGCCGGATTGAGTTAGCAG
>JACJUM010003053.1:1971366-1987397 GCA_020976665.1 Heortia vitessoides
ATTTAGTATGAAACATCTACGATTTAACGCGGGTGAAACCGCGGGGCGTTGGGTAGTAATATATATAAATCTAATGAATCCTATTAAATTAAATGTATATCAGAATTAAGATACGAACGCAGGCAAAGCCACGAGAGGTCATTAGTCAGTCGTTTATTGACGTTAGTCATAATTATTTGCAAACAAAACCTGGGCTTTCGCTAGTTATTTTCCAATTACATATAAAACCATGACATTAGCGAATTTATAATAAAAATCGGACTATCAAATAACGTTTTGGCTTAATCTTTTCAAATGCACAAGTCATTTTCAACGTTACTGTTTAAGAAATAAACATCAATATCTTTGCTCACTTTATTCTAATTGTCAAATTCTCGTAGACCTCCAGACTACCAACTGTATGTCAGAAGATTCAAGGATTAGGGTAGGTCTAAGTATACTGGTAAATCTGAGTCCCTAAGGACATTAATCCTATGCGCGCCATCTAGTGGTGAGTAGGATAATCACTTGGTAATTGACGTGAGCGCACGTTGACTAGAAAACGCGGCAAATTGTTCCTAACCAGCTTTATTTATTGGGGATTAAAGAGTATCCGATTTCTATTTTGTGGAGTTATTTGCGGAGCGTGGGGTATCAACCGAATATAATAGTACCTCTCTGTGTGCGGTATGTCGAATGAGATGAAATATGGCGGGCGGGGTCGGTCATGACGTTGATGATGACTGCATACAAAATGACTAAACTGAATTCATTTAGGCGAAATCATATGTTATTCCAGGCGTTATCAGTGCGGAGAAATATACGTCATTCCCATAAAGAGCACACATTTATCTATAGATAATTCGATAAATCGACAGACACTCTAAAACAATACGGTTCTGGGAAAGTTACAGAAAAAATATTTGATGATTAATAAAAGATATCGGAGATATAACCAGCGGGTGTGGTTCAAGCGAGAACCACGTAAGAGACAATTTTATCATATATATTACTAGAAGCGCGAATCAATAAATATATACATATATATAAAACTGGAGTGTCTGTATGTAATATTAAAAAAAAAACTGATTTACAGTATAACAAAATAACATTTTTTTTGTTTGTTTCTCTGTCTGTCTGTTTGATTGAGGTAAATCTCTGTAACAGCTGTTCCGATTTTAATAAGATTTGCTAGAAAATTTAATATCATATTTCACAACTACCGTGCAAACATTAAGATACCTATTTTAAAAAGCTATAATTTTGTGTTTACTAACCGTATCTATTAGCCGTGAGGTACCGGCAGAGTAGAATAGTACCTCCCTCTGTACCGGGTCTCGTAAGAGGCGACTAAGGTATCAGAACCGACTATACTCAGCGGTATAACCATCTAAGTACATCAGTGGAAGTCCAACGGCTGAAGATGATGGCATCATCGTCAGATGTGGCTACATCGAGAGTAAGATTGTTACCGCTTTAAACCGCAGTTTAATTAAATTTTAAATTTTTATTCGACTGTTTTGGTTACTTTGAACGTTACAATTGTTACCATCTATAGAATAATATCGTTGAACATTTATTGTCAATCCAGAGAACGGTTGCCGTAAGGTAGCCGAATGACGAATAAAAAATGTAATTAAATAAATAAAAGCGTAAAAAATGTAGTTTTATTATGATTGAACGTTAGAAAACATTCTAGCTTTCCTCAAGGACTTAATCGCATCTCTAAACAACTCGTGCCATAGCGATGAAAAATCTATTTCGCTTCCTGACTGTGCACTAGAAAGCCAAATCTATCGATATATCTAGACAAGAAACTTTTTTTCGGGACATAAGCTAGCACTCCAGACTATCTTCATTCTATGTGCCAATTAATGTAGGTCTGTCCAGACGTTCCGACGTGATGGAGAAACAAAAGAAACAAACACCTTACTCACAAACTTTCACGTTTATATAATACTAGCGTCCCGTCCCGGCTTCGCACGAGTGCAATGAGGATGGAAATTGTTATTGTGGGTTATCCCTAAGAGATAGACATATTCCATCGCGGACTATTTAGTAGACATTTCTAAGGTGTACAATACTGTAGTAAACATTTTTGATCTATCTAGTCGGGTTCATTCAGCGTTTGCAATGTAATCGCAAAAAATTGATTATTTTCGACATCACATTAGAAATTTCTAAAATTTTCAGTGTTTCTCTACTATATTATGCATGTATTATACATATCTTTATAAACCTTCTTCTCGAATACCGCATCGAAATCCGTTGCATAATTTAAAAGATATACAGATAAAGCGATTTAGTTTTATATTATGTAGTAATTAAAAAGGACTATTGTCACTGGAAAGTCACGCAGGTAAAGCCGCGAGGCGCCGCTAGTAAAAAATAAATCATTTTAAAAACACTATAAGCATAAACCTCGTTTCACATTTCGCTAAATAATCATAGATAAGTTCGCTTACATTTGATAAAAGGTACTGAAGATAAGATTGGAAATGGGACCGTCGCCATATTGAATCTGGCACTATACAAAAAGCAGTAATGTTATGTTAACTTTTTAAAATTAGTGAGGTCTATTCAGTTTTCGACTGTGTAAGTAATTTAATAATAATTGTGTTATAAAAAAAATAAAGTTGTGATAGATTACCGCGAAATATTTGTTACTGGATGATTTGTTAATTGCAATTGTTTTTGGTGAAGTGTTGTTAAAAAATGGTGGCGGACTTTTTATTTTTTCTTTAGAATTAAATTAACATTTTTAATTATACTATGGCTCGCGGCTTTTTTTCGTTCATATCTTCATATATAAAGAGAACCTGACTGACTGACTGACTGACATATCAAGGCAAATACCTAAACTATAAGTGTTAGAAACTTGAATTTTTGCACAGGGGTATATTTTATAGCGTAGGGGAGCCCTAAAGGTTTTTCTAAAATTCAAATACGGGTTAAACGAGGGTGCAAAGTTATTATGACAGTTCTAAAATTAAACGCGGGTGAAACCGCAGGGGTCTGCTAGTCTATGAAAACCATAGACTATATTTTATTATAGATTTCTTTGTTTTATTAAAATAACTATGAACCATTTGGTTAATTTTCTGTCAAATGTTCGAATACCCGTTCGAGCTATTCACACAAAGTAAAAACACAAAGGTAATATTACAATTTATTTTAGATTTTATTTATTCGTAGGTAAAACAACATTGATACAGTTTTTGTTTCATCAAAGTGAAAGTATTTTTTTATTAAAAAAGCTTTGCAATTCTCTTTTAAATATATCTACAATGATATATATATTTATTTGTATATGTTATGAAGTCAGCAAATAAGTATACGGTCCGCTTGATGGTAAACGTGACCGCAGCCTATAGACGCTCGTATCATCACAAAGATATCACTAGCATGTCGCCAACCTTGTGAACTGAATATGCAATTTCACATTTACCTGGTAATTTCACTGCCTCTCTCACCCACGAACACAGCAATGCGAACACTGCTGTTTGACGGCAGAAATAGGAGAGAGTGCGGTTCCAATGCAGACGGCCTTTTATCTGCCTGTAGTAGAGTTTATTTAATAAAATAATAATGATAAAAACTTAATTGTACATTTAAATATTACAGATTAAAGTATTTATTGTTATACATATTGAAGTACAATTGGCGGCCTTGTCGCATACAGTGACTTCTTCCAGGCAACCTTTGGATGGAAAATGTGTGGAAAACACATATTTTTTTATGTTACAAATAACGTGAAAACACACTTTGATACTTTTAATTTTTGAATATAGCCATTTATTGAACTTTATTGCACAAAATATGACAAAATGCACAAATGGCGGACTTAATGCCAGTTGGCATTATCTCCCAGTCATCCATAACGCGATATAGAAAAACAAATGTCAATGTTGTACCACCTGACGAGTACTTAATAACAACATTATATTGAATTTAGCAATTATTCTCAAAATATTGTTTAAATTATAAATATTTCAAATATAGAGTATCCCTACATAGTACCCTACCCTCATACCCCGTGCACCAGGTGTCGTAAGAGGCGATTGAGGTACCAGAACAGACAGACAACGGTATATCCATCCGAAACAGTGCAGCTCCAATGCACAGGGCGTGGATGGACAGCAGCGTCTCCGTTGCGAAAGCAGCGCTCTGCGATTATGGGCAAAGTTCCTCATTTATTGGATGTCCAACAGTGGACTTCCAATAGCTGATATGAGGACTACATAGTATAAAACATATACGCTTTCCGTTGTCTGTCTGTATGTATGCTTAGATCTTTAAAACTACACAACGGATTTTGACGCGGGTTTTTTTTAATAGAGTGATTTGAGAGGCAGATTTCTATTCATAATGCATTGACGGTCATAAACTCAATTCTCGTAAGGGACCATGATTTACAGGAAGAACAAAAAACAAAATTAGCATCATCATCATACCAGCCATTGGAAGTTCACTGCTGGATATAGACCTTGACAAAAGGTAGAAATTTTGCCCATAATTGCCGCGCTGGGCAAGTGTGCTGGCAATCGTAGAGCGCAGCTGTCGTGACTGGGACGCTGCTTCCCATCCCAGCCCTGTGCATTTGAGCTACACTGTGTCGGATGGATATACCGCCACCTGTCGGTTCTGGTACCTCAGTCGCCTCATACGGTACTATGCAGGGATACTCTATATTTGAAATATTTGTAATGTAATCAATATTATAATAAAAATTGCTATCTACAATATAATGCAGTTATAAATAACCCAGTAAATTCACTGTCTTTAAACGCGTACACAGGATTGCTCTTTGGCGGTAGAATTAAGTGAGAAATGCTTAATGCAGACAATCTTTGTACCAATATCAGGACATTTTAATCCTGGACGGGGATATAACTTACGACCCTTGGCGCATCAGATAGGTTCACTACCATCTGCGCCATCAGGCTAGTCTAAGCTAGTACATAGATACATCTCATACATTGACCTGACTCAGTGGCAAGTCGCTTAAAGCACGCGTGTTACGGACGCCAGACGACAGAGATACCACAAATGTACTACTTAAATACATATATTTAACACCCAGACACAGAACAAACAGAAATATCATAATTTCAATATTTGCTTTGGGGGGGAATCCTGTTGACGCATAAGATAGGATCAGCGCCATCGGGCCTGTTGATTAAGATAAGTCTGACATTGTCTGTTTTAAGGTTACAAGCAAACGAATGAACGATTAACAATACAAATAGTATTTTTTGTTTGTTTGTTTTATTGTATTTGCTATGTACAGTTCTCATATGCTTGTTTGAAGGGTAATTGGTATCTCTACGTGTATAAAACGAAATCGCTTTCAGCTGTCTGTCCATGTGTACGCTTAGATCTTTAAAACTACGCGACGGATTTAGATGCAGTATTTTTTAGTAGGTATCGTGATTCAAGAGGAAGTTTTATGTGTAAAATACATTCAATATATATATATATATATAAAGAAATAATATTTCTTTAATTTATGAACGACATTGAATGTATGTAAAGAAATAATATTTCTTTAATTTTTGAACGACATTGAATGACATTGACAACTGACAAGCGCTAAAGTCTGAGGTCAATGGTCAGTTGAGAGGTTATTATTGTATTAGATTATTGTGATTTAAGATAGATAAATAAGAATAATTGGTGGAAGAATAGACTTTAATTGTCGTTTCTTCGTTTTCAGGTAAAGTTATAATAATAGGGTAGTTAAATAAGTTATTTGTAAAATTATATAATAATATTTGTAAAAAATTAACGAAATAAATCTTCGTTTTCAGAAGCAACGCATAAGTTTATTTTAACCTAAAATAAAAGAATAAACAATATATATATATATATATGTATATTTATTTATTTAACTTTATTGCACAAAATATTACTAAATGTACAAATGGCGGACTTAATGCCAACTGGCATTATCTCCCAGTCAACCATTACACGAAACAGAAAAAAATATATAGTGGTGCAGACAATATATGTACAAAATAGATAAACGCTACATACATATTTGTATAAATAAACGCAATAAATACATATGATATAAAAAATATATACACTCAATTGCAAAAAAGGGAGGTTTTAATTTTAACTCTTCTAAAAAAAATACGGTACCAAAATGATTTCAATCATTTGAACATGTTACTCGCCGGTTTTGAAAATGCCGAGGTATTTAAAACAGTACGTTCTCAATTCTAATTTTCGTTTGATGCTCGTTTTCACAGAAAACCACTTTTTATCGTAAATTTTTGGTGCGAAGTTCCAAAAGATAATATCGGTTTTCATAAGTTTAAGCCAATTTTTATGAATTTATTTCATGTTCTTAATTGTCAAACCTTCATTTATTGCTGTTAAGCTGTCTCAATAATGTTAGAGAAAGTGGTAAAAGCTACCAAAATTATTGCGCTGCTCGAAGAGGGTTGCAGCCAATGCTTCGCGGCTCAGAGGCTAAGTGTAAGTCGCTCGACGGTTCAAAGGTCCTGGCAGCGGATAGATGCTATCAAGATGCCGGTTACGTTGGGAGAAGGCCTGGTTCTGGAAAAAACACCATGTACCCAACCCCCGGATGACTGTTTTCTTGTGAGTCGCGCAATGAGAAATACCAAGTCTTCATATGTGGACCTTAAGAACAACCTCGAAGAAATAAGAAATGTGCATATTAGTCTATGGACGGTCAGGAGGAGGCTTCTCGCGGCCAATATACGCAGTCATCGCCCGGCCCGCGGCCCTAAGTTACTCCGTGAGCACAGAGTTGTCAGGCTTAGGTTTTCTCGAAATTGTGAGTCATGGACTCAAGAAGACTGGAATAGGGTATTGCTTTCCGATGAAGCCAGGATATCTCTGTTCGGTGAAGATCGACGTCGGCAAGTGCTACGAAGACGAGGAGAACGCTTTGCAGAGGCTTGTTTTGAAGAAATCACCTTATGGTGGGAGCTCTGTTATGTTTTGGGTAGTAATAAATTCAATGGATCGTACAGAGTTAGTTTTCATTGAATACGGCTCACTGACTGGACATCGACGGAGGTTCTAATTCCTCATGCACAACCCGCATTGGCCGCTTTAGGCGAAGACTTAATTTTTATGGACGACAACGCTCGCGCCCGCCGGTCTAGCGATGTGAAAGCGTATGTGCAAGAGGTCGGCATTCGTCGTTTGGATTGGCCAGCTCGAAGTCCCGACCTCAATCCTATAGAGCATGTCTGGGACGTTCTGATACGACGCGTGAGATCAGTACAACCGGCTCCGCAGACCATCAGGGAGCTGAAGAATGTGATTACCGCGGAGTGCGAACGTATTCCGCAAGCAAGTATCCGGGATATCCTCGCTAGCATACCCAGACGAATTCAAGCTGTGATTTCAGCTAGAGGGGGTCACATTCGATACTAAACATTTATCTGCTTTTACTTTATTAAAGAAAAACAAACAAAAATCTTAGTTAACTTTTACTTCACGAGCATATGCACTACTAGCGAGCATACACCACTAGTGAACTTTAGCATTAAAATCCATAAATTTTATCAAAATTTTATGATAATACTGACGAAAACGGTTATTTACTTATTAATTCAATATTGTGAAAGTAAAACTACCTATAATTATCAAACAAACCAATGGTAATATTTGAAATGGTTCATTGCTTAGGTGCCCGTTTTTTGCAAATGAGTTTATAAAATAACGTACATCAGAAATAGGGTTATCTATAAAGTTCGAGAGAAGCAGCATCAGTAAATAAAGTACGGAGAAAGCGTTCCAGGATTAATTTGTTTAGATATTGCTTAATATAGTTAATATAATATAGTTGAGAAACACTGATAATTATAGTTTTCTAATGTATTATCGAAAAATAAACCATACTTGTGCGCTTACATTGCTAACGTTGGCTGAATCTGACGAGATAGAATTGATAATGTAACTCTTAAGGATAACTAACAATAACAATTTTTTATCGTCTTTACATACGTGCAAAGCCGGGGTGGGTCGCTAGAAATAATTTTGTATAGACAGACAGTGGAACACGACTTTTTTTATATACTACTAGCTGTGCCCGCGACTTCTCTCGCGTGGAATAGTGTTTTAGCGTACCATACCTCTTTACCTTAACTTATATAAACTTTGAATGTCACGTTTATTTATATCGAATGAATGTCTAGAACAAAAAGTTTCAAGTTTCTAGATCTAAAATAACGGTAATTCTAAACAAATTGTCATCCCCCCTTTAGACCCCTTGAAACTCTTATATCAAATTAAAAAATAGCCTATGTCCTTTCTCAGGGTCTAAAGATTGTCTGTGCCAATTTCATCAAAATCGGTTGAGAGGTTTAAGCGGGAAAGCGTAACAGACAGACAGACAGAGTTACTTTCGCATTTATAATATTATAGTAGGGGTTAATTGGTTCACTAGAAATACATTATATAATTAAAATAACGCGTTGAAAAGAAATTGTAGTAAACATTGAATTTCCTTGTCTATTATTTTTAAAAAATTTACTTAAAGCGTTGTGGTCGTATTTTCGACCTATATGCTATTTTAAACTTAATATGTTTTTTTTACAGGACGATGGATAGAAAGGCTGCCTTTTTTTTATTTTTTATAGTAGTGGGAAATGGAGTTTACTCTGATGAAGGTTAGAATTTCTATTATCAAAATTTTATAAAGAAAATATACTCAAATGGCCATAAAGAAACAAAAATACAATCTAAAATCTCAAACGAAAATTTAAAACAGTGTAATCTCTCTGTAAAGTACATTTTTGTATCTTAATAATATTCTTAAATGTTAATTAAGAATGTTCATGAAACATATTAATATTACTAGCGCCATCTGTTGTCAGGCAGAAGTACTAATTAGTTCCATTTACAGTCACCGATACGACGGCAGCACCGACTACGGATGTAACCGAAGATATCGTGATGCAGACAGGCATCTGCAGAAAATGCAGTTGCAAGGATGGGAAGGTCGACTGCCGTGAACAGGGCCTTAAAGCTTTCTTCAAAATGGATGAGTGGGCTGGTGAGTGATTAAAATGATTTATTTTATAAGTAAAATTATATATAAAAGGGGAAACTGTCCAATTAAATGACTGTCTGACATATGAACGCAAGGTTTATATTATACTAGAATAGGGGTTAGAAGTTACCTTTTATAACGTAGTAAACCACTAAGAAAGGATTTTTGAAAATTCACCCCTTAAGTGGTAAAACGGGGGTGCAAAGTTACTCGAATGAAATTTAGCATGAAGTTTCTTGATTGAAAGTCATGAAACACATGTGAAATTTCTAATATCAACCATTGAAGGGCCACTGCTGGACATGTTGCCTATAATTGCTTCACTGGGCAAGCGTGTTGGCAATCGCAGAGTGCAGCTATCGCGACTAGGATGCTGCTGCCCATCCCCACTTTGTGGATTTGAGCTGCACTGTTTCAGACGGATATACCGCCATCTGTCGGCTCTGGTACCTTAGTCGCCTCTTACGGTACAAATAAATAAATACATAAATAAAATACAACTGACATAGTAAATATAAAACAAAAATATCTTTAAAATTCCAGCACTGAAATCATTCAAGCCTGTCGAAGTTGACTTAAGCGACAATTGGTTTGAGAATATAACTTCCATAGCGGAACTGCCCATCCAAGTCTTGAACCTGTCCAATTCCGGCATCGAGTTCATTGAGCAGGCTAGTTTCCAGCATCTGCAGAAGATGAGGGTACTGGATTTGAGTCGGAACAAGCTCACGTCGGCTTTGAGTCCACACGCATTCGAGGTTTGTGATTATTTATATGTGACTGAGTTGACAAAGAAGTCTACAGTCCGCGTGATAGTAAGCGTCAACGCAGTCTGTAAACGCTTGTAATATCACAAGGATATCACTAGCGTAACCAAGCTTATGACTTGAAGATATTACGTACATTCTTATTTGCTAGTATATATAGGTGAGACTAAGGTACCAATGATAATGCCTTTTTTATGAGATCTTTCTCTAATTAAGGCAAAAAGTGTTTATAATTTATCTCAAAAATTAAGTAAAACTTGTGGTCTGTACTGTAAATAAATAAGATACCACAACACCTTACACATTGATCTGGTTCCATGATAAGTCCGTGGTAAGTGTTATAGATGTCAGGCATCAGAGGAATCGCAAATATTTAACGCCCAGACACAGAACAAACACAAATATCATCATATAAATATTTGCCCTGGGTGTATTATATATGTATATAGCGTTTTGTATAAAATTAATAGCAATATTCAGTTTTTCTTAGGTGCAGGCGGTAGTGATCCTATCTTGTGCGATAAAAGGTCGTGGGTTCGATCCCCATCCAAGACAAATATTTATATTATGATATATGTGTTTGTTCTGTATCTGAGTGTTGAATATATGTATATAAGTATTGTTTTGTGCTTTAAGCGACTTATCACGGAGTAGGGTCAATGTATGAGATGATGTTTGTATTTATTTTTTACCCGCGACTTTGTCAGCGTGGATTAGTAACTGGGGTGTATAGTTGGCCTCTCTCAATAAATAGCCTATCCAACTCTAAAGGGATTTTTCAAATCGGACCAACGGTTCCTAAGATTATCGCGTTTAAACATACAAACTTTTCACCTGTATAATATTAGTATAGATTGTATTTAAACTGTTTCAATTTTCACGTGCTTCTGTTTCCGCAATTTTCTCGAAGAAGGGTACAAATGTTTCGCGTCAATTATTAATATATACGAGTAGATATGTTTTCAGTCAGTGCACGTGTGATTAAAAGGCAGCTGTATGATATGCAGGTTAACATTATTGCAATGTTGAAATAATAAATTCACTCAACATTTCATACATTGACCTGATTCCAAGGTAAGCCTTCAAGCACTCGTGTTACAGACATCAGGCAACAGAGGAATCACCAATTTAGTAGATTATTCTTAACTTAACATACAAACGTCACAAAGTCCAAACTTTTTCCAGGGTCGTTACTCTCCAGAAAAGTACGAGCCTCTCGAATCGCTGCGGACCCTGATCCTGGCCTACAATGACATTCACTCCTTGAATGCTGACCTCTTCGAGCACATGCCAGAGTTGAATGAGCTGGATCTCACCAACAACCCGTTGGTTACAATCGACTACCCCACCCTGATAGCTTTATCTAGCTTACCAATGTTGAAGGTATTGTATTTGAACTGTGCTCTTTCACGTGGATATACCGCCATCTCTTGGTTCTATATCGAAAGTCATAAATTCAATTGTCATAAGCGACAACGTGCAGGTTATTATAAAGAACAAAAAAGAAAATTAAAATAATTAATTATGTTTAATCAATTTTGTAATTATGTTTAATCCTTCAAACAAAAGCCAGAGATAAATAAATATATAAAAGATTGCCCGTATGTCATTTACACCAATTGTAAACCGTCGATATCCTTTGTTATCAGATATCGTTAACACACGTGTTTTAATCTACAGGTCCTCCGAATGAGGTCCTGCCAACTCACCGAGATCCCGGAGAAGATGCTGCACACTCCTCGCTACTTGGAGCGGCTGGACATCAGTGACAATCTGCTCACGGCTGTGCCCCAAGAGCTGGAGGAGACAAAGAACTTGTTGTACCTGAATTTAAACCAGAACCCCATCAAGGAGCTGGACGTCAATTCAGAGGAATACCCGTGAGTTGAATATTGTGGTATACATAGATGGTACGATCGTTTTCCATCGGGAACTGAATCTGGTGCATTTTATTTACTTCGATGCTGAATAATTGATTCCTGATATCCTCTAACATACGCATTTGTACCTATCTCAAACTGTCTTTCAGATCCTTAACCTTGGCGAATCCAATGGTGCAATTGACTTTGTGTGTCCGAGGTCATGGGTACAATTCCTACAGGTGGACCTGTAGGAACAACCATTTCGATGTTGGATATAATAAAATTAAATTAAAATAATAAATTTCCCGACATCTCATACGTTGAGCTGACTCCATAAAAAGTCACTTACCACCACCTGTACCAGGTATCGTAAAAGGTGACTGAGGTACCATAACTGACAGTGCAGCTCAAATGTACAGGTCTGCCAGGGTTGCTTGCCAGGGTTCAGGCGAAATTTCTCCTTCCTTGGCGAGGCCTATGTCCAGCAGTGGACTTCCAATGGCTTATACGATGATTATGTTATTCTATTAAGTTGTAATGGCTTGTATTTTTTGCCAGCGGCTTCCCCCGACTCCGGAAACTCAAAGAGTTGCACATGTGCAATATGCACTCCTTGAAAAAGATCGGCCCCGGTGCTTTGGGCGGACTGGAAAACCTGGAGACCCTGCACATGAGCTACAACTCCGAGCTGTCCGAGATAAGCCCGCGGGCCTTCGCTCGAGCTGACGAGACTGGAGAGACATATGTGTGGCCTTCGATTAGGGAGGTTAGTATTAGTTAGTTATTATTTTTATTTGGTACACTTCATATTACCTCGTGTTTTAAAATATGTTTTCCACACATTTTCCATGCAGAGGTTGCCTGGAAGAAGTCACTGTATGCAATAACGCTACCTTACTTCACTATGTATAACTATAAATACTCTTGTCTGTAATATTTAAGTGTACAATAAAGTGTAGTATTATTAATGCAGATACCGCAATAGACGTTCGCTTGAAATAGTAGATAGAATTCTCCTTCAGCGATAACCGACCACACCATTCCGCCTCGGCTCACTTTGTTCTCCTCGTTTGTAAATATCGAAGAAATGATAGCCATTCGAGCTGAGGCATGTCCTCAAAGGCACGCCGAGTGGCAGGCGTCGGTGACGGTCTTTGATTCCGCGAACGCTGCAGAGGTATCGGATACAATCGGATCGTTCATAAATCTCTCGCATATTCCTATAGTGGTGGTTCAATTGACGTAACGCTGCAACATAATGTTCGTCCTAAAAAATATACAGAAAACATGAGGCACCGGCAGAGTACAATAGTTCATATCACCTTCTCTACCATATATTGTAAAAGGTTACTTGAGGTATGAAAACTTAACAGTGTAAAAGATGATGTTGTGACAACAACAGAGAAAGGAATGTTGAAATGGTTTGGACATGTACAAAGGATGGAAGAAATTGGCGAACATATCTTAACCAGGTTGAAGAAGTATCAAAGAAGAGCCAGGTCAGAAGTACCAAGAATAAACGAGCGTGTATGAAAAGACTAATGCGAGTAAGGGAAGCAAGAGATGTATGACAAGACCGTAATAAGTGGAGATCCATAGTCTCTGCCTACCCCGATGGATACGGGCCTGATGTCTGTACGTAGATATCAGAAATGGCAGATATAGGTATCTGCTATATATCAATAGTTCAAATATAACAGAACGGGCGGAAACTTCTCTATTGTAGAGCTGTATTTACGATTGCCACCCGGCGTGTCATCATCATCATCATACCAGCCATTGGATGTCCACTGCTAAACATAAATCTCTACAAGTAATGAAGTTTTTTGCCCATAATTGCCGCACTGGGCAATCGCAGAGCGCAGCTTTTGCGACGGGAATGCTCCTGCTCATCCCCCCTGTGCATTTGAGCTGCACTGTTTCCGATGGATATACCACCATCTGTCGGATCTGGTACCTTAGTCGCCTCTTACAACACCTGGTGGAGTGGGAGGTACCCAGCGTGTAATATAGGCAAAATTTCCTAAAATATCCATTTCTTGAGGAGCACAATGCACAGCAATATATTTTAAAGCCAAATATACTTTATTCAAGTAGGCCCATTACAAACACTTTTAAATCGTCAATAATATGATTAAATGCATAATTATAAATAATACAGACGACTCTGATGACCCGGGGCATCAAAAGCCATCTAATAATAATAACTATTATAATATACTCTTTATTGTACACCAAGAAAAACAACACCAGAACATCACAAAAACATGGAATAGTAGGTACAAGGCGGCCTTGTCGCTAAATGCAATTTCTTACAACATTTGGATAAAAATAATGTTGAAGCTGGTGGAAGTTAGAGGTGAATTTAGTACAGCAAACATACATACATACATATAAACTTATACATACACATACATATATACATACATCTAACAAATACAAAATTTCATTAGGCCCACCTTAAGCTAGTCTGCCGGCACCAGTCTTGAAACTTCATTTATTTGCTGCCCGTTGAGACCCACCAGGAAACTCTTGGTGATAAATGTTTCACCAAAACCATCAAGATATAGTTGTCGCTAATGTTACCCCCTTCTTATGATTGATATGTTGTCTTTATAATAAAAGCTATCAAATATTATTGCTGCTCATCGCTTTTTGAACGGGTGGATATACCGCCATTTGTCGGTTTTGTTTCTCAGTCGCCGCACAGGGGTACTATTCTGCCCTGCCGGTACCTCAGAGCTAGCCTTTCCATCAGACGATTGCCAATTCGCCTTCTCTAGCAAATAAAACTTAAGCTAATTTCTCTTACAGTTGTACCTTAAGTCAAACAACCTGAAGGAGATCGACGCAAGGCTGGTTTCCAGGTGGGATCTGGTCACAAAAGCTGATTTCTCAGACAATCCGTTCATGTGTGAGTGCTCCACTCAATGGATGGTGGACACACTGGTGCCGATTGTCAAGAACACTTCTGAACTGATGGTGTAGGTATTTTTGATTACTCTAGCTCTTCTTAGAATTATGCTGTAACAGATAATTTACATTTAGTCATCCATTATCTATCCATACTATATCTCATTATATTGATTTTAGAAATAATATAACAATGATATAAATCAGAAGAGTCTTGATGTACCAGTAGAGTAGAATAGTACTTCCCCTTTACCTGGTGTCATAAGAGGTGACAGAGGCACCAGAACCCACAAATGGCGGTATAGCCATCCGAAAAGGGTAGCTCTAATACACAAAGTGGGGGTGAGTAGCAGCATCCCCGTCGCTAAAGCTGTGCTCTGCGATTGCCAACACGCTTGCCTGGTGCGACAATTATCGGCCATATTCCCACTAGCTTGGTGAGGCCTATGCCCAGCAGTGGACTTCCAATAGCTGATACGATGATTAATCATTTCATTTGGATGGCTTGTAGAATATGCGAAGAGTTACTGGCACCAGACTGGCTTTATAAATAAGTTTATGGCAGGTTTATCACGCGAGCCACCAGAAATGTGCCAGCAAGAAAAACTGGTGGTTGAGTAGATTAAGTGCATACATACATCACGCCTGTGTCCCATCGAGGTAGGCAGAAATTGAGGATCTCAACTTGTAACGATCTTGGTATACCTCTCTCGCTTCCCTTACTCGCATTAATCCATTTATATACGCTCGTATATTCTTGATAATTTTGACCTTGCCCTTCTTAACCTTAACATGGCTCGTTATTGTTCCAGCTGCGATGAACCAATAGAGATGCGAGGGCTCACCATGAAGCATCTTCACGACATCAAAAGTCACATGCGGTGCCTGGACAAATATGGTCACCGGCCTGAGAAGGATGGTGCTATCCTTCTGGGTTGCCTTATTGGTAATTCGAATTATTTTAGTGGTCTCATGCATTTGAGGTGGTGGACCTGATGGCGCAGGTGGTGGTGATCCAATCTTGCACGCTAACGGTCGTCGGCTTAATCGCCACCTAGGACAAATGTTTGTATGATGATTTTTGTGTTTGTTCTGTGTCTGTGTGTTAAATATGTATTCCAGTTTTTTTTTATTCTTTATTTGACTAGGTCGACAGACAAGCATACAAGTCATTGCAGCCTGTAGACATGATATCACAAGGATATCACAAACACGTTGCCCATCTTGTGCTTGAAGATATTATGCCACCTTATTTAGTAAATTCACTGCCTCTCTCACCCTTCATAGCGGAACATAACATTGCGAAAACAGCTATTTGCAGGTAGAAATAGGTGAGAGTGAGGTACCAATGCAAACGACCTTCTACCTATTATGATAACACGATTGCCACATAAAGAGTTTCTTACAAACGTACCTCTTTCAATGTTGATGACGGTATATCCACCCAAATCAACATATCTCAATTACTTAAAA
>JACJUM010003053.1:1987797-2001126 GCA_020976665.1 Heortia vitessoides
CTCAGCTTCGGGTTGTTACACACGTGCAGGACCTCAAGGCTCTCCAGTAATTTATATTTATGATTCCTCTGTTGTCTGGTTGAAGTCCTTAACACAAGTGTTTTTAGCAACTTATCTCGGAGTCAGGTCAATGTATGAGATGTAGTTTGAATTCTTAAATTTTTTAAATAAAAGATCTGACGGGACCGATTGAGATAATGTAGTAATACTTCTGCGGCTAAGGTCGTAGGTTATATTCCCGGTCTGGACAATAATATATGTGATAAATATTTTTATTTATTAGTACACTTATCACGGAGTCAGGTTAAGATATGAGATGTCGTATGAATTTTATCGTTACTTTCATATTCACTGGAAGAAAAAGACCAGGATTCCCATTCATTGAGCAACATTAAAGTCTAACTGAAGTCTCTATCGGACCTCGACTTCAGAGGCCAAAGAAAACTACGAGGACCACTGGAATGCCAATTTTTCTGTGACAATGGTCTGTTAGCCAGGACGCCGGTAGGGGGTTCTTTAGTGTCAACCACTGGGGGTTGTTGATAGAACCTTCTAACACTTTACTACCTTGCATTTGCGTGTAAAATAGACTTGTTAAGATAAAAAGGTACCTCTGCATAGGTACCTAATTTGATGGGTGAAAGAAGCAGTGAAATTACAAAGTCATCAGCTATTGCAAGTACATTGCTCATAGGCCTCACTAAGAAAGGAAGAATTTTCCCTATAACTGCCGCACTGGACAAGCGTGTTGGCAATCGCAGAGGGCTGCTTTCGCGATGGAGATGCTGCTGCTCATACCTGCCCTGGGCAATTGAGCCACACTATTGCAAATGGATATACCGCCATCTGTTGGTTCTCGTACCTTTTCAACTCTTACGACACCAGGTACAGGGGGAGGTACTATTTCACTCTACCGGCACCTCGCAGCCTCAGTCAAATTACAGGGCATTGTGTATTATCTTAAAATCACAAGGTTGATCGCGCTAGTGATATCTTTATAATGATACGAGAGAGTACAGGCTGCGGTGACTCTTACTATCATGCTTGATGTAAGAAAGAATTAACCATGTCACTTTTTAACAGGTGTCCTGCTCTCTGTCCCGATCATGTTAACCCTGATGCTGTTCTGGAGGAAGGGATACTTCGCCTGCATCGGTCTGAGGGGACCCGTGGATGTATCCAGGGCTTTCTACAAGAGGGCCCCGGATAATGATAGTTTTATGTCTTAATTATTATTATAGCGTTTTTTATAGGTTAGGCTTTATAATTTTTTATAATAATAATGAGATTTTTAATGTTTTTATTTATACCAAATTCGACCATAGATCATTAAATGGTATAAAGTCTTCTATCATTTGCTTGACATTCGATAGACAATAAAATTAGTTTATGTATCATTTCACAAATGCAAGGAATAACTCGGAAACTGGCTGTCACATGTAAATTATTAGTAAACTGAAGATATTCTGTGTGTTTAAACATCTATTTTGCTTTTCATTGCGAGCACTGTTTGACAACCGGAGTTTTTTGTTGTGAAGACGCAGGCAGCTGTAACCCAGTTTGATACTAGCACAGTTGCCGACGATCATTTCTTACATGATTGTATTTTATGTTCATCTGTATTTATTATGTCTGGATTATGGAATAAATGTTATTATTATTTTAATGTTTACTTCATTTAAATATGTCGATGTGTCATTTGAAAAGCACTGTGTGTATTCGTTATTTTAATAAATTTAATGTATTTCTTATTTTGTAAAAAAAAAATTGCTTAACGCACTTTTTCTTCATATTAATTTCAATAAATTTCACGTATCTCCATTCGCGCCATTTCCCTAAAAAGAGTAAGATTTCGTATCAATATATAAATTGGGATTATATTTGACTGGATTAATTTGTGTGGCAAATATATTGTATAATTTTTTTTTTACTTCGTGAGATTTTCGTAATACATTTTTGAACTACCTTTGATTTTTTTAATAAATTTTTGAACTTTGTGAGATTTTCATTATAATTTTTTTAACTCCGTGAGATTTTAATGTCTTTTGAGAATTTAGTTAAGAATGCTTTTATTTTTTATAAAAATATGTTTCTACAGTTATTTAATAAAATAAATGCTTTATTTGAACATGTAATACAGTATTTTTAATGGAAAATAGAGTGAAATTATTTTTGATTAATTTCTTCTTTGTTGTTTCACGCATGCGTGACATTTTAGTGTCTGTAATTACCCACACAATTCAAGAGATGGCGTTGATACGCAGCGTGATAAGACACAAGGAAACATTTGACATGAAGACGGTTTCGGTGGCATAATTGGTAATGCTTTGAAAGTGTCACCGGTTTGATTCCCGAAAGTAGAGACGTTGTTGTTTTTTTGCTTGAAAAATTAACTTAAAACACTGAATCTTGCAGTTAAATGGTAACGGCAGAGTAGAATAGTTCATCTATTTTTACCAGGTGCCCTAAGGGGGACAACTACGGATAGCGGATCTATGTCTCCATTATACTAAAAAAAAGACACTGGTCACGTTATTTATGTTACAAATCATGTTTAAGCCGAATCAACGTATTAATTTTTTTTTAATACATCACACCAGAGACTACGGATCTCCACTTGCTACGATCTTGGCATTCCTCTCTCGCTTCCTTCGCTCTCGTTTATTCTAAGTATTTCCGACCTGCCCTTTCTTTATTCTCTTTTCTACTTGGTTAAAGTATGTCCGCCTAGGTCATCCTATGCCCTTCCGGATGACGCAAATACTTTCTGGGCAAAAATGCTTCAGAAAATACCTGTGTCGAATTGGAAGAGAAGCAGCCGTCGACTGTCCCCACTGCGGTGCAACTGAGGACTCTGATGACACATTGGACAAGCTGTCAATGCCGCCCTTCGCTTTTGCGAAGACATCAAACAGGAGGAGGAAGAGGTGGAAAGGGCCCGGGAGGCTATCACCTCAAAGGCATACCTCCGTTGCGTTGTACCGCACTAATGCTGCCAAAACGACAACTACGAGTAGCGGATATGGGAGACCGCCGATTCAATTGAAAGGCACGAGAACGCGTGCCCACGTTTCTGCATGCCCCTTAGAACTGTGATCCCTTATAATAGGTCAAAAGAGAGGCTGTATAATGTCTGCTGCGTCGGGGGGACGGAAGAATGTTAGCATAACACCCTTCCTCGAATCTAGGTGTGGAACGCCGCAGGTTTTTCAGGGTAAGGGATGAATCCTGACTCATATTACTTGTCGCTCATCCCCTTGAGTGACGGGAGTGCGTAAAAGGATTTTTCATGCGTATAAAAAAATTATTAAAAGGTCGTCCTTTAATAACTTTTCCATTCATTGCCGCTCTATATATTTGTGCAGTAATTCTACTTTTATCTACCCTCCCTTTCCATTCTTATAAACGTAGTTTAGCTATAAAAAACAACAAAATTAATTTTCCCCGGGAAGAGAAGTGTTCCTGCGGGAACCGATATGAAGTGACTACGTGACCGAAGCCGCGGCCAAGAAGCTAGCACAAACACAACTTATGGAAGTAAGAAGTTACGTCATAATCTCCACATTTTCGCATATTGATAAATGTAAAATATTAGATTATCTCAAATCAATACATTCAAGGAAAAATCGACTTTATGTTGATGGATTAGAATGTAACTGTCTTATCGTGTTTTGGTTTACAAGTAAACTTTATCTGGCAAAGTCCTTGGTGTTAAATAGATTAGTGAAATGTACAGACAGGCAGAGCGGAATAGTACCTCTCCCTGTATTTGATGCCGTGTGCGACTAAGGTACCGCAACCGACAGATGGCGGTATATCCACCTAAATTACATGAGTTAGAACCCAAGTAATGTCGTTTGCATTGGTCCCTTTCCCTTATTTCTTCGTGCCATCACAAATATATGAACCCTATGAGTTAAAAATACACGGTCATATTTACCCAGTAATTTTTACTGCCTCTCTCACCCTTCTAACTCCGGTTTGTGTTGCAACACTGCAATACGAACACTGCTTTTTGCCGGTAGAAATAGGTGAGTGTGAGGTACTATAATCTCCTCATTCCTGATACAATCGCGCAAAGAAACTCCAAGCATTGCTCTCTGCATAGCTCGTTTAGCTACTTTCAGTAACAGAACCAAAGTTACAGACATTGGCCGGTGGATTAGAAGGTCGAAGTGGCAGTGGGCAGGGTATTTAGTTTGCGTGCCAATGGCCAATGGAGTCGTAAGGTTCTGGAATGGAGACCACGTACCGGCAAGCGCAGCGTAAGGCGTCCGCCCGCAAGATGGACAGACGATCTGACTAAAACCGCAGGATCGCGCTGGACACAGGCCGCATACAACCGGTCCTATTGGAGATTACTTGGCGTATGTCCAGTCGACGTCTTGTAATGGCTGTGATAATTATGATGAAGAGGTACTAATGCAGATGAAGTACGGGCAGAGTAGAATAGTACCATGTGTCTAACTAAGGTATCGAATCCGACAGATGACGGTATATCCATCCGAAATAGGGCAGTTAAAATGGGCAATGGGGATGGGCAGGAGCATCCTCTTTGTAAAATCTACGCTCTGCAATTGTCTCCCTGTCCAGAACGGCAAAATCCCCCTACTTTGTGGACACGTATGTCCAACAGTGGACTTCCTATGGCTGATATCATGGTGTTGAAAGAAAAACGTATTTATGACGTATTTATACTAAGCTTCTGTCGCTTTTTTATCTTTGACCAACTCGAGCCGTACTAAAAGATATGATGTCGAAAAAATCAGTTGTGTTTTCGTGGGAATGGTGACCGTTTGAAAAGATGTATTCTCGTTTCCTATTTGTGATTTTTGTTACATGTGGGATTTGGAGATGTCTAGCGCAAGATGGTAAGTAACAAAAAAATATATTTCTTTATTCTTTGTTTCTATAAAAGGAAATAAATAGCCAGAATAAAAAAATCTTTTCTTTAAAAGGAAAGGTATGAAAGTAAATGTAAGTGATCGAAAAGGAAGAAACTATGACATATTGTAAATTGTGATTTTTTGAATTCGATGAACTGAAAGTTGAATAAGTGAAAGAGTGAGTTTTTACGAACGATGGAAATTATGAAGAAGATATTGAACGGTGACAATGGAGAAGAAATATTGAATTAGTGACAATGGAGCCTTACATGCTTTTATGGGCAGCCAAAATGTGTCAAAAGGGCACGACTGGCTGTTCACAGAGGTGTGTTGGTTCCAACACTGACATATGGTAGTGAGTGTTGGGTATGGCAGAAGCATGCGAGTAGAATAAATGCTGTTGAAATGAGAGCACTTCGAAGTATGTATGATGTGAGTTTGAGAGATAGATTAAAGAATGGTGTGATTAGAGATCGATGTGGTGTAAAAGATGATGTTGTGACAACAATAGAGAAAGGAATGTTAAGATGGTTTGGACATGTAGAACGGATTGATGAATGTAGAATGCATTATTTATTCTATTGTTGTCACATCATTTTTTATACCGCTTCAATCTCTTATCATACTATTCTTTAAGTTAAATTATCATTGAGTTTCATATAGTACCAGCTGAATAGAAAGCAGAAAAGTACCTCCCCCTGTACCAGGTGTCGCAAGAGGTGACTTAGGTACTAAAACTGATAGATGGTGGTATTTGATTCTCTCCGAATCAATGTAGCTCAAATGCACAGGGGATGGGCAGCAGTATCTGCACTCTGCGATTGCCAACAAGTTGCCCAGCGTGGCTGTAATTGGCAAAATATTCCCTTTCTTGGTGAGGCTTTAAGTCCAGCAGTGGACTTCCAATGGCTGTAATGATAATGACGATGAATGTTGAATAACAAGTGAAATATGTCAATATCAACGGAAATATTTATCTGGTTAACTTCATAGTTAACATAAGAGGGTAACTTTGGTCTAATAAAATAACAAAATATTAATTCGGGCTACACTGTTTCTGATGGATATACCGCTATAATGTCGGTTCTAGCACCTTACGACACCTGTTACAGGGGGAGGTACTCTGCCAATACCTCACAGATAGCAATTTTTATATATAAATATAACCAGCAGCATACAAATACGTATATATACTTATTTCTATAATTCCAGAGACAACGACAGAAACGCCAGCACCAGCAGAGAATATGGAAAATGATGAAGCTGAAACCACAACTGTTGCAGCTCCGCCATTGATATGCACAACTTGCCGTTGCTCTGATAGTTTAGTCGACTGTTCTGATAAGCAAATCCGAAGAATTTTTAGCCCTGATGATATTGCAGGTAAGATTTTTCTGACGTCTTGACGAGGCCCTACTCAGGCACCAAATGTTCCGGAAGGAACGATGCTGCTCATTAATAAGCAACCTTATGTTCGATTATACCCGCATACCCGAGTGACGGCTGTCACTCGAAGGCGCTCCTGACCTTTGACCTTATTTTGGGTGGCCCTTATGGAGTACTTTAAGCCCTGATGATATTGCAGGTAAGATTTTTCTGGCAAGGCTGTAACGAGGCCCCACTCAGGCATTAATTCCTCCGAAAGGAACAACGCCGCTCATTAATAAGCAACTTTATGTCCGATTATACCTGCGTGCCCGAGTGACAGCTGTCACTCGAGGGCGCTTCTGACCCTTGATCTTACTTTGAGTGGCCCTTTATGAAGTACTTTGGTGTTTACAATAAAAAGAGTGTGCCCGGCTGCATTATTGCAGTCGATTTTATCGTGGTTGTATTGTTAGACGGGCAGTAACTGCACGCGTTCGCCGCACTACTAGGCGGTAGCATCCCCTTTGCGAGATTACGCTCAGCGATTGCCACCACGCTAGTCCAGCGCGGCAATTAAAGGCACAGTTTCTTCTTCCTTGGGGAGGCCCATGTCCAGCAGTGGACTTCCAATAGCTGGAATGATGAAATTTTCTACATAATTAAATGGATGGTTCTGATTTCTCAGCACAAAAAAAAATAGAAGGAAAAATTTACAGTGTCTATATGTCTTGGTAGCATAATGGTAGTGTAGTCCTTTGGTAAAGTAAAGATGCAGGTTCGAGTCCAGCCTGAAATCTAATATCCTAAATTAGCATGAAAAATGGTACCGTTCATGACGTAAGAATGCATGTGTCGACATTCTCGATAAAATCCAAATTAACTGAGCACTTCTCGTAGACCAAAAAACTATAAAATATAAGTATGTATATTGTCTTATACAATAGATACAAAGAAAAATTCAAAAACTATACATCTGGATTGGAATCATATAAACTCGTTTTTATAAAAGTATGAAATTATAAGGAACCCTTAGTGGGTGAGTCAGGCTAGCGATTGCCCAGTTTTTTTGTTTCACTAATTCACTATGACTTTCAACGGCTAATTCCGTGATCCCATCATGTAGCTTCTTACAAAACCTGGTTCAATACCTGAATGAATACTTTTAGCAGGTGCAGTCCCCCGGCAAGAGGACGATGCAGGTTCGAGTCCCACCCGAAACCTGAGACTTGTGTTTATTGTAATAAATATTACTTTTAAAATTAACAATTAATGCCTAATGATAAGTTATTTTTCTGCTTTTTAGCCGATAATTATATATTACATAGAGGATGAGGATGAATTAGCTGCCAGATTTGTTAAAGTTTCTTTCTTTAAAGTAGGAAATCTATTAGATAGGTGAGAGATGCAGTTTCGAGTCTCGTCTGAAAATCGAGACGTGATGATTTTTTTCTAGTATATTGTATGTAATATGAACAATCGTTGTTTCAGGAATGGAGAGATCGGATATCGTCGAATTAAATCTAAGCGGGAACACAATAGACCTGATCAGCGAGCTGCCACATCTGCCCATTCAAGTTCTCAATATATCGAATTCACAAGTAGACAAACTAGACGAGCAATGTTTCAAGAACTTGGAAAATATAACGATTATAGACTTGAGCAGGAATCACATCTCCTCGCTCAACAAACGAGCTTTCTGGGTAAGTTGTTTATCAGGAACTTTCCACTCTCCCCTTAAGGATCTCTGAGTTTCCTTGGATCAACCATTTGTTGATACCAGGTAGACTTCATACAAAGTCGACTGAATTAGCTTCACGTTCACCTCACCTATTTCTACAGCCAAATAGAAGTGTTCTTGTTTGAAGGTTGAGAGAAGCATTGAAATTACTAGGTAATGTGACATAATATCTTTAAGTCACAAGGTTGCAACGTGCTTGTGACGTAACAAGCGTCTATAGGCTGCAGTGACGGTAATTACATGCTTATTTATCAATATGGTCTAATAGAAAATATAATTTATAAAAACTAAAATGTACGTTTATAAAATACATTAAACTAGAAAGTTTAAAATATTTTTATTAGAACAAAATGAATTTAATGATGAACAAAACTACTTACAGTATTCTGAAAAAATCTCAGGTTTTGTTGATAAAAATTTAGTTGTACTTTGTTGATCTATAAGTATTTTGTTTCACAAACTTATTTATTTAATTTTGCACTTTTTAGTTAGATTTTTTGTTACATAATATTTCACTGGACGAGTACTTAAACTGGAAATTAGGTAGACGATGCGCATGCGCAGCTTGCGCGATCTCACTTGCAACACAGAAGAATTTTTTTCATCCTGAAGATCCTGATCAGGATAATGATTGTATTGGCACCGATTCTTGATATGTGTACAAATTTTCAATTAAATCTGTCCGTCTGAAGTGGGTCAAAATAGACGAATGAGTGTACAAACATACACACATACATACATACAATTAAAGTTAATAAAAAGCGTATTAAAATTAAAATCGTATTCAAAATTCATGCGTGAACTCTCTTACAATTTATGTATTGTCATAGTTAAATATACATTTATTAAGACAATTAATTGTTATTTAATCTCAGTTGCAAAATAAAATTAGTTTCTCTGTAAATAAAGAAATGACGATTAATGTTTATAATTATCACCTCTCTATTTATACAACTTAATATTAATTAATTAAAATAAAAGAAAATTATAACAACATTTTATGAACAGAACACATTGTCTTTGACAATGACAGATCGATTGACGCAACACGCTAACTTTATAATAAAATAATAGAAATATATTTCTATACATTTATACTACATACAGATAAACTATAGGTTAAAATCTGACAGGCCTGATTGCGCAGATGGTAGTAATCCTGTTTTGTGCGCAAAGTCGTGGGTTCGATACCCGGACAAATGTTTACATACATCAAAGCTGTGTCCCACCGGGGTAGGCAGAGACTATGGATCTCCACTTGTTACGATCTTGGCATAGCTCTGTCGATTCCTTTACTCGCATTAGTACTTTATACACGCTGGTTTATTCTTGGTACTTTAATACCTTCTACCTGGTTAAGATATGTTCGTCTCGGTCGTCCTAAACCAACTCTTCCGTTCACTTCCGTTCTATACATATGTGCAGTCATTTTACTTTCATCCATCCTTTCTACATGTCCAAACCTGAGATGGTTCCTTTCTATTGTTGTCACAACATCATCTTTTACACCACATCGATCTCTTATCACACTATTCTTTAATCTATCTCTCAAACTCACACCATACATACTTCGAAGTGCTCTCATTTCAACAGCATTTTTTCTATTCGCGTGCTTCTTCTGACAAACCCAACAATCACTAGCATTTGTTTATATAATGTATATTTGTGTTTGTTCAGTGTATGGGTGTTAATATTCATTTAAGTATTATATTTGTGTTTCCTCTGTTCTCTGATGTCCGAATCACAAGTGATGAGATGTTGTGGGAATTTAATGTTATCAACTTGTTTTATAATATTTGAAATACCTATTTATATATCATTCAATAAAAATGTTTGCTTTATCATCGTCATGGCTACAGTTATCTGTTTCCGGATAGATTTTATCACTCCGGATATATTAATAAAGTCATTCATTAAAATAGAATGCTGTTACGTAATGGTTGTATCATTAATAAAAATAAACAATAATAAATTCCCACAACATCTCATACATTGACCCGACTCGCTTAGACCGAGTAGCTTAAAGCACTTGTGTTACAAATGCCAGACAACAGAGGAATCACAAATATACCACTTGAATACATATATTTAACACCCAGACACAGAACAAACACAAATATCATCATATAAATATTTGCTCTGGATGGGAATCGAACCCACGACCTTTGGCGCACAAGATAGGATCATTACCATCTGCGCCATCGGGCTCCTCATTTTATCAGCCGTAGGACATCTACTGCTGGAGATGGACTAACCCAAAAGAGTTTAAATTATAGGGACCTAAATAGGGAATTATAAGACCTGTTTCTTATATTACTAACCCAACAAATAAGTAAGTCTTTGTTATAGTAAGCGTCACTGCAGCTTAATATCACGATATCACGATCATCAAGATATCACAAGCTCGTTGCCAACCTTGTTACTGATGATGATTGATGGTGTGATTTGACATTACTCAGTAATTTCACTGTCTCTCCTACCCTTCCAATCAGAACACAGCAATGCGAATACATCTGTTTGGCTGTAGAAATAGGTGAGAGCGAAGTTTGAGTTGGCTTAGAAGGTCAATTGTAAGAAATGACGTTTCGCTATGGCATTTCGATATGGCCATCGCTGGTAACATTGTTCGAAAACTTTTGACTTGAGGCACTGATGTATGTCGGACGAGATGTTTCGCAGTTTTCCGAACGCTGCTCAGCTCAGTTGGTTTCGGCGATTGATCTCTTACTTGAAGTTACTCACCTAATTGGACTATTTGTCCTAGGTATACATACGAGTTAACAACTTCAAGAAGCGAGCTCTCAGCTAAAACTTGAGTACAAGACAATATGGGCATTATATATAAGAATTTGAATATAACAAAATATTTAATTATATAATTTTTTCCAGGGATACAGACTGCCTAACAACACCATTCTACCATTTACCAAGATGAACCATCTCAACTTAGGATACAATGATCTCCACTCGCTCCCTAAGGACGTGTTCGTCTTCATGCATGACCTGACTTTCCTGGATCTCAGCTTCAACCCACTGACTTCTATAGACCAGATCACCATGGGAGAAATAACTGATTTAATGTTTTTAAAGGTATGCTCATATTAGTATTATTATTATTGATTCACTCTCACCAAGTGTTCGCATTGCTCTGTTCCTGATTGAACAGTGAGAGAGGCAGTGTATTTTACTGTGTAATGTGGCATAATATCTTCAAGTCACAAGGTTGGTAACGCGTTAGTGATATCCTTGTGATATCACGAGCGACTATAGTCTGCAAAGACGCTTACTATCACGTGGATTGTATGCTTGTTTGTCGACCTGGTCAGTAAGCATTTGGATATCAAGCGTTACAGCAGCCTATAGACACTCGTAATATTATAATATGTCACTATCACGACCAACCTTACGACTTCAATATCATGAAATCATCATCATACCAGCCATTGAAAGTCCACTGCTAGAAATAGACCTCTTCAAGACAGGAGGGATGTTGAGGAGGAGGCCCATAAATATCCCTTTGGGTAATCGTCTTGGCAATCGCAGAGCGCAGTCTTCATGACGCAAATGCTGCCCATCCGCCCTGCATATTTAAGCGGCAATGTTTTGGATCGATATTACCGCCATCTGTCGGTTCCGGTACCTGATTCGCCTCTTACATCACCTGGTACATAGGAAGGTGCTATTCTACTCTGCCGGTACCTCACGGCCCTCATTTCACGACTTCAATATATTACGTCACATTACCCGGTAACTTCACTGTCTTTCTCACCCTTCAAACCAGAACACAGTAATGCGAACACTGCTATTCGCCGGTAGAATGAGAAAAGGTGATAGTGAGATATCTGCCCTTGTATGAAGTTAAATAGGGCTATCGTTAAGTTGACCTGATCTCGTTTCTCTCCAGGAGCTACGTTTGAGTGGCTGTGAATTGGAGACACTCCCCGAAGGTCTGCTCCGCAGGCAGAGACGCCTTCAGCGGCTGGACTTGAGCAGCAACAAATTCACGACCGTGCCATCTGCTTTGAGCGAAGCTGTAAATCTAGTCTATTTAAATTTTGACAGGAATCTCTTAACAGCTTTAAGCGAGCGAACGTAAGTAATCGATTCGGTCCCGATGTCGCATATGGTAGTGATCCTATCTTATGCGCCGAGGGATGTAGGTTCGATCTCTGTCCAGGACAAACATTTATATAGTGATGGTATATTATTCTGCATCTGGATGTTAAAAATATGTATTTAAGTATTATATTTGTCTATCGCAAGTTCTTTAAGCGACCTAACTAGGAGTCAGATCATATGTGAGATGATGTGTAAATTTATTATTTATTACTAACTGTGCCTGCGACTTCGTCCGCGTGGAATAGTTTTTTTTTGAGTACCATACCTCTTCACCTTAACTTATATAAACTTTGAATGTCATGTTTATTTATATCGAATCAATGGCTTGAAAAATAAATTTCAAGTTTCTAGCTTCGAAAATAGCGATACTTCCATACAACTTTTCATCCCCCCTTTTGACCTCTCACAACCCTTTTTCGATTCAAAAAATAGCCTTTGTCCTTTCTCAGGGTCTTAAGATTGTCTGTGACAAATTTCATCAAAATCGGTGTAGAGGCTTAAGCGGGAAAGCGTAACAGACAAACATACAGACTGAGTTACATTCGCATTTATAATATTAGTAGGGATTATTGCATGTATTTAAGTATTATATTTGTGATTCCTCTGTTTTCTGAAGTCCGTTACATTCCTCTCTTTATTGTATTTCTGTGGAACATTTGTTATTGCAAAATGAATTTAATGTCATTCCTTCAAAATAAAAAGCCAGGTCCATCCCACAGGAACATGTTGTAGAGATGATAAGTGCGTAGTCAAACAATAATTGGCAATGTCAATATAGCCTTGAATTACCGGCATACTAGAATAGTACCTACCCTTGTACTAGATATCGTAAGAGGCGACTAAGGTACCAGAACCGACAGACGGCGGTATATCCATGCAAAAATAATTAGCTCAAATGTACAGCAGCATTACCGGACGGGGATGGGCAGCAGCATCCCCGTCGCGAAAGCTGCTGTCTGCGATTGTCAACACGCTTGCCCAGCGCGGAAATTATGGGCAAAATACCCTCTTTCTTGGGGAAACTTATGTCCAACAGTGACCTTTTAATGGTATGATGATGATGATAATGTCAATATATTTCAGAGCCATATCAAGTATGCGAAAATTGAAAGAGTTACGGCTGTGCCGGTATCCGAAACTGCAGTCCATCGGATCCGGAGCCCTGGGGGGCCTGGAGAGCCTTGAGGTCCTGCACGTGTGTAACAACCCGAAGCTGAG
>JACJUM010003053.1:2008493-2042388 GCA_020976665.1 Heortia vitessoides
TTTTAAGTAATTGAGATATGTTGATTTGGGTGGATATACCGTCATCAGAGAGCATCAGGAATTTTTAAGACTGTAGAGTAGAATAGCGATATATCCATTCAAATGAAACGGGGATGTACAGGCCGCAGTGTTCCCGACGTAACGTTTATGGGCGCAATTATACACCCAATGCGCAGTAATTATAGTCTAAATTCCTGTGGATGATCTACGGCCGCTGAGTGTTTTATGTCTTTATGTATATTTAGAAATATTTGTAAAACGTATTGCAATTTGTAAGCCATCTTTAATTATGCCAGAATGTGTTTTACAATTACTAAGGTAATTTTGATAAAATTTACTTAAACATTGTGTTTTCCGTTTATCAAAGAACCGGTTCATGCATAGTTCTTATTCTGTTTTGTCTTAAGACATTTCTGATATGATTTCTTTTATGTTTGTGAGTTTCAGTGTCAACTTAATTTCTAAAACCTTATTTGCACAAAAAATCATTAGAAATACGCCGTGTTTGTTACATTTTCCAATTCAAATAATAATAATACATATTCATGCGACATCTCACACATTGACACGATTTTGGGATAAATCGTTTAAAGCACTTGTGGAACGGACAACAGAGGAATTACGAATTTAATACCCAAACACATGAAAAATAAATATTATCACAAAAATGTTTGCCCTTAGTGTGAATAGACCATGTCCCTTGGCGTATATGGCCTTGGCCCATGGGCCCGGAATGATAACTATTTGAAGCCTTTTGTCCGTTTCTAGTTCTATCTACAAAACAACAATTTGACCGAGATCAACTCCGCATTCCTCTTCCGCTGGGACCACTTGCAGAACGTCGACTTCAGCGACAATCCTTTCGTCTGCGACTGCACCAACCAATGGATGGTCGATGTGTTGGTGCCTCTCATCAATACGAAGACTAACGCAACTGCTGAGAATATGCTGTGAGTAGTTCGAACCAACATTTGTAACTTTCTTCAGTTTTTACTAGCGGCCCGACCCGGCTTCGCACGCGTAGACAATAGGCACAGATATTTAAGTTATAATTTTAATTATTTTATTTATATTGGAATGTCCGATTTCAATCATTCAAAAAGTAATTGAGACAGTCTTTAATATTAAATCATTTACAAGGATAAAAATTAATAAATGGCATGGATAACACGGTCTAATTTTTCGGCATTTCTATCAATTTGTTAAATGTAAAAAAGTAGCTGTAGTGAAGTAACTACAATAGTTAGATATATGGTCTCGTGAAGTTTTTTGTAGATATTGATATATTCTATAATATTGTTGAAGATTTTTTTGTGCTATCATTAATACTCTTCGCAGCGTATGCGATGAAAGACGTTTTATGGCTAATTTTTTTACACCTTTGGTTTTAATAGGCATTTCTAAAGATTTCTAGAGTAACCTATTAAATATAGCCTATGTTAGTCAATGATAATGTAGCTTTCTAAAGATAAAAAAATATTACAAACGGTCCAGTACTTTTTGAGTTTTTATGTTACATACAAAAATACAAATCTTTCCTCTCTATAATATTAGTGTAGATGTAGATTAGACCAGGTCGACAAACAAGCATACATACCGCGTGATAGTAATCGTCACTGCAGCTTAAAGACACTCGTAGTCGTGCCTCTCCTCCTTCATATCGGAACAGAATTACGAACACTGCTTGGCGGTAGAAATAAGTGAAAGGGAGGTATCAATGCTAACCAATAGATCATTGTATGTTCTATCTATCTCATGTAGATAATAAATTTTTGTTAATGACGGTACCGCTAGCGGAGATGGTGGTGATCCTGTCTTGTGCACCAGGGGTCGTGGGTTCGATTCCCACCCAGAGCAAATATTTATATGATGATATTTGTGTTTGCTCTGTGTATGGGTGTAAAATATATGTATTTAAGTAGTATATTTGTGATTCCTCTGTTGTCTGGCATTCGTAACACAAGTGCTTTAAGCGACTTACCACGGAGTCAGGTCAATGTATGAGATGTTGTCGGAATTTATTATTATTATTATTATTATCCTGTTCATCAAGGGTCGAGGGTTAAACCCCAGGTGATAATGATTTGTTTATGTTCTGAGTTTGACTGTTAAATACTTTGTATTTAAGTGATTTCTCTGTTGTCTGGTGTCCGTAACACTTTAAGCGACTTATCATGGCATCAGGTCGACGTTGTGGGAATTTATTTTTTCCTCGTCATTACTATGTGCTGTACCGGTGGAAGCGACTGCGGTATATCCATTTGAAACAAACGCGAGAATGGGTATCAGCATCACTATACAGTCTGCAATTGCAACTACGCCTGCCCAGCGCGGCAATTATGATACAAAATACCCCTTTTCTTGGGGAGGCCTATATCCAGCAGTTGACGTTTAACTAAAACAACTCTTTGACTATAAGAACTGTCAAAGGCTATATGTTTTACAGCCTTATTCAAATGCTTATTCATATTTTGTTTCTATCTAGATGTAACAAACCGGAATCCATGCGTGGTGTGACATTTGCTGTACTATCGGAGGCCAAGAAAACTCTCACTTGCGTCCAGTCTGAGGAGATCATGACAGATCCTGGGCCCAACGTGGCCATCATCCTCGGCATCATGATAGGTGAGGTTTATTCGGAGACAATAGATAGAACACAGTTTTAGTAATGTAGAGATGTTTTGTTTAAAGAAAAGCGAGACACTTTGGTAATTACAGCATATATTGTGGATTAGGTCGGATAAATTTTACTTGCGGATGAAACAGACAATATGGCAGAGAGATAATGCATCAAACGTTTTTTTAAACAAAATGCATTTGAATCAATTTAAATTAATTAAAATAATAATAATTACTGAGCTTAAAGAATAAGTAACATAAATCTGAAAGCAAATTAGCTTATAGGTGCCTATAAGAACAGGCTAGACCTAGTTTAGGTACCTAAGTATCAAAATGTATTTTAGTGTAAGTTACCTTTTGTTGTTGAATAAAGTTATATAAAGTTAAAAAAAAAAAACTGAAAGTTTATATAGTTCCCATCGTGGTTTCAAGCACAGGTGTCATCCCTTCTCATCTCTTCTCTCCCTCTTCACTAGTCTAAAATGATAAGATCTAATTAGATCTATTTCCGCTGCCAAATAGCAGTGTTGCTGTATTTTGGTTTGTAGGATGAGAGAAGCAGTGAAATCACTGGGTAAATGTGAAGTATCTTCAGTTCACAAGGATGTCGTTAGTGATATCATTACGATGAAACGTGTGTGTATAGGTTTCCGTCACGTTTATCATCAAGCGGACCGTATGCTTGTTTGCAGACTTATAGAAATAAAAAAGGAAGTTTTTAAAAAGTGTATTAGCTTTACAGTTTGAGAGTCGAAGGCTTATCATTTGTCAGTACCAAGCATTTCTAGACTTCCAACTGGATTGCTTAAACTTAGACAATCCTATGTCGGTAATTTTCCGAGCTGGCTAGAAATATTACTAAATAAATTGAGATACGTTTTTTTATTTATTTATGCTGTAATTTTACGTTTTTACAATATCTACTTATTAATCTTTTACTAATTAATCTCCGTTGGTGTTCAGGTTTAATATTTTAATTTATGACGTCATATTTCTAGCGTTGTCACTATTTCGCTCACCTCTGATTTCGCCGAATATAAACCCGGATGTCGGTTATTTATATAAAAGCATTGCAAGCAGTTATATTTGCGTATATCCCACATACTTCGGAATTCAGGGATGAAGTATCGATGGTCAGAAATTCAATTGGCGTAAGGAACATATTGGAAAAAAACCTGACTTTTATTAATAGTTTCAAGTAAAAATGGATTCAAGTTTAATAATGTTTATTAAAAATAGCTTAAACATAATTAAGAACATCTTTAAAAATAATAAAAATAAAACTAATTACCTGTTTTTGTATTTTTGGTTCTAGATATTAACTTGCTTGATCCTTGCACAATAAAATGTATGACCGTCGAGCTTATATTATTTGGTATTGATGTAGTTTATCATTAATGAAAGTGTTATTGAAAACAGTCAATTAGTTCGTTACAGACGCACAAACCCGCCCCGTGGTTTCATCCGCGGTACGATGTAAAACTTTCATACTAACTTTGGACCCAGTTTCACTTCTTTAGGGGGTGAATTTAAAAAAATATTTAAAAAAAAGAACATTTACGAAATTTCACGGTTCTAACCCTTATAGTTTAGGTCATGCGTTGACATGTCAGCCAGTCAGATTTCAAACCTGAGTTTTTCAGGTGTACAAGGTGTACACTATAGTATAAAAATATACACATACATAAATCACGCTTGTATCCAATCGAGGTATGCAAATAGATATATATATATATAGATAGGTAGCAAACTATAGATCTCTACTTGCTACGATATTGGCAAACCTCTCTCGCTTCTCTCACTCGCGTAAGTCCTTTCATACACGCTCGTTTATTCTTGGTACTTCTGACCTGGCCCTTCTTTAATACCTCTTCTACCTGGTTAAGATACGTTCGCCTAGAACCTATACCAACTCTTCCATTCACTTTCGCTCTATATATTTGTGCAGTCATTCTACTTTCATCCCTTCTTTCTCCATGTCCAAACCATCTCAACATTCCTTTCTCTATTGCTGTCACAACATCATCTTTTACACCACATCGATCCCTTATTACACTATTCTTTGATTTATATCTGAAACTCACACCATACATTCTTCGTAGTGCTCTCATTTCATGAGTATTTATTCTAATGTTATTATAATTATTATCCACAAATGCAAACGTCATTACTCACAAACTTTCGACCAATATGGTAACAATCTTTAAAATTTATTTTTATTCCAGGCGTGTTTGCAGCATTCCCTCTAGTTCTGGTGATCGTTCTGCTGTGGAAGAAGGGATACTTCGCGAGATGTCGGAAGAAACTTAATTCTGAATATGATTCTGATGACGAAAATGATGCATTCTGATAAGATTAAGTATTTTATAATATTTTATAATATAGTTTATTATAATATACCTATTGTTAAGTGTGGACATGGTGTTTGACACTATGAGGGACCATAGTGTTAGTTAATTCTATCTTCCTGTAAGAAAACAAATGAAAGACGATTGACACGTGTGTGTGTTTGTACCACCCCCCCCCCCCCCTTGTACTAATAGATTTACGATGTGAAAATTAATATACATTGTGTATTTGTATACTATTTGCCTCAAATCATAACTTACTTCCTCCTATCAGCCACAGTAAGTCCACTGTTGGACATCGGCCTCACCAGGATAGGACGACTGCCCATATTTGCAGCGCTGGGTAGACGTGGTGGCAATCGCAGAGCGCATATATTCGTTTAGATATACCGCCATCTGTCGGTTCTGGTACCTTAGTCGCCTCTTACGACACCAGTGCTTCCGGTTACTCCTCTGGTACAAACTCAGTAATTGATGTTAGAAACAAAAATATGACGAATTTAGTTATTTAAAGTCCAAGATGGTGGTAACTGCAATAAAAAAATAAAACTTTCATTTTTAACGAGCTGTGCCCGCGACTTAGTCCGCGTGAAATAGTTTTTTTGAGTATTATACCTCTTTAACTTAACTTATATAAATTTTGAATGTCATGTTTATTTATAACGAATAAATGGCCTGAAAAATAAGTTTCAAGTTTCTAGCTCTAAAAATAGCGATACTTCTATACAACTTTTCATCCCCCTTTTCAACCCCTTACAACCCCTATTTCGAATTAAAAAATAGATTATGTCCTTTCTCATGGTCGAAAGATTGTCTGTGACAAATTTCATCAAAATCAGTTAAGAGGTTTAAGTGGGAAAGCGTAACAGACAGACAGACAGAGTAACTTTCACATTTATAATATTAGTAAGGATTTGAAACGCAGAAAACATTATCGGTCATGATGTGACGTCACAACACTTGTAAACCAAGCAATGTCACTCGAAAATTTAACCAGAGGAAGTGATGGTCCTTGAAAAAAACTAAGCAGTTTTTACAACGGTGAGTATTTGTTGCATGTCGATTGATTGTTCTCAAGCCGTGTGACGTCACAGCACAGAATAGTCTACAGACTACAGACAGAATTTTTATTTCCGGTACATTAAGCTTCAAACATATGGTAGTATTTTTTAATTTATTATCATTTTTGGACAAAAAAGGAAACGTTTTTTTCTAATACAGACAACAAGCCTATTCCAACAAATCTTTTTAAACGACATTTGGCGCTCGCAATCTGTCAATCGCACCAACTGTCAAACCGCTGACAGATATGTCAAAAGGTCATAAAGATTAAAATTGGTCCTGGAGTTATGATGTTTACCGCGGACAAACACCGTGACATGTAATTTTTATATATAAAGATATGCTGTAAGATTTTGTACATATACTTTGTAATATATGTTAAGTTTGTGTGTTAGTCATAATAATTATGAATAAAATTTATTAAATCAGTAGTTTCTTTTATTCCCTTTTAAAATGTTTAGCCATGTTTAAAAGCAGCTCAAAGTTCTCTTAGATACGTATTAATACCAAAATAATAAATACCGCTGATTAAATTGCCCTGGGGTACCGAACAGAGTGGAAATGTATGTGCTCCTGTTCCAGGTTGCCATCTGTTGTTATAGATGACTGAGGCACCGGAACCGACAAATGGCAGTATATTTATCAAAACGAGATGGAGACACGAGATTACTGGTCAACGCACAAGCATACAGCCGTGATAGTAAGCGTCACAGCAGCCTATACACGCTCGTAATATCACAAGGATACCACTAGCGCGTTGCCAGCTTTGTGACTTGATGATATTATGTCACATTACCCAGTAACTGCTTCTCACCTTTCAAATCGGAACACAGCAATGCGAACGCTGCTATTTGGCGGCAAAATTTGGTAAGTGAGGTTACCTTTGAAAAACCCCCAGAACCTTTGTAAAACTTCCGTCAAATTATGTAAAATTATGTGCATAATATCTCTATTAATGAGGAGGCTTAGTCTCCATTAGGGGACGTAACCTTGCCAACGTGATAATGATAGACTTAAAAATTAAATAGGGGAAGGCTTTTTACAGCTCTATTACTCTTTAAGGCTGCGTTCTCACTACAATATGCAAAAATGGTGAATTAACCGTTGTTGTTATTTCAAACAATATCTTGACAATCTCTCATAACAGCAGAAAACAGTTGATCATCCTGTGTTTCCAAAGCCAGTTGTTAAATATGTGCGTACACGTATACGTGCGTCCGTGATGTTTGAATGTTTATGTGCGTACATGCGTGGGCGTGTGTGTGTATGATGCATGCGTACATCCGTGATGTGTGACTAACTGCTTACATGCGTACGCGTGTGTTTGATGTATGCATGCATCCGTGATGATTGATATGCGCGTGCATGCGCGTGTGTATGGCGCATACATGCACGGATGCACGCACGCACCATGGAGTGTGAATATGTGTGCGCTAATGTCGTCCACTTCGAAAATGGTATTTATATTAATTTATTTTATATTGCAAGACTTGAAGCAACAGTTTGAACATCAGTATTACCCCTCCTCTATACTACTCGCGAAGTTCCTCGGCGAAGTACTCGAGATACTTTGGCAACAGTCCGAAGTGCGACACTACACACTCGTTCAACTTTGCGATGAGCTCATTCGCTATAAGGCGCCGACAGTCTGTGCACGTTTGTAATGAACGCTCAAGTAGCACTTGAACACATGACATTTATCATTCGGGTCCCAAATAATGGTCTCCGCTTGCAGAATTTCCAGGAACAACATAATTTGCTCCTGTGACCACCGAATATTGCTCATAATTGTGTCCAGCGCAAAAAAAATGAGTACTGCAGTGAAGTCGGCCGAGTAGTGTAGAGAGGTATGTACTTCATGAACGCACTTCGTGCAACTTCGGGCCTGACTCGGGCGCAAAAACCGACAACAAATGGAAGTCGCCCGGGGCGAGGTAAAGTTTGACGAGGTAAGCCGAAGTGTCTCTCTACACTGTCGTATTCGGCTAACATCGTTCAACTTCGCGAGTTGTGTAGAGGAGGCATTAGCGTTAAATAAAACAACTCGATACATCATACCAATATATATTTAATTATTACATTGAGTATTATTATAATATTTATACAATTATTATTGTATTTATTTAAAATTACAATTAAAGATAAATATCTCACCCGGTTTCTGACGAAACTAAAATTGTCTAATCAAACACAAATGTACACTAATTCAAGATTCTTTTAGTCACCATCTTTTTTTTAATATCGACCTATGTTACCTCTTTCAAGAACATAACAAATGTTTATAGATGTCTATCGCTAGTTTTAACATTTCACTAATAGATGTCGCTAGTAGTTAAGAAATTTAATTGATTGGAAAATGCTATATTTTACATTTAGAGCATTTTTTACTAGACCAGACACTGATCCGACAGACGTTGTCCTGTTTTAACGATGACTTTTTAATATACGCGCAAGAAAATAAAACTTAGAATATTTTGTATCATAAAGTGTTAGAATAATAAATACACTTTTTTCCTTAATTATACCCATTCAAATATATATATATCCCTACTAATATTATAAATGCGAAAGTAACTCTGTCTGTCTGTCTGTCTGTTACGCTTTCCCGGTTAAACCTCTCAACCGATTTTGATGAAATCTGGCATAGACAATCTTTAGACCTTGAGAAAGGACATAGGCTATTTTTGAACTCGAAATAAGGGTTGTCAGGGGTTGCAAGGGGGGATGAAAAGTTGTTTGCATGGATCGCTATTTTTAGAGCTAGAAACTTAAAACTTATTTTTCAGGCCATTGATTCGATATAAATAAACGTGACATTCAAAGTTTATATAATTTGAAGTAAATAGGTATGGTACCCAAAAAACTATTCCACGCGGACGAAGTCGCGGGCACAGCTAGTATGTATATATAATGAATAGTAAAGATAAGACAATCTGTTGGTTCAGCTAGTATTATATGGTTGTTAAGTATTCTTAAATTTAATACTTTACGACGCCATTTTCTGACAATAATAAACAAAACATAAAAATAGTGAAATCGGTCAAGCCGTTCACGCGAGATGGCGTGACCAAGGGAAATAGGAATTAATTTTTATATATATATATATATATACATATATATATATAGATTACGTAATGTAAATTTCAGTACATTTGTCATTGAGACCTTAGACTCGTCGATATTTTGCTTATTTATTATGACAGCGCCATCTATTGAATGCTGCAGGTAACTTATCATCGAACAACTAATTCCTATCTTTCGAGTAACAATGCTTTTTATGTTATGTCTTCACTGAGTCACTCAAAGCAGTACAAATTCTGCATTATTACAACAATACCAATCGATTCTCGGTATACAAACGACTAAAAGATATCTCAAATAGTTTTATATATACATATAAATATAATTAACTTGTCTGTTTCTGATTCGGAATTAAGAGCTTCTCACTAAATTGTATGTAGGGGGTATTTATTTAGTAATTTTTTTGTATGTCTGTCTATTTAGTCCGACTAATCTTTGATACAGCTGACTAGATACTGAAATTAGGCAGATTTTTTATTATTTATTATTCTCACTAGAACGGGAATTAAACGGATTAAATCGCTTGAGGCTGTGAGTTTATATTACTTGACAGACAGAAAAAAACTTTTTTTATCTCATACATTGACCTGACCCTGT
The DNA here is from genome assembly GCA_020976665.1 of Heortia vitessoides. Classification (NCBI taxonomy): domain Eukaryota; kingdom Metazoa; phylum Arthropoda; class Insecta; order Lepidoptera; family Crambidae; genus Heortia; species Heortia vitessoides. The sequence goes on from JACJUM010003053.1 coordinate 2,018,201, forward strand.
GGTAAGTCACTTAAAGCACTTGTGTTACGGCTGCCAGACAACAGATAAATCACAAACATACCACTTAAATACATATATTAAACACCCAGACACAGAACAAAAAATATTATCATAAAAATATTTTCTCTGGATGGGAATCAAACCCACAACCCCTGGTGCACAAGATAGGATCACTACCATCAGCGCCATCCGTACCTATTTTGTATGCATTTTGTGAAAAGCTGTTAATTTTAAAATACAAACAGACATTTTAATTTTATCTACATATATAGAAACATTTGACACAGCATAGCTTAAACGCAAATGGGATGGGCAGCAGCTACCTCGTCTTTACTACGCTGTTGGATAGTCATCAGGCCTGCCCAGCGTGGCATTTATGAGAACTAACCCCCGTTCCTTAAGATGGCAAATTAACAGCTGTGGACATGCTTCGGCTGATGATCCAGCAAGTAAATACACTCTGGCACCTTGTCACAGTGATATCGTCAAAGGCGATTGAGGTACCGGAACCGACAGATTGAAATGTCATGATGATGATGACGACCGTGATAAGGCAAAAATGTGTATTTACTTTTTGATAATTCAATAATAATTATTTCCTGCCATCATCAGTAAAGACTATCCACATTGACGAGGCACTATCTTCCTTAGAATGAGCAGCTGGGGTCATGAATCAACATGGATCTAATAAGTTGGATCTTATGGACCCCACCCCAATACCATGTGATAGTAGCTTAACATCAACGACACCGCAACGAAATTGATATCCATTGCGCCTTATGCTCCTTACCAATATAATATGATAACCTCAACGCTGCAATGTATACAGCGTTCATCGATAATCAACATTGACTATTACTTAATCGTCTACTTACATCTAGACATTCAAAAACACATATTTAGAAAATTTATCTAATATCACATATAATTCGGACAAGCACAGTTGGTAGCGAAATATCAATTCGTACGTACAGTGTGTGCGGTTTGATTTGACCACTCTACTACCAGGAATGAGCAGACTAGTTAAAGAACCAAAGTGACCGACTGGCATTACGTAGACCAAGCACCGACTAGATGGACACTAATGAAACCGCAGCAAGCGGACCTATTGGATATCACTTGATCCATCGGTGGACGTCCTTCGGCTGATTTTATGTTTGTTTGTAAGAAATAGGGCGGGGATGGGCAGCAACATCCTCGTCGCGAAAGTTTTGTCAACACGTTTACCCAGCGCGGGCAGAAAACCTCCTTTCTTGAAGAGGCCTATGCCCAACAGTGGACTTTCGCTGGCTGGTATGATGATGTAAGAAATAAACTCAGAAACTTGCCGTAAGGTACCGGCAGAGTAGAATAGTACCGCCCTCTTTACTATGTGTCGTAAGAGGCGATTAAGATACCAGAACCGACAGATGACAGAATATCCATCCGAGACAGTATAACTGAAATGCATAAGGTGGGGATGGGCAGCAGCATCCCCACCGTGCAAGCTGCGTTCTGCGATTGCCAACGCACTTGCTTAGCGCGGCAATTATAGGCAATATTCCCCTTTTCTTGGGGAGGCCAGCAGTGGACTCGGAAACTACAAAAATAATTCCAAAAACTCTTTTAATACATTATCAGCAAGTGACATGGGTAAAATTTTGTATTCCCATATAGTCACGGGTAGAGAATCACGTGAGTGAAACAACGTAGCGTTGCTAGTATCACATACGCTAGTTTTACAACAAACTAAAGTCTTCGGTTTTCATTAAAAGAAATATCTTCACTTTGCTCATAGCCAGTTCCCAAATAAATACAGACAATAACAACAAAATTGATATTTCGCTGATTTTGACAATAATACAATGAACAACAATAATTTTCAATAGACAATAAAATATTTACAATAAAATACTGCAATCCATAAATGCGTATAGAAACGAGTGTTCCCAGACGCCCCGACGGGCGAGTGCACGCGTAACTGCGCAATGCACCGCGTTACCGGCACGCACAGGTCAGTGCGCGCGTAACTTGATGGTATTGACGTTACTGTAGCACACAATCGCACGGACGGGCGAGTGCGTGCGTAACTCTCACGCCAAATCGCAGTTACATTGCGATTTCTTAGGTAAGTATTTAGAATCCAGGATTCTAAATACTTACCTCACTTTACTTACTTCATAATCGATAAGATCCTACACTTCCTTTCAACATCGACATATCATAATTTAATATAACTTAAATCAGATCCTTTTGACAACTTTGTAATGTTCATATTTACTAACATCAGTTCATTGTCTTATTTATTTCCTCGGAAACTTTTATTGACGTGACAACGTCTTATAAATTGGTTTGCCGGGTGACACTTCAAGAAACTGCGTTACGCTCCGCTCACGTTATGCGCTCGCAATGAGAACGAGTGAGAGGCACGCGTCCCTCTCACTCGCTCTCATTGTGACGTGTGTTACGCAAATGCATTGCAAGTTATTGTATGATACGTAGGTATGTGTAAAGGTAAAAATAACATTTTGTTAATATGAAATTCAGTGCGAGATTCTTTGTATAAATTAATGTTTTAAATATAATTCTTTGTATAAATAAATGTTTTAAATTGTTACTATTTTTTCATCCTGATTCCTACTATACGAATGAATATTCACATTAAAATTATTTTACCACTCAAAGTCGTTGTCACGTAAAACTTTCGCCCGTATACCGACTTTACAGGCAACCAATTTTTTTATTTTCGTTCCCTTTTTTCATTTTGTCTAAAATAAGTTTGCCGCTGTATCAGTTCACCTTTTATCATTTTTTGATGCTATTTTAATTGCACAGGGCAGGGATGAGCAGCAGCATCCCCGTTGCAACGCTACGCTTGCGATTGCCAACACGCTTGCCCAGCGCGGTATTTATCGGCAAACTTCCGCCTTTCTTGGAGTGGCCTATGCCCAACAGTGGACTTCCAATGACTGATATGACGATGATGTTGCTCTTTAGAAACATTGAAGAACCGCAGAGAGATTCTGTCTAATTCGGAAAGTAACTTAAGTAATTTTTAAACAATTAATTAAAAAAAACTTTAGTTTGCTTTACTTCCGCCCCTATCGTAATGGCGCCACCGTCAATTGAGAATTTAAAGTAACGCAGTTCGTATAAAGAAAATCTCTCAAAGGAAAATCCTTGGTATATAGGCAAACATTTTGCTCCACGAGATCATAGAAAAAGCAAGAACCCTGTATTATGAACAACACGGTCTATATATACACGATATTACCAAGGCATTGGTAATATCGATTAGTATTTAAAAGTCTATTATGCCGTGAGGTACCGATTCCGGGTGATATATTCTAATAGTACCTCCCACTGCAACAGCGTCGTAACAGGCAACTTAGGCGGTGTATCCATCCGAAACTGCGCAGCTCAAATGCACAGGAAGGGGATGGGTAGCAGCATCCTCATCGCGATAGCTGCGCTCTGCGATTGCCAACATGCTTGCCCAATTATGGGCAGAAAACCTCCTTTCTTGGAGAGGCTTATATCTTCCAATGCCTAGTATGATTATAGCCTTGTTTGGCGTGAATACCTACGTCATTTTTGATCTCTATATATCCATACTAATGAAAAAGCTGATGGCAAGTCGCTAAGCGTAGTGCCTGAAACGTAGCTTCTACTATTGCCACTCAGAGCGGCAATTATGGCCAAAAGTCCCCCCCCCCCCCCCACACACACACACAAAGAACACGGTATATTTTCGCAATAGAGATAGAAATTCACATTCCAGTATCCAAATTCTAAGTCAGTGATTAGTGACGACTATTCTTTTATATACTTATATAGTGTACTTAGACTAATGCTTTTCGCAGTCTTTTATTAAAAGGCCACGCGAGCTTGTAGACTGACCAACACTGTCACTTGGTTGTTCTCCTAGTTGGTGATGGGGGGTGAAGATGGCCTTTGTGCGACTGCGACGTGAGCGTCTAAGCCATCCGAAGCCCTGGACGGTCGCCGCATCCAAGGTGCTCCTGAACGATCTGGAAGAAATAAACGTGTTTCGTGTGTCTAATATTTCTCTTACCTAGAGGTAGACATACAATCTGCATTGGTTTTTTTTTATTTATTAGGCTAGATCGACAAACTAGTATGCAGTCCGCGTGATAGTAAGCGTCACTGCAGCCTATTGACGTTCGTAATATCACAAGGATATCACTAGCACGTTGTCAACCTTGTGACTTGAAGATATGCCACATTACCCAGTAAATTCATTGCCTCTCTCACCCGGAACACAACAATGCGAACACTGTTATTTGGCGGTAGGAATAAGTTAGAGTGAGGTACCAATGGAGACGACATTTTGTATAAGGTACCTCACTGTCACCTACTCGTATTTATACCGACAAACAGATGCACGCATTGCTGTATTTCGGTTTGAAAGGTGAGAGGCACTGAAATTACTGGTCTCTGATGGGCCCGATGACACAGATTATGGTGATACTATATTGTGCGCTAAAGGGCATGGGTTCGATCTCCATCTAGGACAAACATTAATATGAAGATATTTGTGTTTGTTCTGTGTTTGGAAGTTAAATATGTGTATTTAAGTACGAGTATTACTTATTTACTCATTATCATAATTATACGTGTTATCAAAATTACACAATTATGAAGTTTTAACAAAAAGTTAAATTATTCTACATCGAGCTTAATTATTAATAATTTGACGTTGTCGACAAATACGTCAAGTCCGGGTGAGACAAAAGGAGTGCGTTAAGTGCCTGCTGCATGCGGCATAAAGGTGATTGCGCACGCGCATTCTCTTCGTCCGGATCGAATGGTTGTAAGGTACAAAGATGCGTGACAATTGCTTTACACATTTAGGCGAGTCCACATCTCCACGCAATATTGCTATAGCGGTTGACAGCTCTGCACGAGCTCTCCTGGTTACCAGGGGATTCATCCCCAACATTCCCAGCAAGAACTTAGTTGGGTACATAGAGGGATAATAGACGTATACCCTTTTATAATAGCAGCGGAGAAAAGCTTTTTGAACTATTCCTATCATTTGTCTATACTTGACCTCGTGTGGATTCCAAATACACTAGATTCTAATGAACTTCCCACTAGATAGATAAAAAGGATCCTAGAGATATTTGGAATCTGGAAATGACGCGCAATGCGGATAAGTGCTTCTAGTGACCTATCACGAAGTCAGGTCAATGTATGAGTCGTGAATTAATTATTTAATTCTTTGTCGAAGGGTCATCATCAATCAAAAGAATAATAGAGATTGCAGAGATAGGGACGGATTCTTGTCGGAACGCGGTAAAGTCCAACGACGGGAGCAACACGCCACTCCTCAGCTCTACGTATCGGTCCAAAAAGAAAGTGCGCCCGCGGGGCACGCAGGATGAATACGAGCATCGGACCTCTCATCTATGAGAGGCTCCGCCCTCTTTTTTCGGTGGCGCTGGAATTGACGTCTGAGTAGTCCAGCAATAGGTTCGTCCGAAAAAAAGAAAAATACACCCTAGTCAATACAGACTTGACGTTCCGAATACAACGATATATTTATGAAAAAATTTAAAAAAAACTATATTCTTGTGATATCACGAGCGTGTATAGGCTGTGACGCTTACTATCACGCGGACTGTAGGCTTGTATTTCGACGTGGTCTAATTAAAAAAAGTTAAATACTAAATTATTACCATTAGCGCCAGGGTCGCTCTTCTGCGTTATAAGTTGCCTGTACTCAGTGGAAAGGCGACGTCTGCCGTGCTCATATTTGGCCTCCTTGGCTAGAAGGCCTTCTCTCTGCATTTGGGTACGGAGTTCACTCGGCACATCGGGGATGAACAGTTGCATAAGCCCAGTGAGTCCGAAGACTACATGCTGTATCATTGACAATTATTATTGCAGGTTTTCAGTTTTACTATGTATTATTATTGTAGGTTATCAGTTTTACTATGTATTATTATTGTAGGTATCAGTTTTACTATGTATTATTATTGTAGGTTATCTGTTTTACTATATATTATTATTGCAGGTTATCACTTCTACTACATATTATTATTGCAGGTTATCTCTGCTACTAAATTTTATTATTGCAGGTTATCAATTCAACTATTATTACAGGTTATTTCTGCATTTCCAGATTATTACTGCAGGCCAATTTTGTGGATTATTATTTTTTTTTATATTTTCATATACAGTTTTAAATATAGATAAACATTGGTTAAGACATAAACAATACATTAAGGATATGTATTTATATATGTAAGCATGAGGTATCGGTAGAGTAGAATTGTACCTTCCCGCTGTATCAGGTGTCACGACTCCAGCCGACGGAAGTACCACGGCCGACAGTGGTATATCTATCTGAAACAGTGTAGCTTAAATGCAACTGGGAGGGGATGGGCAGCATTTCCGGCGCGAAAATTACGCTCTGTGATTGTCATCTCACCTGCATAGTGCAGCAATTAAGGGCAAAATTCCCCAATTATCGGGGAACTATGACCAGCAATGGAAGTTGTAAGACTGCTGCTTAAGACTGATGATGATGTTGATAATTTATCTCTACTTTTATAGGAATATTATACAACAAAGAAGCGGGTGGAGAGGATCCGAAAAATGACAACTTTTAGATATAAGTTGCCCTCAAGAAAAGAGAAACTTGGTCCATAATTGACTCACTAGGCAGGTTTGATGATAATTGCAGAGTTCATTACCGTTCATCGCCGTCCTGTTGCATTTTTGCTATGCTGTTGCAGGTCAACTGCCGGTTCTAGTACCTCATTCGTCTCTTATGAAACCTGGTACAGGTGGAGGTACTATTCTACTCAGTTTACTCTATACATCACTGTTTACCTCAAAAACGACCACAAACGCCAATCTCGCTGCGAACACGTGCCAATAGTGCGGAGACAAGCCGTACGGGTCCGAGTGGTCGGGGGGGTTGCGGTACCCCCTGTAAGCGCACGTGGCAGGGTCCACTTCATTCTCGTCGGCACCCCAGTCCTCTCTGTAGTCCGATGTGTTAAATACTGTGGAAGAGCAACCGTAAGGGTCTATCAAAATCACGTGAGATATCGGTAGGGATGTGGAGAAGGTGGGAGTACGGGGGGTCTACTTCTATGGTTTACAAAAATGGAACAATCTCTGTATTGCTGTCAGTGGTGGTTGAGGGTTGGAAATTATTCTGACAAGCTAAATCTTCGGAGGAGTCATCAGGTTGTACTGGCTGACTTTTGCGTAAGATTATATATATATATATATATAGTGCAAAGCACGCGTGTTACGAGCATCAGACAACAGGAATCATAAATACAACCCTTAAATAGATTTTCACCCCCTATCTCGGAACAGACACGAACAATCAACATATTAATGTTTGTACTGAGTGGGAATCGAACTCACAAGCCATGGTACACAAGACAGTACCACACCCGTCAAATATCTGCCTCGGAGATGTTGTGAACATATTCGATAGCGCGGATAGAAGTGATTCTACCTCATACGTCAAGGGTCGTGGGTTTGATCCCCATCCAAGACAAACACGTAATATGATGTTTGTGTTTATGCTGCATCTGGGTTGTTTTGTGCCTGCGTTTGGGTGGATGTGCATAACACAAGTGCTTAAAGCAACTTAGCTCGGAATTAGGTTAGACGAGATGCAGTGTGTATATTATTATTATATATTATACACTGCCGTGCGGTACCGGCAGATTTGAATAGTACCTCTATTGGTCCCAGGTGTCGTTAAAGGCGTCTTAGGTACTAGAACCAACAGAGACAGTGCAGTTTAATGAAGAGGGTGGGGATTGTCAGCAACATGTACGACAAGAAATTTGCGCTCTGCGATTGCCAACACGCTTGCGCAGCACGGCAATTAACGGCAAGATTCGCCTATTTTTTTAAGGAGGCCTCTTGACAAAGGCCTCCCCAAAAATTGGGACTTCTTATTGCTGGTATGATGATGATGATATTATAGAATTTATTTACATAGACAACTTACATGACAAAGAGTGGTCGATATATCCTGCCAGCGTGTTATCCGGCGAGTACACGTACTTGTAGACCATTCTCGGTATAAAGTCACTGGTATACGCAATCACGAAAGCCTGGGAACAGAGAAAACAATAAATTCCCTACTAATATTATAAATGCGAAAGTAACTCTGTCTGTCTGTCTGTTACGCGTTCCTGTTTAAACCTCTCAACCGATTTCGATGAAATTTGGCACAGACAATCTGAGAAAGGACATACGCTATTTTTTAATTCGAAATAAGGGTTGTAAGGGTCGAAAAGGGGGATGAAAACTTGCGCTATTTTTGGAGCTAGAAACTTGAAATTAATTTTTTAAGCCATTGATTCGATATAAATAAACATGACATTAAAAGTTTATATAAGTTAAGGTAAAGAGGTATAGTACCCAAAAAAGAAACTATTCCACGCGGACGAAGTTGCGCACAGCTAGTTTCATATAAATAGAAAAATATTTTAAAAACATATTCACATGTAGTTGAGCATTTTCACTTACGTTGGATACTACCGCAGCGTATGTAATACCCCTGAGTATTCCGTACCTGAACAATGAAAGAAAACATACATCAGTCAGGTGATTAAGGAAATACTAAAATTACAATCCTTACTAAAAGTAATCCTTGAATCATTATCATAATAACATGAACAAGACGTCCATTAGACACAGGGCTTTCCGAGAAAGGAGATCCTATTAATTTTACTCATAATTGCAGCAGTGGGCAGGCGTGTTGGTAATCGCAGAGTGCAGCTTCGGAATGAAAATGCTGCTCTGCCCATCCCCGATCTGTTTTGTATTGGGCTAAGTGCCTCGGTGGATTCGAGTGGATATACCGTGGAGCACTGGCGGAGTGAAATAGAGGTACTATTTCACCCCCTGAGGTTCCGGAACCGACAGATGGCGATATATACACACGAAACAGACAGGAATGGTCAGCTACATCCCTTGCGAAGCTACTATGTCAGTCCAGCGCGGCAATTCAATATATAGACCCCCTGTTCTTGGTGAGGCCTATGTCTAGCAGTGGATACTTCCTGTGTGGGCCTCCCCAAGTCATCTCCAATAGGACCGGTTGTATGCGGCCTGTGTCCAGCGCGATCCTGCGGTTTTAGTCAGATCGTCTGTCCATCTTGCGGGTGGACGCCCTACGCTGCGCTTGCCGGTACCCAGGTACAGTTGGTCTCCATTCCAGAACCTTACGACTCCATCGGTTCTCCGTACCAAGTGCCCAACCCACTGCCACTTCAACTTAATAATCCACCGGGCAATGTCGGTAACTTTGGTTCTGTTAAAATATTTCCAGACAACAAAAACAAATACTCTTAATTGATCAAGTTTTTCCTTCTGTCGACACACCGGGAGTGCTGCTGATGAGCGACAGGCATGGTGGTGCAGATGGTAGTGATCCTATCTTGTGCGCCAAGGGTCGTGGGTTCGATCCCCACACAGGACAAACATTTATATGTATGTTTGTGTTTGTTCTGTCGGAGTGTTAAATAAGTAAGTAAATATTTTAGTTTTATATTTCTGATCGCCATGTTTTCTGGCTTCCGTATCACAAGTGCTTTAAGCGATTTACTACGGAGTCAGGTCAATGTATAAAATGTTGTTGTGAAAAACCTCTTCCTCTTCTTTTCGGTTCTTACTCTGCCGGTAGGTACCGACAGAGTAAGAACCGAACAGTACCTCCCTTTGTACCGTAAGAGGTGTCGTAAGAGATAACTAAGGTGCCAGAACCGACAGATGTCGGTATATCCATCCGAGACAGTGTAGCTCAAATGCATAGGGTGGGGATTGGCAGCAGCATCCCCATCGTGATAGCTGCGCTGCAAGAAGGCATAATTCTTATTATTATTATCATGTTTGGGTTTCAATTTCTCGACACACTGAGGGTGCCTCGGGACATAACCAAAATTCACGCACCCAGGACAAGTGAACTTCATGATCATGAGAGGAGGAAGGAGTATCATCTTGCAAGAACTTTCGGATAATACCGCAGGTGTTAAGAATTTCCGCTTTCTGCATAGTGATGTAAATGCTTTATGGTAAGTCAACGGTTCGCAAGGCATCAAGTAGGTGCTTAGGAATGACACCAGTGCTTGATAGCACCAGCGGTACAAGCACACTTTATTCGTATTCCATATTTTAACTATTTCTTCCTTTAGTTCTGTGTATTTATGTATTTTTTCCGTGATAGTTTTATGTAGGTTGTGATTGTTTGAGCAAGCTATGTCTATAAGATATACTGTATTATTACTATTGACTTACCAGGCGCCAATATCTTCGACCCTCTCAGCCAGAGGTCTCCTGGCTTGAGTGACCATCTTGTAAGCATCCAGGCGTATTTCAGCAATATTATTGAGGAGTGCAAAGAGTGGAGCGAGCGGGAACGCAGCCACGAACAGAGTGACAAAGCCGTACTGAAGAACTGCGGATGTTAAGAAATAATTGAGGAATATAAATACATCACGCCTGTGTCTCACCGTGGGTATAGAGTATAGATCTCCACTTGTTATGAAACAGTGTGGCTTAAATGCAGAGGGTGATAACACGCCTGCCCAACGCGGCAATTAGGGGCGAAATTCCCCTTGTTTTTGTTTGCTTTGTTTTGTTTATGGCTGATATGATGATAACGATAATATGACTGATATCTGTAACAAAAGTGTTTTAACCGACTTATCTCAAGAGTCAGGTCAATTTAAGAGGTGCTGTGTGAGTACGATGATCCACGTGTGATACTCACTCATTTCCAGGTACTCATCGAAGAGCGCTAGCCTTCCAGGGTCTTGCAGATGGTAGTCCTGTTCCCAGGCCATGTGCGGCTTGTTAAGGTCCCTGGTGACTGCTCTGTGGGACCTTTGACGCCACCAGTTGTGGAATTTCCTGAAAATATTACAAATATGCATACATCTACGTATATATAAATAGTAGCTGATATATTAGCGCAGGGTCTAAAATAAAATTTTGCACAAATTAAAGGCTTTTGAAAATTCTCCCCCTAGAGGGGTAAAACGGGGTTGTAAAATTAGTATACAACTGCTGTTTTTAAAGTTATCCGAATGAAAAATGCTGTAAATCGGTTCTAATTAAAAATCATGAAAATGTCTTAAGGGGGTAAAAAGGCTCCAGGCGTTGGAGACAAGCCCCAGGAAAGTGGGGATTTGGCTTTAATAGCCGCGCTGGGCATGCATGTTAGCAATCGCAGAGCGAAGCTTCGCGACGGCGATGCTGCTGTCCATCCTGCTGCATTTGAGCTGCACTGTTCCGGGTGGATATGCCACCACCTGTCAGTCCGGTACCTCAGCCACCTCTTCTGACACCTAGTATAGGGAGAGTTACTAATCTTTTCTGCCTGCCTTTCTTCAGTTTTAAAAGTAATCGGTCATTTAAGTCCATTTTTTAGGTTGAATTTCAAATATACTTTACATGTTACGTTTCGTCGTTACGACAAGCCCAATGGCGTAGATGTGAGTGATTTTATCTATACGTCAAAGGTCGTAGATTTGTTCCCCACCCAGGACAAATATATATATATATATAATTTATCTCTTAAGTAAGATAAAGCTGTACATACAGAGCGAAAATAATTGAAATCGATTCATTAGTTAAAAATTTCATGACTAGACAATGGATCTCCGCTTGCTACGATCTTGGCACACCTCTCTAGTTTCCTTTACTAGCATGAGCCCTTTCATTATTGGAACTTCTGACCTGGCCCTTCTTTAATACCTCTTCTACGTTAAGATATGTTCTTCTAGATCGTCCTATACCAACTCTTCCATTCACTTCCGCTCTAACATTTGCCCTTTCCACATATCCAAACCAATTCAAATGCACAGGGTGGGGATGGGCAGCAGCATTCCCACCGTAAAGGCTGCGCTCTGTGATTGCCAACACGCTTGCCTAGCGCGGCAACTATGAGCAAAGTTCCCTCTCGCTTTGGGAGTAGAGCAGTGGACTTCTAATGGCTGATGTGATGAAAACAATTCAACATTACTGTCTCACTTTTTATAAATAAAAGTAAATAATAAATCAAAGATGTAATTAAAGAAGATGATAGACTCACGGATAGCCAAGTTCGAGGAAGTTGTTGAAACACTGCTTGCCGATCATGATGATAGCAAGCTGGATGCATAATTCAGAGAGGCAGCCGGCCGGATCGCAGATGTCACCTTTCAGTTTGAAGAACTCCGACTTGCGCGCTTGATCGTCACCCGGGTAGTCGTAGAAACGGCCCTGCAAACAAATATATATATTGGTTATATCATCAACATCATCATCACAGCAACCGCAAAACGTCTATTGCTGGCTATAGGCCTCCCCAAAAAGGGGACAATTGCCCATAATTGCCGCGCTTGGCAGGCGTGGTGGCAATCGCAGAGCGCAGCTTTGTACTGGGAATGTTTCTCGCTGCCCATCCCCACCATGTGCATTTGAGCTACACTGTCTCGGATGGATATACCGCCATTTGTTAATTCCGGTATCTAAGTCGTCTCCTACGACACCCCGTACAGAACGGTACCCCACGGCTATTGGTTATAGCTATTGGCAAATCTATCATCATCATCATCATCATACCAGGCATTGGAAGTCCACTGCTGGACATAGGCCTCCCCAAGAAAGGGGGAATTTTACCTATAATTGCCGCGCTGGTCATTCGTGTTGGCAATCGCAGGGCCCAACTTTCGCGACGGGGATACTGCTGCCCATCCCGCCCTATGAATTTGAGCAGCAATGTTCTGGATGGATATACCGCCATCTGTCGGTTCCGGTACCTTAGTCGCCTCTTATGACACATGATACTATTCTACTCTGCCGGTACCTGATGGCTGGCAAAGCTTATTGGCAAGTTCATTGGATCATATGTTAACTTCTCCTTGTACTTCCGGTAGGAAATAGCCCAATACAGCCTGTTTTGAATATTTCCTGTCGGATAGAGTTTATTCCAAGGTGTAGTGTAATGATTAATGTAATAATATAATTGTAGTGGGATTACCTTAAAGAAAGCGATGTAGATCAAGGATGAGTAGAAGTTCATGAACTCAAAGAAGAATATCTTGAAGGTGTAGGAGTCCTCGTACTCCGTCTGTGTTCTTGGATTCTCCATGTTTGTCAAGTAGACCGCCACCTTCGCGTATATCTGAGGAAGTTTTGTGTGTATTAGGAGCGACCCGCGGTTTACATCGCGATATGTTGAACTTTGAAATAAACTTTGCACCCTAGATTTACATGACGTAATTAAGGGATGAATTTCAAAAATAAAATTTTCACGTGTTTCATGACTGTCAATGAAGAATCTTTTTACTGATATTTATTCGATTGACTTCAAAAACAAAGTTTTGTTATAACTTTGGAACCCTCTATTAGGGGTTGAATTTTCAAAAATCATTTCTTATTGCTCTCCTCCATTATTATAATGAACCACTGTACAAAATATCTAGGTTCTAACCCTTATAGTTTAGTCTTCAGTCAGTCAGCTAGTGAACGATCCGAAAATTAAATATACTATCCAACCATTATTTTAAATGTCTACTTAATTTTGACAAAATGATAAATGACACAGAATTTTTTAGTCAGATCGTCTGTCCACCTTGCGGGTGGACGCCCTACGCTGCGCTTGCCGCTGGTCGTGGTCTCCATTCCGGAACCTTACGACTCCATCGGCTATGGGTTCTGCGTACCAAACGCCCTGCCCACTGCCACTTCAACTTATTAATTAGAATAAAGACAAGACCTAAATGAAAGTCTATTATTATAATTATAACAATTGCGGAACCTGTGTTTTATCCCTACTAGTCCCTATATCCCTATAATATTATAAATGCGAAAGTAACTCTGTCTGTCTGTCTGTCTGTCTGTTACGCTTTCCCGCTTAAACCTCTCAACCTATTTTGATGAAATTTGGCACAGACAATCTTTAGACTCTGAGAAAGGACATAGGCTATTTTTTAATTCTAAATAAGGGTTGTAAGGAATCGAAAAGGGGGATGAAAAGTTGTATCGAAGTATCGCTAATTTTAGAGCTAGAAACTTGAAACTTATTTTTCAGGCCATTCATTCGATATAAATAAACATGACATTCAAAGTTTATGTAAGTTAAGGTAAAGAGGTATGGTACCAAAAAAAAACTAATATACGCGGACGAAGTCGCGGGCACAGCTAGTATCAAATAATTATTTCTACAGTAACATGTTTTCGAAACGAAAAGTTATCAAATGTTTAGTTTTTCAAAACATTATTTGCAAAAGGTTCTTTTGTGACATAGAATTATAATCACATTAATTATAAATTTTACCACCACATAATATAAAACAAACTCACTTCCCGTTTTCACTCTGTCTCTCTGTATGCTGAGATTTTTAAAACAACGCAACGGATTATGACGCGGTTTTAAATAGAAAGAGTGATTCAAGACGGTTTATATGTATAATACATGCATTTTTTTATATATATGACCAGATTACATATTGCTAATATATCACATTGATTGTAACAGATCTGGTCAAGGTGTAAATTTTTTTTGCATACGATGTACAGTTTGAACTAACTTAAGAAATAGAACAATATGTCTCAATTTATAAACGCAAGAATTGTTGTGCAACGTCTGCCGGGTCAGAAAAAAATACAATTTCATATCTCGTTCGAAGGATAGACAGACAGATGCATCGAAACCGGTTCCCTCTTAGTGTCTTTTAGCGTTCTTCTGGACTGTCAGCGCAGGTCTTTTGGGTAGCACAAGAGATCCTAATGGTTACTAGTCGCTTCCCAAAACGGCAGCTCAGAAGTAAAATCAGATTGATATCTATTTTCTGTAGATGAAAGAATAGAGCGATAAGGGATCAATGTGGTGTAAAGAATTATGTTGTGACAACAATTGAGAAAGGAATATTGAGATGGTTTAGACATGTAGAAAGGATGGGTGAAAGTAGGATGACTGCACAAATATATAAAGCGGAAGTGAATGGAAAACATATCTTAACCAGGTAGAGGAGGTATAAAAGAGGGGCCAGGTCAGAGGTACCAAGAATAAACGAACGTGTATAAAAGGATGCGAGTAAGGGAAGCGAGAGAGGTATGTCAACAAGTGCAGATCCATGCTCGCTGCCTACCCTGATGAGACACAGACGTGATGTATGTATCTATTTTCTCTTTGCCTGACTGGTAGATAATGCCACTAGGCATTAGGCCGTGTGTACACTGCATTTTTGATGTGCAAAAAGTGAAATAAATAAAAGGACTTCAGCTTGAATTTCAAGGATATTCATGTAGCGAACACATACCCTGGTGAGAATCATGATGATTATCAAGTTGATGAGAGCAGCAGTCATGGCGGTGAAGATCTTGGCGTGTTTCTTGAGGAAGAAGCCGCTGCCTCCGTATATCACCGAGACCATAGAGATTCGGTATATAATTGTGCCCAGCACTGCACCCATGACTATAGTTATCTGAGGAGCGAAGGATTACAGACATATATTAGTGTTATAAACTTAAAGCAAGCAATCAGATACCGGTAGAATAGTAGCTCCCTCTGTTCCAGGTGTCGTAAGAGGCGATTAAGGTACCAAAACTGACAGATGACAGTACATCAATCCAGAACTGTGAAGCTCAAATGCACAAGGCAGGGTTGGACAGCAGCATCCCCGTCGCGAAAGCAGCGCTCTGCGATTACTAATACGCTTGCCCAGCGCGGCAATTATGGGCAAAAATCCTACTTTATAATTGGTTCTATGTGCAGCAGTGGACAATGTTGCTGTTTTAGATGCAACGAATTTGGGATGCATTTCTAAATGTCACGCTGGGTAGGGGTGGTACCAATCGCAGAGCGCGACGAGGATGCTGCTGCCCATCCCCACTCTGTAGTACTGAAGCTACGCCGTGTGGTATCGGCGGAGAAGAAGAGTACCTTCGTCTGTACCAGGTGTCGTAATAGGCGTCTAAGGTATCGGAACCGATAGATGGCGGTATATCCATCCGCAAAAGTGCAGTTGAAATGCACAGGGCGAGGTTGAACTATACAATAGCTGGTATGAGGACCTGGTAGGAGGAGATCACCAATTTTCACTGAAATACGAGAGTCACTCTAATATTGGAAGACGATGTAAAATTAATTAATATAGAATTGCCTTCTAATAGAAGCAGTAAAATATATATATAGAGAAGCCGTCAGGTACCAGCAATGTAGAATATACCTCCTTCTGTACCAGGTGCGGTAAGAGGCTACTAAGGTACCAGAACCGACAGGTGGCGGTACAAATGTACAGGGTGGGGATGGGCAGCAGCATGCTTAGCACGGCAATTATGGGCAAAATTCCCTCTTAATCGGGAGGCCTATGTCCAGTAGAGGATTTTCAATGGCTGTAATACAAATATTTAGTCCAGATAATGATTTATTTTAAAAAAATGGCGAAGCTGATATCGTAATTACTCTTGGCAATGTTCCAACCGCTAAAGTACAAAGCGTCGATGGATCTCTGAGCGATAAAAGATTTATTGCTTTCGTTCCAGTTAAAGAATAGACCGGCGTCTATATTTGCGATTCTCCAACTGTGCGGTTATTTTCAATACGTCATATAAAATGAAGTCGCTTCCAGAATCTGTTCCTTTCTGTTCCTGTGTATGCTTAGATCGACAGGCCTGATGGTGCAGATGGTAGTGATCCTATCTTGTGCGCCAAATGGGCTTCGGTTCAATTCCCAATCAGAGCGAATATTTATACGATGATATTTGTGTTTGTTCTGTGTCTGTGTGTTGAATATATGTACTTAAGTAGTATATTTGTGATTCCTGTGTTGTATGGCGTCCGTAACACAAATGTTTTAAGCGAATTACTACGGAGTCAGATCAATGTATGAGATGTCGTGGAAATCTATAATTAATTATTTTTGTATAAATCTCCCTTTTGAATTTATCTATCTATTTAAAAACCCCCTCCAAAATCCGTTGCGTAGTTTTAAAGATAACAATAATAAATTCCATGATATGTCGCTTAAAGCACGCAGGTTATGGACATCAAACAACAGAGGAATCACAAATGTAAATTGGGGGGTGTAAATACATATTTAACACCCTGACACAGAACACACATAAATAATTAATTAAATCATGATGTCCAGACATTGGAAGGCCACTGATGGACATAGGTCGCTCCAAGAAAGGAGGGATTTTGCCCATAATTACCGCACCGAGCAAGCGTAATGGTAATCGCAGAGCGCAGCTATCCCGATGGGTATCCTACTGCCCATTCCCGCCCATGCATTTGAGCTACACTGTTTCGGATGGATATACCGCCATCTGTCAGTTCGGGTACCTTAGTCGCCTCTTACGACACCTGGTACAAGGGCAGTTACTCTTTTACTCTGCCGGTACCATTCACATATAACACACAAATATCATGATATAAATTGTTGTCTTGGGTACGTATCGAACGCACGACTTGTGGCGCAAGAATCGTTTAGAGAAAAGCGTGTAATGCTCTGTGTCATATTTTTCATACCTTTCGCATGACGATGAAAAACAAAAGAGAGTGATTAACATTTTTTTCTTGTATCTATTTTCAGCCAGCCAGCTAACGACCCGAAAATCTGTACGGGAAAGAAATATCAAGAAATCGATTTTTCACGGTCCAAATACGTCTAGTCAATTTTTGCACAGCTCATTCTCTCGAGACTCTGTAAAACTCCCTGAAAATTTTGTAATGTAGCTTTAGAAAGCTTTTAACTCTTTTTTTATGCGACCAGGTCGTCCAACAAGCTTACAGTCTGCGTGATAGTAAGCGTCACTGCAGCCTATACACGCTCGTAATATCTCAAGGATATCACTAGCGTGTTGCCAACCTTGTGATTTGAAAGTATTATGTCACATTACCCAGTAATTTCACTGCGTCTCGCACCACTGTTGCTATTGATAGTAGAAATAGTTGAAATGCAGATGACCTTTGTATGAGGTCAACTTCAACTTGTGCGACAAGGGTCGTGGGCTCGCTTCTTATTTAGGATTAATATTTACACGATAATATTTGTGATTCCTCTGTTGTCTGGCGTCCGTAACACTAGTGTTTTAATCAACTTCTCCAAGTTAGGTCAATGTATGAGATGTTGTGTGAATTAATATTAATAAAATCTTACCATAAAGAGAACAGCCGAGCTGGTAGCCACGTATCTCATAGTCTTCTGCCAGGTGGGCAGGTATGGCTCCTTCTCCCTCGTGACAGGATTAGTTCTGAAGGTCTTCACCGATGTCTCGAACTCAGGTCGAGGATCTTCATCCTTTTAAATTTACAACAATTACGGACATCAGGTAACGGAAGAATCACAATTATACTACTTAAATACATATGTTTAACACCCAGGCACGAACACCAAACAAAAATTTGTGACAAACAGCGTCCCGCAGTTTTACTCGCATTAAGATGTAAAATTTTTATATTAACTTCGCAACCCCCTTTTACCCCTTAAAGGATGATTTAATATTAAATATTTTACACATGTTTCATGACCAGCAATGAAGAACCTATACACAGAATTTCATTCTAATAACTTAAAAAACACACAAACTTTGCACCCCATTAGCAGTTGAATTTTCAAAAATCTAAGTGCTACCCTTCGTTATAAAAAAAAGCACTGTGCTAATTTCTAACTCTTATAGATCAGGTCCTGCGCTGATATGCCAATTGGTCAGTCAGTCAGTCAACTTATTCTTTTATATAGATGATGATAAGTTCATATTCACGTTCGACATCGTAGACCGCGTCACGTCTTAGACGACCCGCCTGACAAAATAACCGCGATGATCGCAGCCCTCCCCCGTCCTCTCACTCGCACAACACAATCATTGACACTGACATGCATTCATAGAATAGAGCAGTACACCGCGTTCGCCGGCGAACGCGTGCAGTCCCTACCCCAACGAGCGATAACCTGCAGCCCTAGAGCTGCCGGGCTCACTCCGTCCGTCCTCTTTTGCTGAATTTCATAATTCAATTCCCCCCTAACGATGGCCGCCCGAGCATAGGTCGAGCCTGTAGAGGCGCACTCGAGCGCCCGCCGTCGGCCACGCGAGCCTTGCGGGCGCGACTGTATCTAAACGCGTGGTCGCGGCCGCGGGATTGAATTAATTTTACCTGATCGACACCTCCCAGGTCCCACTCCCATCTTAGTATGGACTGCTTCCTCTTCCACAGCTCCAGGAATGTTGTTGCTGTAGATAATTTGTATATTAAGTAGAGAAATGTGTAATTATCGTAATTAAATGCCGTGAGGTTGATTAAAATAGTACCTTCCTCTATACCAGGTGTCGTTAGAAGTGATTTAGGTACCAGAACCGACAGATGGTGGTATATCCATCCGGGATAGTGTTGCTCGAATGCATAAGGTGGGAATGGGCAGCAGCAACCTCGTCGCGAGGGCTACGCTCTGTGATTGCCAACAGGCGTCATTGCAACAGGGAAGGTTTATGTCCAACAGTGGACTTCCAATGGCTGTAATGATGACAAGCCGTCAAATTACGGAGTACTGTGACATAATATTTTCAATTCGTATGGTTTGCGGTGCGCTAGTGATATCCCTGTGATATCACGAGCATCTTTAAGCTGCAATGACGTTAACTATCACACGGACTGTACGCATGTTAGTGGACCTGGTGCATTAAAAGAATGGATAGCTACATACCCCAAAAAGACATGAAGATAGCGAAGAACACCGTCGCCGGGTTGTCGAAGAGATACGACAGTTTCGCGAACAGGCAGGAGTCAGCCAGGGTTTGGTACTGACACGCTTTGTCACAGAGTGGGCAGAGGGTTGTGTTGCCTGGACCTTTTAGATCGCAGATTTCTTTGCTGAAAAATCAGTGGAGGTATAGAGAACATTTATCGAAGAAAATTTATTCCTATCGACCTTAAGCTTTGACGATCATCTTATTTTCTTGCTCAAAAAATAATGAAAAGAATAATAATGTTCAAACAATATTAAATCACACAATAATATAACTCCTTCTCATCACTCTAGTTTTTTGACACTCTCTTTTACAGTGACAGCTATACGACTCTGGAATGAGCTTCCGTTGAATTTTAAGCGATTCTCAAACAAATTTATCCTGAAACGCTTTCTCCGTACGCTAATAACTGATGCTGCTTCTTTTATATATTTTATATGTATATATTTTTTATATCATATGTATTTATTGCGTTTATTATTTCAAATATGTATGTAACGTTTATCTTTTTTGCACCACTATATATATACTTTTTCTGTTTCGTACAATGGTTGACTGGGAGATAATGCCAACTGACATTAAGTCGATTAGTACATTTTGTAATATTTTGTGCAATAAAGTTCGATAAATAAATTCAAACAAAATCTCACAACAGAGCAATTACAAATATAATACTTAAATACATGTATATTCAACACCCAGACACAGAACAAACACAAAAATTAAAATATAATTATCCTCGGTGGATGTCAATCAGCATATCGTATAGTCACAAGACGTCCATTTGCTGGACATAGACCTTCCTATGTAACTTGCAATAGGACCGGTTGTCTGTAGTCTTCTATAGTCTTTTCTCTAGAACCTTACGCCCATCGGTTCTGCGTGCTAAGTGCCCTGCCACATCAACTTTTTCTGATTAACCAAACGTAGCTGATTATGTTCAAATGGTTCAAGTTTTTAACAACTTTTTAATAACAAACTAACTTCTAATTCATACATCTCATACATTGACCTGACTCAAAGATAAATAGCGTAAATCATGCGTGTTACGGATACCAGACAATAGACAATCATAATTATAATACTTAGACTCATATAAATAGCACCCAGACACAGAACAAATACAAATATTAATCATATAATTTTTTGTTCTGAATGGGAATGGAACCAATAATATAAGTAAGGTAAGTCGCAAAAAGCTTGTTTTACAGACAATAGATAGCAGAGGGATCACAAATAGAATACTTAAATACATACATCCAACTCCCAGACACAAGACAAATACAAATATCATTATAAAAATATTTGTTCTGGCGCATAAGATAGGATCACTAACATCTGCGCCACCGGGTTTGTATGTATACAGTAGGACAGCCACTGCTGGATATAAGTCACCCAAAAAAGGGGGGAGCTTGCCCACAATTGCCGCGCTGGGCCAGCGTGGTGGCAACCGACTACGTGGCTTTGCAACAGGAATGCGGCTTCCCATCCTTGTCTTTAAGCTACGCTGTTTCAGGTGGATATACCGCCATCTGCTGATTCCAATAACTCTGTCGCCGATTCCTCCAGGTGCAGGGGGAGGTACTATTCTAATATGCACCATCACAAACTTACCTTGGAATGTTATCTTTACTCTCCATACTGGCCAAGCCGTACAAGAAGCACAAGGTCCCAACGATAGCTGGTGCGTACAGCATCTTGGTGTAGAACCCTAGCCAGCAAAAATACAGGCCTATTTTCTCACCGAAGTACCTTCGGACGAGCCAGAGGGGCTGTTTTTTATACCATTTGCAAGGCCTCGCCCATTCTAGGTATAACAGCTGGAAAAAATATTTCGTTAAAAAAAGATGGTTTATCGTCATCTTATCAACCGCTGGACATCCACTGTTCGACACAGATATCTCTAAGAAAAGCGGCAATTTAGCTCATTGCCGCCTTTTTTCATATCACCCATTTTAAGTCCACTGAAGTTACGCTTGCCCAGCGCGGGAATCATGGGCCGAATTGCCCCTTTCTTGGGGAGGCCTATGTCCAACAGTGTACTCGAATGGCTGATATGATGAAGTCCACTGATGAACATATGCCACCTCATAATTCGCCCTAAATTTTGCCCGTAATTAGCAATCTCAGATTCATCACACATGAGGTAGACCTAATACAAAAGGTCGGCATTGATACCTCACTCTCATCTATTTCTACCACCAAATAGCAGTGTTCACTGTGTCGCAGTGTGTTGATGTGTTCCGGTCTGAGACAGGCAGTAAATTTACTGGGTAATGTGGCATAATATCCTCAAGTCACAAGGTTGGCAACGCGTAAGTGATATCCTTGTGATATTACGAGCGTCTATATGCTGCAGTGACGCTTACTACCAACCGGATTGTATGATTGTTTATCGACCTGGATTAATAAAAAAAAAATGGTGTGTAGCTTTCCATTCCCACCCTGTATTACTGTAGCTTAAATAGCTACAGTAATACAAGCTACTGTTTCGGATGGATAGACTGCCACCTATCAGTTCTGGTACCTCAGTCGCTTCTTACGATACCTGGTACAGGAGGAGGTAACCAATGAAAACGCGGCAATTACGGGCAAAATTTTCCCTTTTTTTGGAAGACCTATGTCCAGCAGTGGACTTCTAATGGTTGTAATGATGAGGTACCAATGCAGACCACCTTTTTATGAAGTCTACCTCTAATGTATGTTAGGTACCCTGAGCTTTGCTCTCCAATAGCTACGCCTCTGATCGCACGATGTTAACCCAACCTACAAAAAGAGATATACTTACTCTTCTATCAGTGGCTGTACCATCACCATGGTCCATGTCGTACCTTCCCTCGTGAAGTGGGAAGCAAGCCAAGTACGTCCCATCATTCAGGAGTCGACGGATACCCATCTAGAAGAATACAAACACCCATGCTTCTAATAAATTCTTATTTTCATTGACTTGCCTCCGGGATAATTCGCTTAAAGCACTAACTTACTTTCACGGGATCACAGATTATAACACCAAAGTACAAATTGAACACGCACTCACAGAACAAATACATTTTTTATTCAAATTAAATTTTTCGTGGGACTTGAACCCGCCGTTTGCCACGACGACCATGACGGGCCTGATGGCGCAATTAGTAGTGATACTTTCTTGTGCGCCAAAGGTCGTGGGTTCGATCCCCATCCAGGATAAAGATTTATATGATGATATTTATGTTTTTTCTGTGTCTAGGTGTTAAATATATGTATTTAAGTATTATAATCGTGATTCCTCTGTTGTCTGATATCCGTTACACGTAGCCAGCCATTAAAAGTCCACTGCTGGACATAGGCTCCATACAAATGCCTCGCTGGGCAAGCGTGTTGGCAAACGCAGAGCGCTTTTTTGTGTTTTGCGATGGGGATGCTGCTACCCATCCCCGCCCTGTGCTTTGGAACTACACTGTTTCAGATGGATATACCGCCCTTTTTTTTAAATTCTAACAACATCTCATATATTGACCTGAGCCCGTGTATGTCGCTTAAATCACTTGTGTTACAGACATCAGACAATAGTGGAATCACATATATAATACTTAAATACATACATGCAACACCCAGACACACGACAAACACAAATATCATCATATAAATATATGTCCTGGGTGGGGATCGAACCCACGACAACTGGCGCGTATGATAGGATCACTACCATCTGCGCCAACGGGCCCGACTTTGTCTCATACCTTAGTCTCGGTGTTGTCAAATTTGGCTCGCAACAGTATTTGCATGACTAGAAGACTTCGTTGAGCTGGCGAGAATTGGGTGTGGCGGTCTTTTACTAAAAATCTGTAACAAAGACAAAAACCAATTCTGAGTACCGCATTTTTAACATATACGCGTTCACTACCCATAATATAGTTTCATGTTTAACGGCTTCAAAACGATGTTTCGGTTACATTCTTCATCATCATCATACCACCGCAGGAAGTCCACTGCAGGACATAGGCCTAAGGTTGCCAACACGCTAGGCAAGCATGTTGGCAATTGCAGAGTGCAGCTTTCACGATATCTGCCACTTATGACACCTGGTACAGTGTAACTCACGGCTTTCGGTTACATTACAGTAATCTTTAGAACGGTTGCCTGAATGTTACCGAAACCTTAAAAAATTTAAAACTTAAGGCATAATTAAATAAAAAATATTTTGATTGATTAAAAAAGTATTTAAAAAAATTGCATTATTTTCGCTCTTTTTCAAGAATAACGATATCACACAAAAGCATTTAAAAATTAAAAAATAAAATCAACAATTAATAAACATTTGCATTATTTATAGAAAATTACAAATTAGCGGTATCATGATGGAACCCTTAATACAGACGACAATTCATCAGCGGAACCCAAAATTCATAAACCAAGATTAATATTTTAACAGCATCATAGCAGTCACTGCTGGATATCAGTCACTGCTGGATATCAGTCACTGCTGG
>JACJUM010003053.1:2042398-2089970 GCA_020976665.1 Heortia vitessoides
AGTCACTGCTGGATATCAGTCACTGCTGGATATCAGTCACTGC
The DNA here is from genome assembly GCA_020976665.1 of Heortia vitessoides. NCBI lineage: Eukaryota > Metazoa > Arthropoda > Insecta > Lepidoptera > Crambidae > Heortia > Heortia vitessoides. Next base: position 2,042,442 of record JACJUM010003053.1, read on the forward strand.
TGGACATAGGCCTGCCCAAGAACGGGGATTTTGCCCATAATTGCTGCGATGGGCAAGCGTGTTGCAATGTACATATGAGTGGCACTGTTTCGAGTGGATATACCGCCATCTGTCCGTACATTAGTCGCCTCTTGCGACACCTGGTATAGAGGGAGATACAAATCTACTCTGCCAGTACAACATGTCTAAAAAGGTATGTATATAGGTGAATATATAATAACGAACGAACGGTTCTGGTACCTTAGTCGCCTCTTAAGACACCTGGTGGGAGAGTGGGAAGTACTATTCTATTCTGCCGGTACCTCACGGCACTTACTCCAGTCTAACTAGTCTAACCTAGGTACTATTAATGTGGATGCTAAATAGCTCACTGTTCCTCGCGCCTGGCACCTTTCTGCTCTGTGGCAGTGTAAAAGGATGGTTCCAAGTCTATTCTGCTGTGTTCATACTCGTAGATCTGCTTCCACCTTCTCCGCCATTTGGAATGCCATCGTTTGTCTTTTTCCGCTTGCTTCTCATCGTTCTGTTAACAGATAATAAATTAATAGATATGGGCATTCCTGAGGACTTCCGTCATATCATCGTCACCAATTGCGACCTATCCCACAATTAGCATAACTTTGATCTAAATATGTAAATATAGACAGCAAAGATAGCTTAAATAGAAGTTTTTAAATGTTAAATTGAGATATGCGTGGGTATATTAATTCTCTTATACATACATCATGCCTGTATTCTATCGCGGTAGGCAGAGTCTATGGATCTCCACTTGTTACGATCTTGGCATACCTCTCTCGTTTCCCTTACTCGCATTAGTACTTCCATACATGCTCATTTGTTCTTGGTACTTCTGACCTGGCCCTTTTTTAATACCTCTTCTACCTGGTTAAGATATGTTCGCCTCGGTCGTCCTTTACCAGCTCTTCCAACAACAATACAGTCATTAAATGTTTACCCATCCTTTCTTCATGTCCCAACATTCCTTTTTCCATTGATGTCAGAACATCATCCTTTATGCCACATTGATCTCTTATCACACTATTCTTTAATCAATCTCTCAAACTCACATCATTCATTCTCTCAATACTTTTAAAACAAAATAAGCCTGGAAACTAATGTAATATACTTTTGCCTGTGTATTCATGTATCTATCTTTATACGTGTGTTATATGGTTAAAGGTATTTATGTCCTTCAAAGTTAATTTCAAATATATCATTATTTTAAATAAACTATCAGCACTTTTAAATTGTCAAAAAAAATCATACATTCTTTTCGTGAAGCAGAATGCTTGCTGTCCGTGCCTATCAACAACAACCTATTGCGGCCGAGTTTACTCTTTGTGAACAACAAATGAAGTGACCCCAACGATAGCCACTCGACCAAAGGTTCGGCCTAAGAGACGACCTCGAGTGGTAGACGTCGGTCAAGCAGCTCGAATATAGGAAGACGTGGTGTGGTGCTAATTGCAGAACGAAGCTTCGGGACGAAAAAGCTATCCATTCCCGCACAGTTGCATTTGAGCTCTGCTTAGAGTGGACCATAATCTATCGCTTCCGGTGCCTTAGTCGCCTCTTACGACACCTGGTACAGGGGAAGTACTATTGCTAGTACACCACGTTAAAAATGTTTTTTTTTATATTATAGGAGGCAAACAATATATGAATGAATAAAAAAATTACCTGATGGTAAGTAACCACCATCATGGACACCTGCAACACCAATCGAATCACAGACGTAATGCCAGCCAAAATATATTTTGCACTTGAAGGTCTCTAAGTCGTAACGGCCAAAGGGATCAGCGACCCGAGGAAGAAAATGGAACTGAAATCGAAAATTGGTCGACCGCCATCTATCTAGGTGGTGGGGATGGTTTGACAGTCAATTGCGAATGGCACGGTGTAGAAACTTAGCTGTAGACAACATATGGAACTACAGAAAATTCCCCGTGACATAGGTGGTAAAATACAAGAGATGGAATACAGAGAGATAGAACATCAGTACTTAATGTCAATGGATCTAGTCAACGACCTACTCTATGTCACGTTTCAACGATAATCTGGTGAGAGTGAGTCTCGAATACAGTTGACCATTTTAAATAAACCTTGGTGGAACTAAATCTGACATAGGAATAGACAATTTCACTAAATGAATTTGCACTCACCCAAGCTCTAACAGAAATCGTAATGAATCGTTTGGTTGGCAACTTCATTCCAATGACTTCAGCCAACCGCATCTCCGTCTTCCATGGAATGTGTATCTTCAGGAACCATGTCTTCTCATCGAACGACAGGCATTTATTCTCTAGTTCTAATTCTAAGCCTTCTCTGACTAGGTTCTCCTGAAAAAATCATACGGTCAAGTTGTTGTAGAATGATATAGGATCCAAAGCGATTCCCTGGGGTACTCCACATCATCATTATCATAGCAGCCGTAGAATGACCACTGCTGGACTAGGCCTCCCCAAAAATGGGCGGATTTTGCCCATAATTGCCGCGCTGGACATGCGTATTGGCAATCGCAAAGCGCAGCTTTCGCGACAGGGATACTGCTGCCCGTCCCCACCTTGTGCTTTTGAACTACTCTGTTTCGGATGGAAAAACCGCCATTAGTCTATTAGAGTAACTCAGTCATCTATTGCAATATCTAGTACTAGGGAGGTACTATTCTACTCTGCCTCTGAAATACTCTTAAAGCTACAAAACAAAACCTAATGTATCTTGTCAGTTCGTCTTGTTAAAGAACCCCGTTTCTTAGGGATGCTTATGTCCAGTTGTGGACTTCCAATGGCTGGTATAATTTTTTTCTATTTATTTATTTAACTTTATTGCACATAATGTACAAATGGCGGACTTAATGCCAGATGGCATTATCTCCCAGTCAACCATTACACAAAACAGAAAAAGAAAAAAAAAATAAAAAAAAATATATATATAGTGGTGCAGGCAATATATATACAAAATAGATAAACGTGGCATACATATTTGTATAAATAAACGCAATAAATGCATATGTATAAAAAATATATATATACATAAAATAACGTACATCAAATAGGGTTATAAAGTTAGAGAAGCAGCATCAGTAAATAAAGTACGGAGGAAGAATATAAAGTAAATATATAATAATGAATAAAAAAACACATCATAATCCATTACGTAGTTTTAAAGATCTAAGGATACATAGGAACAGGCTGGGGGAAGTGATTTTATTTCATACTAATATATAGCGAAAGTTAGTTGAGATCGAAAATTTAAATCGGATTAAGATATTCAGAGTAGATGTTTTTAAAATCGCACAGCGCTATTTATTGGTGTTATATAGTACTAAAATTGACATTTATCATAATTCCAAGGGAATAGCACATTTTTTTGCGATGAAAGGTAGCCTATGTCTTTTTCCATGCTCCCAACTTAATTTTAAGAAGATAGCAAATAAACTTACTATTGCATTTATAGTATTAGTCGGGATTTACCTGAAACGTTCTTCTGTGGTCCCTTTTCTTGGCCTCCGCTTCTGTCATCACCCCGTAATCTTCTTCTTCATACGCTAGTACCATGTCTATCCTCCGCCTTCCGTCTCTGAACATCAGAGATTCCGGATCTAAGCCCTGAAAATTATTTGATTCATTCAAACTAATATTACATTCATTTGACTTCAATACATTTAGTTTTTATTACACCAGGTCGACAAACAAGCACACAGTCATGATAGAAAGCGTCACCGCTGCCTAAACACGCTCGTGATATCACAAGGATACCACTAGAGACCGACCTTGTGACTTGATGGTATTATGTCACATTAGCCAGTCATTTCACTGCCTCTCTCTCTCACCCGTCAAACCAGAACACAGCATTGCGAACACTGCTATTTGGCGGTAGAAATAGGCCTAGGTATTACCCATATACAACCTTTTATTTGAGGTCTACCTCATGTACGGTGTCCAAAACAGTGATATGCCAAAAACCGACAGCGCGCTGGACGTAGGTGCAGGATCACTTCAGGAGGCCTATGTCTAGCAGTGGTCATCCAATGGTGTAAGATGCTAGTTATAAATGATCTGAGTTAAGAACTTACGTCGGGACTAGTCTCTCCAACATTCTCCTCTTTTTCATTAGGATACTGCGGCAGGGAGGGTTTCCTTTCATCTTTATTGTAGTCCGAACTCTTGCTGGCCGATTTAGACTGAAATAACAACTTGTAATAGAAAGTCTTAATTTTCTAATGATCATTTCTTTGCTTATGTGTGAGTACATTATCAATGCAGTCGACATTTTGTATAACCTCATGTATATACAATTTATTTTTTTAATTTACAAATGATAGTATATTTAGAAGTAATATTCAGGTCTGTTAATTCAGTATACTTTTTAGTATGATTTGATAATGTATTATTCATAGTTTATCCATTTAAATAACATTAAAAAACAATATTTTAAATAGGTGGTAAATCAAGTGACACTTACTTGAAAACTAGGTAGCGGTGTACCAGGAAGAGCTGGAGCGGTCGGGACATCTTTGCTCTTGGGGGAGAAAGCACCAGCCACCGAAGTCACGTTCTTAACTAGCCTCCAGCCTATACGTGATTTGCGTTCGTCTGAGCTGCTAGACTCACTAGATCTAAGGTCTTCGCGTAATGACACCTGGTGACAGATAATTTAGTTCAGAGGTATACTTGATTTAAAGGAACTTTACGAACTCCTCCTTTATGAGCAATAAATCTGTTAAATAGAATTAGATTCGGTATTGCTTATATTTTGTCATTTTGTTAATTTCCAATAATTGTCTGTGGTTTAGAAAATGAATGTACAAAGTAAAAATATATTAACAAGTTGCAATCCATATGGTATTTTGAATGAAGGCACAGAAACTCAGAACTCCATAACTGATACAAAAGCAATAATACGTGCTGATTGCTACTCTTAAATGTATCGCTTAAACATACACAAATATAAAAACAGAGTTGACAATCTTAGCTTGACAATGTCATGATTATTTCAAACAATAACAGTTCCAACAAACACAAATTGAAAACCAGAAAAAGGCTCGTGATTCCAAAGACAAAAACATAAATAGAAAGACATTGTTTAATTGATTGAAAGAAGAATTGTCTGTGGGTCAGAAAATGAATGTAGAAAAGGACTCACGCATCCAAAGACAATAACATAAAGCGAAACACATTGCCAAATTGATTGAAAGCATACAGAAATAAGCGAGAAAATACTGCAAATTGTCTGTGGTTTAGAAATTGAAAGTAGAAAAGGACTCACGCATCCAAAGACAATAACATTAAGCGAAAAACATTGCTAAATTGATTGAGAGAATACAGAAATAAGCGAGAAAATATTGCGAATTGTCTGTGGTTTAGAAAATGGAACAGTAAAGGCCTCACGCACCTATAGACACAAACATAAAGCGAAAGACATTGATGGAGCGAAAAACGAGAAAATATAACAGCAATATGTGTTTTAGAAGGATAAAAAGTAGAAAACATGGAATTCCAATAGCCTTTGTGAGTATTTTGTTTGATGCGGTGATGTGAGAGACTTGGACTTTGCTTATTTAAAGATGAGACGAGAACATAGTAGTCAAGGTATGCTTGCATAGACCGTTTCATGCCAACGTTTCAGTATTATCACAAGTTTTGGAAAATTAACGGATCTTTAGAATCCAAAATCTAACATGTTAAATAAATCGAACTCATGTATATGACAAATGACATTTGCTTTGCCATAGTGTACCGGCAAAGTTGAACAGTACCTCCCACTGCACCAGGTGTCGTAAGAGGTGACTGAGGTACCAGAACCGACAGATGGCGGTATATCCATCCGAAACAGTGTAGCTTCAATGTACAAGGCGGAAATTGGTAGTAGCATCCCCGTCGCGAAAGCTGCGCGTTGCGATTGCCAACGCTTGCTCAGCGCGGCAATTATGGGCCAAAGACCACCTTTCTTGGGAGGCCTATATCCAGCAATGGACTGCTAATAGCTGATATGATGATGATGATAGCTCTAACTGCTAAGCTCTTTAAAAACGTGTTCTTATTTTTTCGACAATGAGATAAGTAATAATAATAAATTCGCACAAAATCTCATACATAAACCTGACTCCAATCCGTAAGGTACAGGCATAAACCGTGAGGTACCAGCAGAGTAGAATAGTCCCTCCTACTGCGCCATTGTACTAAGAGGTGACTAAGGTATCAGAACCGATAGATGGCGGTATATCCATCCGAAACAGTGCAGCTCAAATGTAACAGGGCGGGGATATGTAGCAACACCCCCACCCCTGCGCAGCAATTACGGGCAACTCCTGCTTTCTTGGAGAGGCCTATGTCCAGCAGAAGACTCCGAATGGCTAGTATGATGATGATGCATTGCCAGCAGAGTGACGTCAGCAACATAGCAAACGACATAAACAGGCAGTTGCGAAGTAAAATTCACATTGTACATGCAGTACCTTATTCTCACTGGAGTTGACTAAAGGCTCACTCTGAAAATCAGTGTTAATTGATGTAGAAAATTCTATTTTTGTGATTATTTTAAAGTGAAAAGTAAAAGAAATAAAGAGAGTGTGATCAAGTATAAAATGCTAGCGTTCTATCTGCTTTGTCTTGATACACCTAAAGGAGTAAAACAGCTATACTGTGCAAAAAGATAATAGAAAAAGATAATTCAAAACTATCCCTTGGGAACATGTTTTCGGGATAAAACTAGTCTTAAGAGAAAATAAAGGCTGTATGGCAAATTTAAATAGAGGTGTTAAAAATTGAAAAGGTGTGATTGAAAGTCAACCGTGTAAGTTTAAAATCTAAAGTACTATTATTTGATTTTATAGAATCGGTAGCCGTGAGGTACCGGCAGAGTAGAATAATACCTCCTCCTGTACCAGGTGTAAGAGGTGACTGGAGTACCAGAGCCGACAGATGGCGGTATATCCATCAGAAACCATGTAGTTCAATTGCACATGCCAGGAAGGGCAGCAGCATCTCTGTCGCGAAAGCTGCGCTCTGCGATTGCCAACACGCTTGCCTAGCGTGGCAATTATGGGCAAATTCCCCTTTCTTGAGGAAGCCTATGTCTAGCAGTGGCTTTCTAGTGGCTGATATGATGATGATGATGATGATAGAGTGGTAGTTAGGTACCGGCAGAGTAGAATAGTACCTCTCCCTATACCAGGTATCGTAAGAGTCAACTAAGGTACCAGTACCGACAGATGGCGGCATATCCATCCAGCATCCTCGTCGTGAGGCTGCGTTATGCGATTGCCAGCACTTGCCCAGCGCGGCAATTATGGGCAAGATTCCCCGTTTCTTCGGGTGGTCTATGTCCAACAGTGGACTTCCAATGTCTGATATGATAATAATGATGATGATAGACTGGTCGTTAGGGACGGACAGAGTAGAATAGTACCTCCCCTTATTCCAGGTATCGTAAGAGTCAACTAAGAACCGACAGGTGGCGGTATATCCACCCAGCATTCATGTCGCGAGGATCTACGCTCTGCAATTGCCAACAACAATTGCCAACAACAATTGCCAACAACAATTGCCTTGCGCGGCAGTTATGGACTATTTCCCCTTTCTTGCGGAGGCCTATGTACTACAGTGGACTTCTAATGGCTGACATGGTGAGAGTGACAATCAACACGCCCGATTGCGTAACTCCTACAAGTACATCCCTAAGTGGTTTAGTGTAGGGAAACTAAAGAAATAACACCAGTCAAACAGATACAAAAATAATTGGATATGAATTGAAAATAAAAGTACAATGGGCGGCCTTATCGCATAGAGCGATCAATTCCTGGCAACTTTCTGATGGCAAAAATCAGAAAGAAAATAGGTATGTAGTTTGGAGTGTACCTGTGTTAAAGTAATACATAACAATATATATATATATATATTGTTGGGTGTGTGTGTGAGTATGGATTAAGGAGTTTATTTTTAATATAAAACTTTACTTTGATGAAATTATATTTGTGAGCTAGTTATTGATGGGCTATTGAAGCTACTTGGTCATGCCATTTGTAATCTCTTTGGGTTATGCTTTTACAGGAACTAGTGATGTGCTGGATATTTTCAGACGCGCCGTGACAATGACAGCAAAGATCAGAGAGGAGGGTGTCGGCGCGTAATATGTGCTCTCTAGTTCGTCGTGTCAATCGTTTGATCCTGAATTATAAATCATTCTATTTCCGGAATTTTCCTTATACAGCCTTATATAACATAAAGAGTGAAATAGTTTAAAAAGTTCAGATATTAATATTTTCATATTATTTACTTATTATTTAATTATTTTTTCTACCCTAATATTCAATGATTTTTTAAAAGCATTAATCTCAAGGTTTTCAAAATCATAGCTAATTTAAAGATTGTTCTATACAAACTTACAACCCCTATATCATCCCTTTAGAATTATTATTTTTAATAACTTCTTAATGTCTGCTGTTTGAATAAAAATGTCTGTCCAAATTTCACGGTTCTACCATAACCGTTTCAGGCTTTGTGTGCGTCTGTATGTCAATGGGAATTTCATTTTATATATCTATCTTTTGGTTGTTAAAGAAATTTCTTACCTTATTGGCTGGACTCTCCATGATGTCTGCAAGCGATGTTCCGAATGCAGATTCTGGGGCGAGAGCGTCAGCCGACTTCCACGGAGGTCGGTTGTGGAGTGGCGTTCCAGGAAGAGCTGACTCGTGGCTCCGTCTTCTATGCCTTGTCTATGAATATACGTAAGAAATTTTAATGTCATCATTATAGCAGGTATCAAACGTCGACTGCTAGACGAAGTTCTGCCAAGATAATAATAATAATAATTAATTCCCACAACATCTCATTCATTGACCTGACTCCGTGGTAAGTCGCTTAAAGCACGCGTGTTACGAATGCCAGACAACAGAGGAATCACAAATATACTACTTAAATACATATATTTTACACCCATACACAGAGCAAACACAAATATCATCATATAAATATTTGCTCTGGGTGGGAATCGAACCCACGACCCCTGGTGCACAAGACAGGATCACTACCATCTGCGCCATCGGGCCCGTCAAGATATAGGGAATTTTGTTCTTAATCTTTATTACATGCTCGTTACATAAAACTCACAAGTCACTTCCCGCTGTTCCTGTGTGTGCTTAGATCTTAAAAACTACGATAGAGTATGAATGAGGAAAGTTTATATATAATACATGCATAATCATACCAGCCATTAAAAGTCCACTGTTGGACATAGGCCTCCCCAAGAAAGGGGGTATGTTGCCCATAATTGCCGCGCTGGGCAAGAGGGTTGGCAATGGCAGAGCGCAGCTTTCACGACGGGGAAGCTGCGCTCTTAGGGGGAGGTACTATTCTGCTCTGCCGGTACCTCACGGCCATATCATATCAGCTGTCTATAGTCTACTGTTGGGCATAGGCCTCCCCAGATGTTGGCTGTCATAGTGGAAATATAGAGCGCAATATCACGATACAATTCTGCTGCCCATTTATGCATAATATAGTAGAGAAACACTGATAATTAAAGGTTTCCAATGTCATGTCGTAAATAAACACATTTCTTTTCGATCACATTGCAAACGATGGCTGAATTCGACGAGATAGCTCAAAATAATGTACTAGAGTATTATACAATTATAAAAGTCTACATAAACGTCCACGATAGCATATGTGTATCCCTTAGAGATAACCCACTATAACCATTTTTTTATCCTCATTGCACTCGATCAGTCCCTAGTTGTAAATACCATTCTACTGTACGCTTATATGTCACTGAACTCTAGGAAATGCTACTGATGCATTTAAGCTACTCTATTTGTAGGTTCCCGTAACTTCAGTCTCTTATGACCCCCGATACAGAGGGACTATTCTACTCTGCTGGTACCACACCACCATATTTGATGTCATCATCATCATATCAGCCTTCTACATTCCACTGTTGGACATAGGCCTAACCAGGAGGTGTACTGGCGTGGTGACAATGACAGAGCGCAACTTCGCGATGAGAATGCAGCTGCCCATCCACACCCTGTCGGTTTCAGTACCTCAGTCGTCTATTCCGATACCTGGTACAGAGAGAGGTACTATTCTACTTAAATGGTACCTCGCTATTTTGATTTGATGTCAAAAGCATAGCAATTGTTGCAAAGAATTAAAGCAGCTGCTGATCAATGGTTTCCACTATATAGCATCAGATTTTTTGTATGAGAACCAGAGATTATAACCCTGGAATCTTTACCACCTGTCAATGAAGATGTCAAGTGGCGGTATATATATCCATCCGAGAAAATGCAGCTCAAATGCACAGGGCGGGGATGGGCATCAGCATCCCCGTTGCGAAAGCTGCGCTCTGCGATTGCCAACACGATTGCCCAGCCCGGCAATTATAGGCAAAATTTTCCTTTTCTTGGGGAGGCCTATGTCCAGCAGTGGACTTTCAATGGCTGGTATGATGACAGAAGATTTATAATTAACGACATTTAAATACACGGCAATTCTATTGTAAAAAAAACAAGCATTCACCTCCTTTATCGCTACACGATCTCACCTCATCTCCAGGGTCTGATAAACTAAGCTCGGTTCTGGTGGTAGAAGTGGAGCTTTCCAGCCCACCCCACATGTTGTGGTTCGTGATTGCTGCTGTTGGTGGCTCCGAAGAGGTCTCATCTGGAAAACAATAATTTAATTAAAGCATATCAGTTAAAAAAATACATAAACACGTCAAGCCTGTGTTCTACAGACAGACAGATATGCAGACTATCTTCACTTGCTATGATCTTGACATACGTCTTCCCTTCCCTTACTCGCATTAGTACTTTCATACACGTTCGCCTAGAACCAATACCAACTCTTTCATTCACTTCCGCTCTATATATTTGTGCAGACATCCTACTTTCATCCATTCTTTTTACATGTCCAAACCATCTCAACATTCCTTTCTCAATTGTTGCCACACCATCATCTTTTACATCATACCGATCTCTTATCACACTACTATTTAATACATCTCTTAAACTCCAAAAAATACCATATTCGGTGCCAAAATTAGTTAAGTCTAGATTAGGATTAAAAGAAATCTTATGTTGAAACAAACCAGATTAAATAGTGGATAATCTGTTACACATAATCTGGGATTATATATATAGAATTATGTATATTCAATATAAATACATACATACATCACGCCTGTGTCCCACCGGGGTAGTGAGAGACTATGAATCTCCACTTGCTACGATCTTGGCATATCTCTCTCGCTTCCCTTACTGGCATTAGTCCTTTCATACACGCTCGTTTATTTGGTACTTTTGACCTGGCCTATCTTTAATACCTCTTCTACCTGGTTAAGATATGTATGCCTCGGTCGTCTACTTATATCAATACCAACTCTTCCGTTCACTTCCGTTCTATATTTGTTGTGCAGTAATTTTATTTCTACATATCCGACCCATACATTTCTTTCTCTATTATTGTAATATCAAAGAGCAATGGAGAGGGCAATGCTCGGATTATCTTTACGCGATCGAAGAGATTTGTAATTAACCCAACGTTACCGACATAGCCTGGCCGATTAGTAAGTTGAGGTGGCAGTGGGCATGGCACATAGCACGTAGACACAACAGATGATAGAGTTATGAGGTACAACATACCGGCGCTGCGTAGGACGTCCACCCACAAGGTGGACAGACGATCAGACTAAAACCGCAGGAACGCCGCAGGCCGGATACGATCAGTCCTATTGGAGATCACTTGGAGAGGCCTATGTCTAGCAGTTGACTGATATGATTAAATTAAAGAGGTGCTAGAAATAGCCAAGAAAATAAATACCCGTTGTCATCACCAGAGTAGAATAGTAGCTCCCTCAGTACTAGATATCATAAAAGACTGAGGTACCGTCACGGAAGCTCCTTCCAAAAAGGCTTTTAAATAGCTTAGCTACCCTGTCTGACTTGAGACCCCAAAACGGTCTGGTACAGAAGGCAATCACATGCATGTATTTAATGTTTTAAGCGTATGCTTGGTGATTGCGCGTGCGCTTTTAACAACTTAGCAACAACTCTAGCACTCGTGTCTGGTTTTTTGATTTTTTTATGAGAACTAAATAGGATTTTTGAGGGAGAGAAAATTGTGGTTATCGTACTTAAAAATACAACAAGAAGTGTTGGATATTCAGAGGTTTATTCATGAACGCAGAGGTTTATTTAGTAAAGAAATGCGGACACGCTAGAAAAAAACTGTTCTATTTATCATAATTATCATTATACCAGCCATACGAAGTCCAATGCTGGTCATAGGCCTCCCCAAGTAAGGAGTCATTTTGCCCATAATTGCTGCGCGGGGCAAGCGTGTTGGCGCTGCGATCTGTGATTGCCAACACTCTTGACCAGCGTGGCAATTATGGGCAAAATTCTCCCTCTTTGGGGAAGCCTATATCCGGCACTGGACTTCCAATGGCTGTCATGATGAATCAAGAGCAAATTTTTACTCACTTTTTTGCTTATATCTTCTTAATTTTTTTATTTAGGGTATAAAGTTTTTTTTTTTTGTAAAACGCAGTTTCAGAGATATCGCGAAAAAAGTGTTTTCACCACCATTTTCAAGATAGCGGCCGAGGGACAAGCGTGGCGGCCCGATAAACATGAGGTTAAGCTTCTATTGAACCCCACACAGAAACCAAAAATATATAACATTTCAATGGACTAATTGACTTCTGTGCCTAATAATTTACAAAGGGGTTCGTCACATCAACCAAACGTCAATTTAGGAGATCTACGGACAATTATCATTGTCCGTAGTCTCATAAAGCGTGTCATAGAGCGGAGCAATCAATAGGTAATGGTATTGGTTCTTATCTGTAAAACATTATAATGCCAAACGTTTCATGCATCTTTCTAATGGTAGCGTGAAGGTCTATGAATTTGGCGCAGATGGTAGTTTTTTAAATAAATAAATAAATTACCACATCTTATACTTTGACCTGATTCCGTAATAAGTCGGACATCAGACAACGGAGGAATCACAATTATGCCACTTAACACCCAGACACAGAACAAATATAAATATCATCATCGCACCATCGGGCCCGAAGTAATCCTATCTTGTGCGCTAACGGTTGTGGGTTCCGTCCCCATCCAGAACAAATATTTATGTGATAATATTTGTGTTTGGTGTAAAATATATATCTATATCTATTGAAGTATTATATTTTTGATTCCTTTATTGTCTCATGTCTATAACACGGGGGAATTAAGCGACCTACCTTAAATGTCTATATATAAGATTTGTGAATTTATTTAGTTATTTATATTTATGACAATGCATGGATGCAATTGGTGGTGATCCTATCTTCTTTCGACAAGGATCGAGGGTTCGATCCCTACCCAGGAAGAGCGTTTAAGTATTTTTATTCTGTTGACTGTCTGACTTAAAGACAATAAAGAAAAGAGAATAGAATATTTCTTTTTGTATTAGAACTAAAGGAATGGTACATGACCTCAGTGACCCCAGTGACTCTTACCTTCTCTGTACCCCTCTCTTTTCGCCCGCCCTCCATCATCGCTGTTCCGCCTAGATGACGATTCACTGTGGCTGCTCTTCAGGCGCTCACTCTCAAACGTGATGCGGTCCAGGACGGACTGGCTCTTCTCCAGTTTGTCCAAGGTTTGAGCTATGACACCGCTGGTTTTCTCCAAACCTTGAGACATATATATTAAGTAAATAAGATACAGTAACAATCTTCGGATTCCTTCATACCAAGACATACATAAAGTTGATCGATGCGAAGGACGTCTGCATTGGTTATATGTTAGATGACTTATGATATCGTGAGGTCATCAGGGTCATCATTATTATGAATGTAATATAAAATTTAGTACTTCATATTTCTGAATTAAATAAATTTCTATTTATTATTTTTGATAGTTCAAAAGTGCTTGAAATGGGCCTACTTGAATAAAAAATATTTTGATTAGATTTTGATTGGGTACTTCATTTTCACATATTTCTACCGCCAGTTTGAAGGTTAAGAGAGAGGCAATGCAATTACTAGGTGAGGTGACATAATATCTTCAAGTCATAAGTTTGGCCACGCTAATGATGACCTTTACTGATCATTAGCATGATGACGGGCCCGATGGCGCAGATGGTAGTGATCCTGTCTTGTGCACCAGGGGTCGTGGGTTCGATTCCCACCCAGAGCAAATATTTATATGATGATATTTGTGTTTGCTCTGTGTATGGGTGTAAAATATATGTATTTAAGTAGTATATTTGTGATTCCTCTGTTGTCTGTTGTCCGTAACACAAGTGCTTTAAGCGACTTACCACGGAGTCAGGTCAATGTATGAGATGTTGTGGGAATTTATTATTATTATTATTTACTATCACTGACCGTACTTGACTAAGTCGACTTGTATGTCGACGAAGTGATATGAAGAATAACTTACAATTTTACTGATATTGAAACAGGAATACCAATATAGAGTGGATTGAATAAAGTTAAAATATGAACACCAACGGGTCTGATAGCGTATCATTGTGTTCTCTTGAGCATTGAGAGTGGTGGGTACGATTCATACCCAGTAAATACATTTATATCATCAACATATCAGCCATTGGAAGTCCACTGTTGGACATAGGCCTCCCCATGAAAAGCGGAATTTCGCCAATAATTGCCGCGCCGGACAAGCGTGTAGACATGGCTGCTGCTGTCCATTCCTGCCCTGTTTATTTGAGCTAGACTGTTTTGGATATACTCGATATAAAGCTATCTGTCGGTTCTGGTACTTCAGTCACCTCTTACGACACCTGGTACAAAGAGAGGTACTATTCTACTCTACCGGTACTTCAGGGTTGTTGTGTGTGTCAAATATGTATTTATGTATTGCACAGCTGTTTGGCGGTAGAAATAGGCGATAGCTACCAATACAGGACTTGGTATGAGGTGTTTTGGTGGTGGAAATTGGTGGCAAACCTTGTCCAAGTTTCTCCAAATAAGCCAAAGGGCGCGGCGCTCTGTTTGAGAGGTTTGTGACTTTCTTGACTGCGACTTCTTCAACACCATTTTCCATTGTTTAAATCTGGAAAAGAAATAGTTTACGATCATCATTTTATTCATTTATTTATTTAACTTTATTGCACAAAATGTACACAAAATGTACAAATGGCGGACTTAATGCCAGATGGCATTATCTCCCAGTCAACCATTACACAAAACAGAAAAAAAATATATATGTATATAGTGGTGTAGGCAATATATATACAAAATAGATAAACGTGGCATGCATATTTGTATAAATAAACGCAATAAATGCATATGATATAAAAATGTAATAACGTACATCAGAAATAGGGTAATAAAGTTAGAGAAGCAGCATCAGTAAATAAAGTACGGAGACAGCGTTTCAGGATAAATTTGTTTGGGGATTGCTTAATATTCAACGGAAGCTCGTTCCAGAGTCGTATAGCTGTCACTGTAAAAGAGTTTGTCAAAAAATTAGAGTGATGAGGAGGAAGGATCATTATTATCATATCAGTTGGTTGACGTGTACTGTTGCCCATAGACCTTCCCAAGCGATTTGTAATAGGACTTGTTGTATGCGGTGCATTTAGCACGATCCAGCGGTTCTAGCTGGATCAGTTTTGTTACTGGATAGATCACGCTTGCAGATGCATGGTATCCCTTGAACTGTAAATCCTTTTCAAAATTCAACCCCTAAGGGGATAAAAGTGTCAGTTTAGTATGACCTTTCTATAGTTTTAAACGTACGCTTTCGAAACAACTGGATAATACGAATTAATGGTGGCGTACAATTGCCACAACTCCGTGACAAGGATGCTCTTGCCTATGCCTACCCTGTAGTATTTAAGCTATACTCCGCCACGCCTCTTACGGCACCTGGTACAGAGGTAGGTACTATTATACTCTGTCGGTACCCTATCTTTTTATTAGTGCCTGAATTTAAAAAATCGGTTTCCTAGTTATTGAGAATATATTTATATATATATATATGAAAAGCTTGATTGCCATATCTAAACTATAAGGGTTAGAACTTGAAACTTTGCAACTCCTGTGTTTTTGATAATTTACCCACTAAAGGGTTAAAACGGGGGTAGAACGTTATGAAACTGAACTATTTCTTAAGGTTATTTAAACTAATTCTGCATAAAGTCACGAATATGTGTACAATTTTTTTTCAAACATCATTCAGTTATGGGGTAAAACGGGGTGCAATTTTAATATGAAATATGAAATATAAAATATGAAATAATATATAATATGAAATGAATATATAATATGAAATAATATATTATATGAAATGAATATATAATATGAAAGTTCCACAGCTTGACGCGGGTAAAACCGTGAGGCACTACTAGTATTGCCAATGTACAATATTTTTATGAAATCCATAATCATTATTGCGTTCATGAATATTTTAGATCATAGTTGGAAACCCACACTGACCTCGATTATTTTTGAGTGGTGGTGTTGTTCACTGCCGTAAACGCAGAGCGTCAAATTGCTGTCGACATACTGCCCAACACTGCCCAGACAAATTCAAGCCACGTTGGATAGATATACCGCCATTTTTGGTTGCTCTTTTTAAATACTTCGACAAGCAAGCATACAGTCCGCGTGATAGTAAGCGTCACCGCAGCTTATACACGCTCGTGATATCACAAGGATATCACTAGCGCGACCATCCTTGTGATTTGAAGATTATGCCACACTATCTGGTAATTTCACTGCCTCTCACCCTTCAAATCATAGCAATATGAACACTTCAGTTTGGCAGCCTCTTCTCGTCTCAAATCTAGACCTAGGTCTACAATAGGTCATAGGTTACTTTCTGGTCATCAAATATTGGAAGTCCACTGCTGGACATAGGCCTCCCCAAGAAAGGGATTTCGCCCATAATTGCCGCGCTGGGTAAGCGGTGGTGGCAATCGCAGAGCGCAGCTTTCGCGACGGGGATACTGCTGCCCATCCCCGCCGCGTGCATTTGAGTTGCACTGTTCCGGATGGATATACCTCCATCTGTAGGTTCTGGTACCTCAGTCGCCTCTTACGACACCTAGCGCAGTGGGAGGTACTATTCTAGGACAATAGACAAGAAGACAATGTCACGGAGTCAGCTAGTGAATTAAAAAAATACTACCGGCATAGTCACACAGCCGCTGGTTCGCATGGACGGAATGTAAATATTTTATAGATATCGATCTTTCGACGCGCGCCCAGTTTTTGATGGGGCTTTACTAACCTGATTGACGATCCGCACAAATCGATACGCCATGCTTTCCCTGTGGGAGATTCGTGACATATACACCTAATATTTCTGATGAACGTTATTATATATATATATATGTATTTATATCATATGTATTTATTGCTTTTATTTATACAAATATGTATGTAACGTTTATCTATTTTGTATATATATTGTCTATTGATAATGCGAACTGGCATTAAGTACGCCATTTGTACATTTTGTAATATTTCGTGCAGTAAAATTCAATAAATAAAATCTTATAAAAAGGATTGCTTCGTATGTTTGTTTTAAACACAAACAACTCGTCCGATTTTAAAAATTCTTTTACCATTACAGAATCACTTTACTGAATATATTTTATGCTATATTTTAGAAAAAAAAGCGACCATCACCTAAAATATAATAATGTAAATAATAAATAAAATCCCAAAACATCTCATATATTGACCTGATTCCGAGATATGTCGCTTAAAGCACGCGTGTTACGGACATCAGACAACAGAGGAATCACAAATATACTATTTAAATACAAAATAGTGTTTAATGAATGAACTAAATAGATACGGTATTGCTACGCAAATGTTTTTAAAGATTTTTCACGGATGCTGACCCTATCTTGTCCGTTTTGTTATAGTCGATGAATTTAAGTCAGTATTTAAGATTCAAAAAGAAGAAAGAAAATATATTATAATAATAAGTTCACACAATATCTCATACATTGACTTGACTCCGAGATAAGTCGTGACGAACAGGCTTATGTCCAGCAGTGGTCGTCCTATGGCTAATATGATGCTGTTAGACACGCACACACCACGGCTGTGTCCCACCGGGGTAGGCAGAGACTATAAATCTCCACTTGATACCATCTTGGCATAGCTTGATCTTGGCTCTCGCTTCCCTTACTCGCATTAGTCTATGTATACACGCTCGTTTATTCTCGGTACTTCTAACCTGGCCCTTCTTTAATACCCCTTTTACCTATTACGATAAAGGTTAATTTTATTGTGCTAAAATTAACCTTTATCGTAATACCACTGTAATACTCGTACGATTTTTTTATTTTCGAATGTAGTCTATGACTTCAGCACTCTTAGTGTATAAGTTTAATTAAAAGTTAATGAGAAAATTCAATTCAACAGTTATAATATTTGCCACGTTTATTTATTTTGTATATATATTGCCTGAACCACTACATATATATATTTTTTTTTTTCAGTTTTGTGTAATGGTTGACTGGGAGATAATGCCATCTGGCATTAAGTCCGCCATTTGTACATTTTGTAACATTTTGTGCAATAAAGTTAAATAAATAAAAAATAAAATATTAGTAAATGATTATCAAAACATCGGAATCGGTTAATATTCGCTTTTATTCGATAGTACTTCTTAATATCGCTTACCGCCATCTATTGATTTTTTATCGTACTAAAATTGTCGTTTATCGTAATACCCTGTAATACTCGTACGATTTTTTCAATACATATATATATTTAAACGTAATACCACGGGAATGGTACGGTTTTTTCGAGATGAAATGTATGTCGCCTCTTTGCCGTACTCCCAACCATAATAATGCATAATTTCAAGAAAATTTGGTGGAGTACCCGCCCCCTTTCGCATTTATAATATTAGCTGATATTTTTACCCTAGTTTACATGTTTTAGCCCCCATTTATATTGTTTAATTTTCAGTCGGAAGCCAAGTTTAGGTTAGTTAAATTGCTAGTTTAACATTAATTTCAAATTTAATTTCTTCTCTTCAAGGTCACTTTGGCTTTTTCGAAAGTGGTGTTTATACATATAAATTTTCCCACTTTGGTGACTTTGGCCCACGACAACGGCTTAATTTTACTATACTGTTAACTTTGTCTCATATTGTATCTTACTATTTTAGGCTATTTGGTACTGTCTCATCATACCAGCCATTGGAAGTCCACTGCTGGACATTGGCCTCCCCAAAAAAGTGGGAATTTTGCCCATAATAGCCGCGCTAGGCAAACGTGTTGGTAATCGCAGTGCGCAGCTCTCGCTACGTTGAAGCTTCCGCCCATGCTCACCCTATGCAATTGAGCTACACTGTCTCGGATGGATATACCGCCATCTGTCGGTTCTGGTACCTCAGTCGCCTCTTAAGACTTACCCGGTACAAGGAGGGCTACTATTCTACTCTGCCGGTACCTCACGGCTTTGGTACTATCTAATATCAAAATACTGAAGGCATTTAACAAAGTTATAAGGTCACTCATTGCATATTAAACTCGTTTAAAGGTCAGTGATACGCCATCGGGAAGATACGTCGGTCGATACAGCGAAGGCCATACAAATATGCAGGCCACACAATTGTTGATTGACCACTTAGTATTGCATCGATTAGTGACTCTAATCGATTATGATATCACCTCACTAGATTCCCGCGCGTGACTTTGATAGTTTTTTTTATCCCATCCTTAATAAACTCTTGTTTTTCCAGGAAAAACGGGATATATTGAGCACTAGGGGACGTGGGCTCGTTTCTTATCCAAAGCAATATTTATCTATCCAGACCGCGATCTATCTGTTTCAGTACCTCAGTCGCCTCTCACGCCACCTGATAAAGGGGGAGGTACTTTTCTACTATGCTAGTACCACACGACTTTATATATCACATTAAAGGCACTAGTAAAGTAAATAAAATAATTTTGAATACACTGACATATGGTAGTGAATGTTGGGTATGGCAGAAGAAGCACGCGAGTAGAATAAATGCTGTTGAAATGAGAGCACTTTGAAGTATGTATGGTGTGAGTTTGAGGGATAGATTAAAGGTGTAAAAGGAGAGCGATGTGGAGAGAAAGAAACGTTGAGATGCTTTGGACATGTAGAAAGGATGAATGGAAGTAGAATGACAGCACAAATATATAGAGCGGAAGTGAATGGAAGAGTTGGTATAGGACGACCTAGCGGAACGAATCTTAACCAGGTAGAAGAGGTATTTGAGGCCAGATCAGAAGTACTAATAATAAACGAGCGTGTGTGAAAGGCCTAATGCGAGTAACTCAAGCGAGAGAGGTATGCCAAGGTACGCCTGTATGCCTACTCCGACGGCATACAGGCGTGATGTATGTATTTAAAATTTTCCCATCATTACAAGTAAAACAGTTTTAGATTTAGAAGAAAACAGTGGACATCTACTGAGATCTTTTATACGCGAATCAGGATTTGTATCTTGTTTGTGTTGACGATGTAATTTGCAACCATAATTATCTTGCGCAGGGGGGTCTTGGGTCTTGGGTTGTCTTGGATCCAAACAGAGATGTAACGCCCTGTGTATTTGAGTTACACTGTGTCGGATGTATATGCCACCATCAGTTAGTTCTGGTACCTTAGTCGCCTCTTACGACACCTGATACAGGGGTGCTATTCTACTCTGCCAGTACCTCAAGGCCGTTGGCGTAATGCGCCAGTTAATATCTGTTATTAACAAAAGAAAGTGAGTTTACTCATTAAGTTAAAACCGATGGATAAACCAATCATTCGGTCACTAATGATGGAGATATATGAATTGTCCACTATCGACCACCATTAATCACCTGCTCGTTGGACGATCAATGGTTTACAATAATTGTAGATGTCGCTATGAGCGTCTGTATGTTGCATATAGAAATGTTTTTACAATATTCCACGATCATCCATTCAATTCCGCGTTTTTTACCTATTTAAGGGATGATTTTCGAAAAATATTTCACACGTGTGTCATGAAATTCAATAAAGTACCTTCACACTGAATTTCACTTGAATAACTTTGAAAAACAGCAATGTATTATACTAACTTTGCGTCCCCTTTTTACCCCTTTAGAGGGTGAATTTTAAAAAATTCTTCCCTTTGCTCTTCTTCATTATAAAAGGAGCTCCTGTGCAAAATTTCGTGTTTCTAACCCTTATAATTCAGGCCTAGCGTTGATATGTTAGTCAGTCGGTAAGATCTTCCTTCTATATATATAGAAGATTTAATGTCACTGTGTTTGTCCAGGATGAACTTCTATTTGTAGTTGCAATATTGTTTTCATGATAAACGGGCCCGATGGCGCAGATGGTAGTGATCCTGTCTTGTGCACCAGGGGTCGTGGGTTCGATTCCCACCCAGAGCAAATATTTATATGATGATATTTGTGTTTGCTCTGTGTATGGGTGTAAAATATATGTATTTAAGTAGTATATTTGTGATTCCTCTGTTGTCTGGCATTCGTAACACAAGTGCTTTAACCGACTTACCACGGAGTCAGGTCAATGTATGAGATGTTGTGGGAATTTATTATTATTATTATTATATTTATTTAAGGCAGGACAACGTCTGTCTGGCTAGCTAGTATTAATTTATGAATTATGATTGTAGTGCAATCGTTGATGTTAAGCAACCTTCGCAACGTTTTAAGCTCGGATAGGTGGCCAAAAATCGATGATCTTGCACGCCCCGTGTTAATCACCATGAGAAGAACTAGTTGAGATCTTTTAACGTGATAACTACGTAAACCCCATAAGAAGATAGTGATATATATAGCATATGTTTCTCACTCATGTGTACTTGCTGTGCGGTACCGGAAGATCAGAATGCATTTGTACCAGGTTTCGAAAGAGGTAACTATGACACCGGAAGCGACAGATGGCGGTATCTATTTATTATTAACATAACTATACGGGTTATCCCAATTACACAATTATGAAGTAACAGAAATAAAATTATTTTACATCGAGCTTAATTATTAATGATTTGACGTTGTCGACAAATACATCAAGTCCGGGTGAGACACAAGGAGTGCGTTAAGTGCCTGCTGCATGCGGCATAAAGGTGATTGCGCACGCGCTACAGTACGATATGGCAGAGGCGCAAACAGTCGATGTCTTCGTTCGGATTTAATGTGCAGATGGTTGTCAGGCACAAAGATGCGTGACAATTGCTTAACACATTCAGGCGAGTCCACATATGTATGTGGTAGATCCCCGTCATGAAGCTACGCTCTGCGACTACTACCCCTACTATCCCCTCTTTCTTGGAAAGGCCTATGTCCAGCAGTGGACATCCACTGATATAATGATAATCACTCATATGTAACTTTATATTAATGCAAGAATTAAGTAAGAGGTCTCCCTCTAGATATAAGTGAAGAAAGTCTCGATTTCTTTCGCTACCATTATCCGCTCGCTCTGTCCTTGTCTATCATCAACCAGCACGCCCTGAGCGCCAGCAATCATTATCCAATCGATTTGGTAACTCGTGTCTGAGTAATTATCTTTGATGACATTGGCATGTAAGTTGTGTAATTCCAAATTCGCTATTAGCGTTACTAAAATAAAACAAATTTGTATTGTAGTATATCTGAATCGAGGATGCAGACATCGCAGCCGCCGTAGGACGTCCACTGATGGACATTGGGCTCATCAAAAATGAGGGACTTTAGCTCATAAATGTGCTGGCGTGGAGCAGACCGTAGCTTCGCGACGGGAATGCCGCTTTCTACCTCTACATATTAGTTGAGCTGTTCCGGGTGGATATACCGCCATCTGTCGGTTCTGGTACCTTAGTCGCCTGGTGCAGGTACTATTCTGTCGGTACCTTATGAAACAACCTCTACCTATAACTAAATAATATGAAATTAATAATATTTACAGGAAAATTATAGGGAATAAAGGAATGAGATATTTATTCAATCTTTGTTATGTATGATAATTGGATATTATTGTATTATATATAAATAGAAACGTATTTGCCATGATATCAGGTAATTCCAAATATATATATATATATATATAGAGGTTAGGAAGGTTTCAAGAGTTAGGAAGGCATTTGTTGGCCCAGGAATTAGACCACCGCTCCCAAGTTTTTCTGGTGTCGGGGATCTCGCTTGTACAGCGTGGAAATGCTGCAAGCATTCTTAGGACCAAATGCTTGATCGGACATGTCTCTTTTTTGGAATGCATACTCATGTATTTAATTAAATAATGTTTAAATGATAATTGTTTAATATACTAGAATAGTTAACGTATATATGTTTAGACTAGAAGCGCCGCGCGGTTTTACCCACGTAAAATTGTAAAATTTTCTTTTCTATACTAACTTTGCACCGAACATGATGACATGGTTAATATTTGAAAAATATTTGACACGTATTTTACGACATTCAATGAAGAACTTATAAACTGAATTTTATTGGAGTATCTTCAAAAATAGCAAAGTTGCATACTAACTTTGCACCCCCTTAGGGAGTGAATTTTCAAAAATCCTTGCTCCGTGCTCCCCTATATTATAAAAGGGACTCCTTTCCGGCAAAATTTCAAGATTCTAACCCTTATAGTTCAGGCCCTGCGTTAATATATCAGTCAGTCAGACAGCTTACTACATACATACATCAAGCCTGTGTCCCATCGCGGTAGACTATGCATCTCCACTTGTTACAATCTTGGCATACCTCTCTCGCTTCCCTTATTCGCATTAATCATTTCATACACGCTCGTTTAATCTTGGTACTTCCGACCTGGCTCATCTTTAATAACTCTTCAACCTGGTTAAGATATGTTCGCCTCGGTCGTCCTATACCAACGCTTCCATTCACTTCGCTCTACATATTTGTGCAGTCATTCTACTATCATCCATTCTTTCGATATGTTTATAACATCTCAAAATTCCTTTCTCTATTGTTGTCACAACATAATCCTTTACACCACATCGATCTCTTATCAGTCAGTTTCATTTATATATGCAGATCAAACTATATGAAATATTATATTCGAACTTAAATGAATTATAGTCGAATATCGACCACCAGTGGACTACTAGAATGTACAAATAAGACTATTTTGTGTAACAACCGTGTTTTGTAATTCTCCGTCATGCTTCAGAAAATAAATGTCGATTCTCCACAGATACGCCCCACTATTTCCAAACTCAGGCTCTACGAAGATTTGTCATTGTTTGCAGAGAATAGTGAGAAAAGTGTTGCTGTTAATTGTGTAATCGCGTTTTTAATGAAGCGGTCTAAACATTATCCTTTCAGCGATCTGGACTAACATTATGACGATTGACATACACGATTTACTTCAACATATAATCGATCAATTCAAATGATTCTTTCACCATTAGAAAGCTACGTCTCTACCGAGAAACTGGTCTATTTGTGGATATCAGTATTTTTTTAACCCCAACATCTCGTACTTTGACCTGATTCCGTGATAAATCACTTAAAAATCACTTGTGCTACAGACATCAGGCTTCAGACAAATCACAGATATACTATTTTAATACATACATTCAACACCCAGACACAGAACAAACATAAATATCTTCATATAAATGTTTGTCCTAGATGGTGATCGAACTCCAATCTTTGGCGAACAAGATAGGCCATCGTAGATAGCCATCAGGCCCGTCATTATTATTCAAATTATTATAATAAATGGGAAAGTGTATGTTTGTTTGTCTGCCGTCTTTCACTGCAAATCGGAGTCAGTCAATCAATCAGCATCTCCTTTTATCTATACTAATATTATAAAGCGGAAGAGTTTGTTTGTTTGTTTGTTTAAACGCGCTAATCTCAGGATCTACAAGTCCGGTTATTGGATAGTCCATTTATAGAGGAAGGCTTTAGGCTATATAAAATTACGCTGAGACCAATAGGAGCGAAGCGTCAGTGAGAAATGTTGCAAAAACGGGGAAAACTATTCACATTTAAGATCTTTCGTCGCATGCGCTGCATAAACGGTTTAAGTTATTCAAAAACTATGTATGAAAAAATTATTCCTTTTTAATAATAAAAAACAAACAAACAAACAAAGTATATGTCTATCTCTCAATATTTACTTATAATAACACTATATTTGTCGAAGAAAGCTTGCTACCATTATAATGTGCAAGCAGGCCGCGCGGCGGCAGGTGAGGAGGAGATGGGGCGAGGCCCACCGCTGTGCTTGCCACTACCACACGCGAGTGTATCTTTGCGAGGTACCATGTCGCGCTCAGCCCGTGGTCGGCCTACGGGACTTTTGAATACAGTGTGCTTTATTTTAAACAAAAGTAAAAATATAATTTATGCCGAAGTACTTTGACCCATTATTTTAAAAACATTTTTTTTACATATTTTTTTAAAAAAATCTTATTCACGATTATACAATTACATAAACCAACGTGAGCAATCAAAAAATAATCTCGATAGAGTTTCCGACAACTACGCGAACGAAGTCGCGGGCATAGCTAGTCCCTACTAATATTATAAATGCGAAAGTAACTCTGTCTGTCTGTCTGTCTGTCTGTCTGTCTGTCTGTTACGCTTTCCCGGTTAAACCTCTCAACCGATTTTGATGAAATCTGGCATAGACAATCTTTAGACCTTAAGAAAGGACATAGGCTATTTTTGAACTCGAAATAAGGGTTGTAAGGGGTTGCAAGGGGGGATGAAAAGTTGTTTGCATGGATCGCTATTTTTAGAGCTAGAAACTTAAAACTTATTTTTCAGGCCATTGATTCGATATAAATAAACGTGACATTCAAAGTTTATATAATTTGAAGTAAATAGGTATGGTACCCAAAAAACTATTCCACGCGGACGAAGTCGCGGGCACAGCTAGTATCATATAAATATTTGCTCTGAGTGGGATCGAACCCACGTTTGGCGCCCAAGATAGGATTACCAATTATATTTGTAATTTCTCTGTTATCTGATATTCGTGACACAAGTGCTTTAAGTGCTTCTCTCGGAGTCAGATCAACGTATGAGATGGGTATTGTTATGAGAATTTATTTGTTTATTGCCAAGTAAAAACCGAGCCGTGTGGTACCGGTAGAGTAAAATAGTACCTCCTTCTGTACCAGGTGTTGTAAGAAGCGACTAAGGTACCAGAACCGACATATGGTGGTATATCCATCCAAACCATTACAGCTCAAATCCCCGTCGCGAAAGCTGCGCCCTGCGATTGCCAACACGCTTGCCCAGCGCGGCAATTTCGGCCAAAATTCCCCCAATCTTGGGAAGGCATGTCCAGCAGTGGACTTCCAATGGCTGTGATGATGAAGTAAAAATATCACCCATATGCTTTTTACTTATTCAACTTAATGTCCTTTTCACTGCTGTTATTTTGAGAGTTCGTCTTTAATAATTCATTCAATGATATAGTCGATTGTACGACATAGGATTATCACTAGGCGATACGCCCACGTCTCGTGGTAACGGGTGGGGTTTAAGTGGTAGCGGGGGCAAGGACAATAAAGAGTATATTATTATTATTATTATTATCTTTAGTTCCTCACGGCTAAGGAAAGTTCTGGCAAGCGTGTTGGTTATCGAAGAGCGCAGCTTTCGCGATGGGGAAGCTGCTGCCCATCCCCGCCCTGTACGCCCTGTAATAAGTCAGCTATAATAGCTGACTAATTGCATGGATCCGCCATCTGTTGGTTCTGGCACCTTAGTCGCCTCTTACGACACTTGATGCAGTCTGAGGTACTATTCTACTTCTCCGGTACTTCACGGCAATATTAGTACCCATTAACTGCACTACCTCTCTCAACCGGAAATATTTGAACGGTGAGAGAGGCAGTGAAATTACTGGGTAATGTGACATAACATCTCCAAGTCACAAGGTTGGCAACGCGCTAGTGATATCCTTGTGATATTACGAGCGTGTATAGGTTGCGGTGACGCTTACTATCACGCGGACTGTACGCTTGTTGGTCGACTTGGTCTAATAAAAAAAAATAGAATAAAAAAATCTAGGGTAACAGCAGGATCGCTCGCACGTTTACCCTAAGCATGTCGTGGATGGAAAAGTGCGTGGGAGTTGCATGAATATTTCACGAACTAACTGAAGGCATGTGGAGCACGACCTACTTTCAGGGCCGCCATAACAATTACATAACAAGCAATTACATAACATCACGCCAGTGTCCCATCGGTGTAAACAGAGACTATGGATCTCCACTTGTTGCGATCTTGGCATACCTCTCTCGCTTCCCTTACTCGCATTAGTCCTATCATACACGCTCGTTTACTTGCAGGATTAAAGGTTAAATTAACACATCTCATGCATTGACCTGACTCCGTGGTAAGTCGCTTAAAACACGCACGTTACGGACATCAGAGAATAGAAGAGTTACAAATATAATACTTAAATACATTTTTTTAACACCCAGACACAGATTCAACACAATTATCATTATATAAATATTTGTCCTGGGTGGGGATCGAACCTACGACCCTTGGCACATAAGATAGGATCACTGCCATCTGCGCCATCGAACCCGTCAAACGGAGTTAATTTTTCTCACCCTAGTTTACATTATTAGACTTTTTGTAAGAATCCATATTTTTTTAATAAAATATATAACCTATATATTTTGCCGTTAAATTGACTTTTCAACACTGAAATAAATTTACAAATAGGACCAGCGGTTCTTGACGCGTTCAAACAAACTCTTTAGCTTTATCTTTGAAACTTCACTGCTGGACATAGGCCTCTCCAAGAAAGGAGGCTGCTGCCCATCCCCGTCGTATAGCCTGCGGTGACGCTCATCACGAGGACTATTTGCTTGTTTGTCGACGTGGTCTAAAAACAATCTACACAGAGGTACTGTTCGACTCCGCCGGTACCACATTACGAAATCTAGTGCGCGTGATTGTTTAAAAATAAAAGTCGATCAATTCTGCTAAACGAACATTCTATGGATTTTATTGGATTCGTGTTTATCTTAACGCTGATTCAGAACATTTGCTGAACTGAACATAACAAGGAAAAAGAAACATCAAATAAGTCCAAAAAGGTTTCGAGGTTTATTGTCTTCTCGTAAAGGGAAACATCAATGTGTATGTATCCAGTCCTTCTTTATTTTTATTAGATCACGTCAACAAAAGCATACAGTCCACGTGATATTAAGCGAAACAAAAGCCTATCATATCATATCATTATTATCATACCATCAATTAGAAGTCTACTGTTGTCTGGACACTCCCCGAGGAAGGAGGAATTTTGCCCATAATTGCCGCGCTGGGCAAGCGTGCTAGCAATCGTAAAGCGCAGCTTTCGCAACGGAGGTTCTGCTGCTCATCCCCAATCTGTGCATTTGATTTCTACGTTATAAAAACAACCCCTTAACAAAATTTCAAGTTACTAACCCTTATAGATTAGGACCTACATTGGTTTTTCAGTCAGTCAGCTTCTCCTTTTGTATAAATATAATAATAATAATAATATATATTTTTCTCCTTCACACTTAAGAACTAATTAACAATGACTTTAAATATATTGAAGAATTTAAATCTGGAGTCTGAAACTAAGCTTAGTTAAGTAAGCTTATAATTTTCAAATCACCAAGCCTACCTACCGGTACAACAGTATACACTTTATATTAGTGTATATATTACTTCTTATAAAATTAAGAAATTAAGGGATTGTACATATATTTAAAACCCAAACACCCATTTCTGCCAAGCAGCAGTATTCGCATTGCTGCGTTCCGGTTAAATGTGAAAGAAGCAATAAAATTACTGGATTAATATGACAGTTTCCTCACGGCTAACGCACTGAGGAACAGTTCTAGCCGTGAGGTACCGACAGAGTAGAATAGTACCTCCCCCTGTACCAGGTGTCGTAAGAGGCGACTAAGGTACCAGAACCGACAGATGGCGGTATATCCATGCAAAAAGTCAGCTATAATATACAGGGTTGGGATGGAAACAGAAAAGCTGCGCTCTTTGATTGCCAATACGCTTGCCCAGCGCGGCAATAGCCTCTTTTTTGGGGAGGCCTATGTCCAACAGTGGGCTTTTAATTGCTTGTATCATGATATTCTTCAGTTCACAGAGCACAGGACACGCTAGTGATATTTTTGTGATGACACGAGCATCTATACTGCGGTCTCGTTTTCCTTCAATGTAACCGTACGCTTGTTTACTGACTTCATTATATATAGATATATAAAAAATAAAAAAGTGCAACGTTTGCTGGGAGAGATTCTTGGCGTGCAGTTCGATGTTGTAACTATCACCCGTGTGGTACCCGCAGAGTAGAATGGTACCTACTACATCACGAATCTGATAGATGGCGATACATCCACCCGGAACAGTGTAGCCAAATGCAGCAGTATTGGAACGGGTTGCAACATTTTATTCGAGAACCTACGCTTAATGATTTATTTTTTCATTTATTCCACATTTATCGGGAAATAGGTAAGAACAATCGAAATACACGTTCATTTAGCTAACGCATTCGTACCTACATCGCGTGACAAGTCCACACATCGAACAGTGTATGCTGACCTGCTTATCCGCCCCGCACTCCGGAGGTGCATCCTCCATTCAGGGGTAATTGCATACGCGTCGAAAGGTCAGCCGGCGCTGGTGATTACACGAAATAACTGACCTTGTTACTGTACCATGTAATTGCTGACTGTAATCAATAGATGATTCTTTTGTATGTAACCATTCTAATTCGACCCGAAACGTGGTCCTATATCTTGTTTTTATGGTAGACCTCAGACGAAAGTCGTCTGCATTGGTACCTCGGTCTCCTGTCTCCGTACCTGTCTCTACCGCCGAATAGCAGTGTTCGTTTTAAAGGGTGGGAGAGGCAGTGAAATTACCGGTCAATGGATGTTTCTTCGAATCACAAGGTTGGCGACGCGCTAGTGATGTCCTTGATCAATATTTATAGGCTGCGATGACACGTACTCGGAATGTATGCTTGTTTTTCGACCTGGCTTAATAAAAATAAATATTTATACCTATATTTGTCATTTGTTACTCTTTCATACTCAAACAGAGGAGTAGATCCGGCGAATGAAGTCTACTTCAATATGTCTTGGTTAAGCTATGATCGCCTCGGTCGTCCTATATCAACCATTCAATAGGACTTTTGAGACATAGTCTTTATATTTGTCTTTAAATTGACGTCTGAGTAGTCCAGCATTAAAAAAAAATACCTTGATAAGAAAGAAACGCGAGGAAAATCGGGTTATCGCTGATTTGTGTTCGAAATTGTTTTTATGAAGCATGCAAATTGATATTTCGCATTCGTCAATACAGACAGCTTAGTTATATCTGGCAGTTCCAGCGTTTGTTGTGATGAGATGAAGAAATATGAAGAATAAGTGACGATAAACTTAACTTAACCAATATGTATATTTTAAAATCGTGTTTTTCATCATCATCATATCTAAGTAAGTAAGACGTCCACTGCTGGACATAGGTCTCTCCAAGTGATTTCCAATAGGTCCGGTTGTATGTGGCCTCCACCCTGTCGGTGGACATCCTACGCTGCGCTTGCTAGTGCCTAGTCTCCATTCCAGAACCTTACGACTCCATCGGCCATCGGTTCTGCGTACAAAGTGCCCTGCCCAATGTCGCTTTATCTCGCCAATCAAGATAAATATTCAGCAAGCATATAATTAGGCAGTGGGGTACCGCAAGAGTAGAATAGTACCTCCATTTGTACCAGATGACATAAGAGGCGGTAAAGGTGGTGAAAGATGAGGTAAGCTCTCTAGCAACTCCGTGACGGTGTAGTCGGTGCTCATTCCTGCTTTGTGAATTCAATTTACGCTGTTTCGGCTCTTGCGACACCTGGTACAGGGGGAGGTACTAATTTACTATGTCGGTATCCCACGCTTGGACAACGAATAACTCGTCCCAAATGACAATACCGCCATCGGTCGATCACTTAGTCGCCTTTTATCACACCTGGTGTGGAAGGTACTATTCTATTTGAGAAGTCCAACTATCCTACGATGTTAGCACTTGTGTGTGAAAAGGAAGTGATATTATTGGGTAATGTGACACATTATCATCAAGTCACAAGATTGCCAACGCGTTAGTGATATCCCCCGTCCAAAAAGATTACCTCGAAAATTGCAGCCCTCCCCCGCCCCCTCACTGGCACAACTCGATCAGTGACACTGCACATGCATTCATAGAATAGAGCAGTACACCGCGTTTGCCGGCGAACGCGTACAGTCCCGCCCCAACGAGCGATAACCGGCAGCCCTAAAACTGCCGAGCTCACTCCGTCCGTCCTCTTTTGTTGAATTTCATAATTAAATTCCTTTAGAGGTGCCCACAGGGATCGCCGTCGATCCCGCTCAGATCCCGCGAGCCTTGCAGGCGTGACCGTAGCTAAACGCGCGGTCGCGGCCGCTCTGTAGTATTTCCGGGTGGCAGTTAGCTACAGTGCCCCAAAGTTAAATTCCATACGTCCAAGATGGCTTCATGATGCATTTATGCAATATATCGATTAATTAGTAATAGAATCGTAATAAAATCAATATCGGAACTTGTTCAGAAACACTGTTTGTATTCATTACTGTTATTATTTTTTATGTACAAAATACCTACCTGTATGCTTTCAACTAAAACAATCGTCGCGACACCACACTGTTCAATGCGAAACAGAAAGTCGAAACGTAAATAACTGGCTTGCTTTCTATGTGAGAGACAGAGAAAGAGAGAGAGAGAGAGAGAGAGAGAGAGAGAGAGAGAGAGAGAGAGAGCGAAAGAGAGAGAGAGAGAAAGAGAGAGCGAGACAGAGAGAGAGCGAGAGAGAGAGACACGCGCACGCCGCACGGCTTACAACTATGGCAAAAAGTGTCGTTACAACGTATGGTTTTAATTTTCTCCGTCTAGCCCCCTTTCACAACGCGCATAAGGAACTCCGTTCCAAATGACAAAAACGTTGGTCCCGCTTGGGAATCGAACCCAAACCCTTGTCGCACGTGACAGGGCCACTACCAAATGCGCCATCAGGGCGTTCTTCGAATGCTATTAATATAAATACACGATGCTATTAATATAAACGCACAGCAAATTACCAATAAATTTAATAACCAAACGTAGAAATATATTTTTTAAAGTATGTCGATCGACCTTGACCTGTTTTTATCGTCGCTACAGCTAAACAGCCAAGTGAAACATAATCCACACGTGTACATAGTTTTGCTGGGAGGAACCGGCAGAGTAGAATAGTACCTCCACATGTACCAGGTGTCGTGAGAGGCGACTGAGGTACCGGAACCGACTCTATATATCCACCCGATATATAGTTGTTCAAATGCAACAGGGCGAGGGTAGGCAGCAGCATCCCTGTACCAACACGTTTGTGCCGCGCGGCAATTATGGGCAAATTCCCCATTTCATGGAAAGGTTATGTTTAGTAGTAGATGTTATAAGGCTACCATGATGACATTATCAAGACATTTAAAACCAAGTCGCTTTCCGCTGTTGTTCTGTCCTTAGATTTTTAAAACTACGCACCGGATTTTGATGAGGTTTAATAGATGGATAGGGTTTTAAATAGATGGACTGGTTCAAGAGGAAGTTTTTTATGTATCATCATCATCATCATACCAGCTATTGGATGTCCACTGCTGGGCATAGGCCTCTCCAAGGAAAGGATTTCTGCCTATAATTGCCTCGCTGGGCGGGTGTGGTGGCAATCGCAGACCCTAACTTAGCATGCAATTGATTGGAATGCGGGCAGCAGCATGTGGTTCTGACGACTCGCCTCTAACGACCTGGGTACAGGGGGAGATACTATTCTACCCCACCGGTACCCCTCTCCGGTCTCGAAGTAGTTATAAGGATTAAAAATTCTATAGCTGATAGGATGAAGTTTGATGCAAGTTTAACTTCAAAATCTACGTATAAATACGTCCAGGTAAGTGATAGTTAATATACCAGCTTTCAGTTGTCTTTTCACCCCTTTAAGGGGCGGTGTTTGAAGTAAGATCTATCATATTTGGTGTATCTAGGGTTAATTTAATATAGGCGAAGCGATGTTGCACTCACTTACTCGACTCGAGTCGACACTACAACTTTTCGAGTCGGTAGCCCAACACCCTGTGGACCCTGGGGATTGTGGAGACTGGTGGACGTCCTTCGGCTGATGATGATAATGAGGTAGACCTCATACAAAGTACGTCTGCATTGGTACCTCACTATCACCTATTTCTACTGGCAAACAGCAGTGTTCGGATTGCTGTGTTCCAATTTGAAGGGTGAGAGAGGCAGTGAGATTGTTTTCACTGGGTAATGTGGCATAATATTTGCAAATCATAAGGTTGGCAACGCGCTAGTGATATTCTTGTGATTATACGAGCATTGGTAAGCTGAAGTCATAGTGGGCAGCGCATTTGGTACGCAGAACCGATGGCCGATGGAGTCATAAGTTTTTGGAATGAAGACCACGTACGAAAAACCACGGCAAAGCGCAGCGTATGGCTTCCACCCGCAAGATGGACAGACGATCTGACTAAAACCGCAGGATCGCGCTGGACACAGGCCGCATACAACCGGTCCTATTGGAGATGACTTGGGGAGGCCTATGTCCAGCGGTGGACGTCTTATGGCTGATATGATGATGATGTTGATAAATACGTGTGTCTATAAACTGCGGTGACGGTTTCTATCATGCGATATGTGTGCTTGATAGTTTAGTGAAGTAAGTCTTATGAACATAATAAATAAAATATATAAGATTAATTAAACGAAGGGTACAGGTGAAAAACAGGGTAAGGAACAAGCATATTAAAGATCAGAATACCTTGACTGATTTGTATTGACACTTATCATTGCTGACCAGAATCAAGATATTGATGCCAAACGAAATTGATCTATATTGTTTTGTGACATTTCCTGTTCATTACCTAAACCCTTCAAATAACAATAAATATACTCTTTTTACATACAGATATCAAATGACCCGTAAAAAGGTCGTCTGCATTGGTACCTCACTCTCACTTATTTCGCATTGCTGTGTTTCGGTTTGAAGGGTGAGAAAAGCAGTGAAATTACTGGGTAATGTGGCATATCTTCAAATCACAAGGCTGGTCGCGCTAGTGATAACGTTTATTATCACTCGGACTGAATGCTTGTTCGACTTAGTAAAATCCTTACTTCCTTACTAATATAATAAATGTGAAAGTAACTCTGTCTGTCTTTTACGCTTTCTCGCTTAAACCTCTCAACCGATTTTGATGAAATTTGGCACAGACAATCTTTTGACCCTGAGAAAGGACATAGCTTATTTTTTATTCGAAATAACGGTTGTGAAGGGTCGAAAAGGGGGATGAAAACTTGTATGGAAGTATCGCTATTTTTAGAGCTAGAAACTTGAAACTTATATTTCAGGCCATTCATTCGATATAAATAAACATGACATTCAAAGTTTATATAAGTTAAGGTAAAGAGGTATGGTACCCGAAAAAACTATTCCATTCTAAGTTGCGGGCACAGCTAGTAAAAATATAAAAAAAGCGAAATAGTCGGCCTTGCTTATAATATAAGGCAATTTCTTCTAGTCTACTCTTGAACGGAAAATAGGATAAATTAGGCTGTTTAAAGTGTACCTAGATTTATGAGCAGATAAATATGGGGACGAACCCGATGGCGCATTTGGTAGTGCCACTTTATGCATTAAGGGTTTAATATGCATTAAGGGTCGCGGATTCGATCCCCACCCAAAACATTAATATTGAAAGACGTGTGAAAAACGTGTAATTAAAAAAATATGACTTCACAGCCGAGTGAAATCAAGCGCTATAGTCGAGATAAGATGGATATTAAACGCAAGAACATTAACCGGCTTTTTTAAAATTAATTTTAAGTACTTTTTTTTTTGATTTTTTTTTTAAAATTTTGCACAAGGGTATTTGCAACATTTTATAACGTAGGCTTATAAAAGAATTTTTGAAAATTCCCCCCCTAAAAGGGATAAACGGGGGTGCTCTGAAATTTTGCCGTTTTTAAAGTTTTTTATATGAAATTCATTGAAAAAAGACGTGTAAAATATTTTATCAAAAATCATTCCTCAAGAGAAATAAGGGGGGATGCAAAGTTAGTATGACATGACTTTTATTGGCAGATAGCTATTGTTAAAGGAATTAACTTACTGTTTATATATACTTATTGAAACCGGAACTATGCGAGTGAAACCGCGAGGCGCTAGTAGTATGTAATAGACATTGTTAAAAGAAAATTAAGTTACAATTTAATCAACCACTAAAATATGAAAACGACAAGTCATATCAGATAGATGTCCACACCTGCACATGTCTTTGAAAAGAATTTTTAGAAGCCTGCATACAGCTCTAATCTTGACGGTCACCATGCAGGTCTCCATTCGAGAACTTCACTGCCTCATCGGCTTCAAGTTGTTATAGAGACTTTTTTGGTTCTTCTATAATCTACTTATTCGTAATACGAGCACACAAAAGCCTTAAACCATTGATCTTACAAATAGGTGCATTAATACATAATTTATTTAATATCTGTTTTATAATCTCTCAGTGGTGCAGTGGGAGGTACTATTCAACTCTGCCGGTACCTAACGGGTACCGTAAAAGGCGACTAAGGTACCAGAACTCATATTGACAGATGGCGGTATATTCATCCGGAACAGAGCAGCTCAAATGCGCAGGGTGGGGATGGGCAGCAGCATCCCCATTCCCCAGCGCTCTGCGATTGCTAGCACGCTTGCCCAGCGCGGCAATTATGGGCAAAACAAAAACCATTTTTGGAGAGGCTTATGCCCAGCAGTGGACTTTCAATGGCTGGTATGATGATGAGGGTTATGAATCTCTCAGTTGAAAATGTATAGTAATAAAAAAGACTCACCCGATTTACTTAGTGCCGGTTCGTAACACATTTAAAAATATTATTTTAAATAACACTGCACTTACAACCACAATGTCTAAGCAGTGAACGTTAAAAAAAAGAAAACAGTTTCATTTTTTTTCACAATTTTTTCCCGCGCCGCGTGACAGCGCGTGCTTCCGGCGACGTTCGATTTTCAAATAAACCATCCAAGATGGCTGAATGACACAGTAATGTACTAGTGATGCTAGCAGTCCTGAAAATAATATCGACATTTTTGTTTAATGTTTTTTTTTTCTATATTTGTCGAATCGTACGTGGTTCAAGTTACTTTTCATTATACCGTTTCCAAATGACGGTCCCGATGGCCCATTCGTTGGTGTCTCTATCTTATTCGCCTAGCGTCGTGGGTTCGAATTTATTCAGTCGAAATATTATTGATAAAAAAAAATGTATTCGTATTATACACGTTATTCATATCTTGTCTGATTTTAGCGGCAAAACAAGTGTTTTAAGCTATTAATCTCAAACCAAGCTTATTACTAAATTTATCTCTATTAAACTCAGAACTAATTTTACTCTAACATAAAAAAATCTTTTTCTTATTAGTGCCTATATTAAATGATACCTTCGTCATCGTTTTATGTAAACAAAATATATATCAGGTTAAATTGAAATTAGGCAGTTAACTATAATCTGGCATAAGTTAAAAGTGTTAATGCCTAATTATAGTGAGAATGGGGAAAATATGCCATAAATATTTATGATTATCGATAAAGCATACCGATCGTACATATTTATTTGCGTGCAAAGTTATGCGTGTGTTAAGAATTGAAACACACCGTGGTCAGGGTTACAATTTAAATGATTTTTTAGATCAATTATGAATGCCAGTTATTTTTCTTATACACACTACCTAAGATGATATCTTTCACATACTCGTTGTGATGTAACGAACGATTATATGGTGCGGTAACGCTTACTATTATGAAAACTGTATGTTTGTTTGTCGACCAGGTCTAGTAAAAAAAGAAGTGTCTCCGGAACTGGCCAACCAAGTCTAGGTCGAGCCTCAGAGGCGCTATCGATCCTGCTCAGATCCTCCGAGGGTTTCTCCTCCTATGGCGTTGTAATTGCTATTTGAGTACAGAATTGAGAATACATAATTAGATACTCGAAAAACAACTTAATCCCGCCTTACCTGAAGTAAATATTTGCTTCTATTTAAGTCAATTGAAAGATTTTCCATCACCATAGTTATGGTCATCATTACTATCTAAAGTCCAACTTGGAAAAAGGCCTCCTCAAGATTGGGTGATTTTTACCCAAAATTGCCGTGCTGAGAAGGCGTGGTGGTATCCGCAGAGCGCAATTTTGTAACGAGAATTCTGCTGCCCATTGCCCTGCAGTATTTGAGCTGCTCATTTTCTGTTAGATATACCTTCTGTACCTCAATCGCCTCTTACGACACTTAGTACAGAGAAAGGTACTACTCTGCGCTGCTGTTACCTCATGGCTCCACTATAATTAAGGGTTAATAGAATATTTTTGAGAAGTAATAGAATATTTCTATTATTGATAACTAGCAGGGCACCACGGTTTTATTTGCGTAGATCCCATTACCATCGGAGTACATGGATAAAATTCAGCTTATATTAATTAATTAATAAAAACTATTTTTAGCTAATGTAGTCTCCATTAGTAAAATAATTATTGAAATAATTCGATAAACAAACACACAATAATATAAATCTTGCCTAATTACATTTCATGTTAGATAATTTTAGTTTGATTTCATGAAATACTAGCAGTGTCCGTGACTTCGTCCGCATAGACGGATATCATATGTTGTAATAGTAACTTTGGAAGGTACAGTCGAAGCCTTCTACGATTTAAATCAGACCAGCGGTTCTTGAGATTAGCGCGTTTAAATAAATAAACAAAATCTACAGCTTTTTAATTTCTTATGGTAAAAGAATTATTTAAATTGTTTGAGTAGGTTTTAAGTTAAATTGTACCAAATAAACTATCAATCAAATATTTCAATTTAAAAACAACTACTGTATCTATAAATAGATAATGTTATTATTTTTAAACGAAGGATTAATTCAGTAGTAGACATATATAGACATTATATTTCTTGGCAAATAAAATTTCAAACAGTTTAATTTTGATAGCGTTAGACGGTAACCAAACATTCATCCGAAATCACTATATGCCCATAGGGGGTAGCTTCGTGACAAAAGCTGCTACCCATCCACGGCCTGTTGCATTTGTGCCACGTTATTTCAGGTGATCTGCCCGTTCCGGTACAGGAGGAGAAGGTATTATACTCTGCCGGTACCCCAAGTCCAAATGTCCTCAAGGCTCAATATAATGCAAATAATTCTGATTATCGATATCGATAAAAAAAACTAAACGAATACTATCGATTAGTTTCTGTAATTTGGTACTACGTCAACTCATCACTTTCCGTGAAGTGACCAATGTAAACACATGATCTTTTATCTCTTAATCCTTTGATGATAAAGTTCAAAATGGCAAATCAAATATCAATCATTATTGTACTATTTTGATCGACAGTTCGGATGTGACTACGTACGGTGTATGTATGTACAGAAAAAACGATTCTTGTTATACATAAATAATGAGAAAAATTGACGAGGCAGTGATGTGGTGGCATAATACTCGCGTCTTCGGGTTCTATTCCGGGGGAATACTTTCTAGAAATAATACAAGAAATGGATTTGGTCAATGTAGATACGCTGTTTGTTTATTTTTTCTATTTTAACTTATCATTACGTAACGTCGTCATTCTTGAAAAGAGTTACCGAAAGGCAACCGAGACGTTAAACATCAAATGTATCATTATAATTATAAATATTGAATATTTATATTAAATACTAGCTGTGCCCGCGACTTCGTCCGCGTGGAATAGTTTTTTTTGGGTACCATACCTCTTTACCTCAACTTATATAAACTTTGAATGTCATGTTTATTTATATCGAATCAAGGGCTTGAAAAATAAGTTGTTTCTAGCTCTACAAATAGCGATACTTCCATACAACTTTTCTAATATTAGTAGGTATTAAATAGTGAAGAGTATTGACGATTTTCATTTGGTGGCAGTGGGCACGGCATTTGGTACGCAGAGCCAATTGCCGATGGAGTCGTAACGTTCTGGAATGGAGACTACGTACCGGCAAGCGCAGCGTATGGCGTCCACCCGCAAGACGGACAGACGATCTGACTAAAACCGCAGGATCGCTGGACACAGGCCGCATACAACCGGTCCTATTGGAGATTACTTGGGGGGGCCTATGTCCAGCAGTGGACGTCTTATGGCTGATATGATGATGATGATATAAGAAAATTCCTTTGTTTTATTTTTTACTAGCTATGCCCGCGACTTCGTCCGCGTGGAATAGTTTTTTGGGTACCATACCTATTTACTTCAAATTATATAAACTTTGAATGTCACGTTTATTTATATCGAATCAATGGCCTGAAAAATAAGTTTTAAGTTTCTAGCTCTAAAAATAGCAATGGAAAGCGTAACAGACAGACAGACAGACAGACAGAGTTACTTTCGCATTTATAATATTAGTAGGGATAGGGATTGTTATTGTTTTTAACCGCTAACTTAAAGAGGTTAACTTTGCCTGAAAGAGATTGCTGTGGTAATGAGGCCGCCAATCCATACCCAAATCAAATGAAATCGAATTAAGTAATACTAATTTTCATTATTAAATTTTATTATATTCATAATACTAATGATCCTGATGAAACAACGGGATCGTAAGAGGCATCATCATACCAGCCATTCAAAGTCCACTGCTGGAGATAGATCTCTCCAAGAAAACAGGTTTCTTGCCTATAATTGCCTCGCTGGGCACGCGTGTTGCCCTTCGCAAAGCGCAGCTTTCGCGATGTGGATGCTGCTGCCCATCCCTGCTCTGTGCATTTTGAACTGCACTATTTCAGAGGGATATACCGCCACCTATCGGTTCTGGTATCTTTGTCGACACTTAAGACACCTAGTGAAATGGGTACTATTCTTCTCTGCCGATACCTCACGGCACGTAAGTGACATCTAACATGCATATTGTTAAATGTAAATCTATTTTGTTTTTAAATAACCTTATTGTATAAAGACCATACCAGAACTGACAGAGGGCGGTATATCCATCCGAGATAGTGTAGTTTAATTGTATAGGGTGGGGATGGGCAGCAACATCCTCGTCGCGAAAGTTACGCTCTGCAATTGCCAACACGCTTGCCCAGCGCGGAAATTATCGGCAAATTTACGGCTAAACATGGTTTATCATGATTTTTTTATTTGTGTTCAAACGATATAAAATCTACATTTGACGACCAATGGTAGACATACATAGACTCTCAAAGAAAACGGGAATTTCAGCTATAATTTCCGCGCTGGGCAAGCGTGTTGGCAATTGTAGAGCGAGCTTCAGGACAGAGAAGGTGCTGCCCACTCTCAACCTGTGCATACACTAAGTTTAAGTTACAATATTTAAGTTGGATACACTACCATCTGTCAGTTTCGGTAACTTAATCGCCTCTTATAACACCTGGCACATATGGAGGTACTATTCTACTCCACCGGTACCTCACGACACGAAGTGACAATGGCCATAAAGTTCTAGAAAGTGAAAGTAACAATCCGTCACACATCGGCAAGCGCAGCGAAGATGCAACGATACACTCTACAACCTTGTGAAGGAAGATCTTGTATCACATTACCCAGTAATTTCACTGCCTCTTTCCAACACAGCAATGCAAACACCATTATTTGCTAGTAGAAATAGGAGAGAGTGAGTTACTAACGCAAATGACCTTTGTAAGCGAACTAGCTCTAGCAAGGTTAAGCTGTATAAGTTAAATACGCCTTCGCCTTTAACTTTGTTTGCAATTTACATTATAAAACTTCATATTAACGACTTTCAAACCCGGTTTGTACAACTGTTAATTTTTTCGAACTTTCGATTAAATTGCAGCAATTTAAAGCCTTTAAAAAGGTAGTTTTATTCAACAAAAGATATTGTGTTAGGAAATAAAAAGTTACCATGTTTTATACCTATATTGTATTTGTACAATAATACGGATTTCAATCATATATATATATATAAATCTATCTGACTGACTGACATATAAACGGAGAATTTCTTATATAACATAGAAAGAAAAATCACCACCTAAAAGGGCAAAACGGGGGTGCAAAGTGATCATGAAAATTTGTTATTTTTCAAGTTCTTCTAATGAAATTCAGTATAAAATTTCTTCATTGAAAGTCATGAAACACGTGAAAATATATTTTCGAAAACCATCCCTTAAGGGGGTAAAAGGGAGCTTCAAAAACTTGACGCACGCGAAACCTAGGGGCCGCTGCAAGTCAATGCATATTGTTTGTAGACATAATAAAGAAAATTAAAAAGTAAGGATATTGCTAGATGCAGGACGCATACAACTAGAATAATAGGAAAAATAAAATAAATTCTCTTTAAACACACTATCGACTGGAATAAGCAACGTTCTTGTTATTATAAAATATTCACGTGCAAGTTGAACGTCCCGACCGTTTCGCGTCAGTCACTCAATTATTCGTGTTAGTGTGACGACAACGCGGCCATCTTGGTTCGCTTGACGTAACGTCACGGTCGATAGCTAAACGTCAGAGAAATGGCGCGAAAATTGGCGATAAAATATTTACTTTTTCCATAAATATTTTTGTATTAAAACAGGTAATAATATATTAAATAATGCTAGTAAATTCACACAACGCTCCTTATATTACTGACTTCGAGATAAGTCACTTAAAGCACTTGTGCTACGGACGTCAGACAACAGAGGAATCACAAATTTCATACTTAAACACATATATGCAACATCCAGATACAAAACAAACAAATATCATGATATAAATATTATGTGTCCTGAGTGGGAATTGAACTCATTACACGCATTGAATTAGATATTTTTGTGCTGTTATTCTAGTTATGATTATTTTCTAGTAAATATTATCTTTAATTTGAAATTCAGAATTTTTCAATAAATAGAACCAAAAACATTTGTAATTTTTGTTTGTTTGATTATGAAACATTTGTTATTATTGTTTAGTTTTTACAATTGACAAGACTTGCCTATTTAATATATTTTTAGCAGACAATTTATATTACATGACGGGCCATTACTTAATGCCAGTTGGCATTATCTCCTAGTCGACCATTATACGAAACAGAAAAAAAAATATATAGTGAACCAGACAATATATATACAAAAAAGATAAACGTTACATACATATCTGTATAAATAAACGCAATAAATAGATATGGTATAATATATATATAAAATAACGCACATCAAAAATGTGTTTATAAGGTTAGAGAAGCAGCATCATTAAATAAAGTACGGAGAAAGCGTTTCAGGACAAATTTGCTTATGGGTAGTGAACTTGTAAATGGCTCCGTAATATTCATGTGTTGCTATTAATATTATTTTTTCTATTCCTTCTATAGTAAAAAAAACAATCAATAAAGGTCACCCTTGTAGTAATTTCACTTAATAATTAATCAGGGGTACTCCATTCAATACATACTGATCTATTTTCAGTATGTAAGCGTACATGTGTTGTGACGTCACGCTGGCACGGTGTCTTTGTGACGGGAACTTGTGACGAGATTAAATTATAATGTAAAATTAGCTTATTATATCCAAGTCTGTTTTAAGTGATCCTATCTTGTGCGCCAGGGGTCGTGCGTTCGATTCCCACCCAGATCAAATATTTATATGATGATATTTGTGTTTTTTCTGTTTCTGGGTGTTAAATATATGTAAATTTAAATAGTATATTGGTGATTCCTTTGTTGTCTGGCGTCCGTAACACAAGTGCTTAAAACGACTTACAACGGAGTCAGGTCAATGTATGAGATGTTCTAGAATTTATTATTATTATATGAAAATACATCGTCCAAATTTGTCAGGGCCAGGTTTGTACGTGATAAACGGAACCGGAAAGTGTAAAACATGTATTATAGGCTAGGATTAAAACACTAATTGGATAAAAGGGATTATAAGAGCTAGCAAAAAAATTATGTCAGCCATAACAAGTCCACTACTGGACATAAACCTTGAGAAATGATTTATAATCATTTCAGAAAAGAGTCTAATAGAGTAACTTTGTATAAAGTGAACCGTTAATTCCTTTTGAATTTCGAAAGCAACACAATGATATGCAGATTTGCAGATAAATTTTGGCAGGCGTTTCGTGCGCAAATATCATATATAGAGCAGGGATAGATAACAGCGAAAGCTGTGCTCTGCGATTGCCAACACGCTTGCCAACATTCCCCCCTTTTTTAAAGAGGCCTATATCCAACAGTGGACTTTCAGTGGCTGGTACGACAATGATGATGGCGATCTCTAATAGATAGACAAATGACATCGCTGACTTTTTTGTAGACCTTTTCAAGGTATACAATATTGTAGCACATTATTTTAATTTACCTCGTCGGGTTCAGCGAGCTTACTTAATATTATTTTGATCAGCGTTTCTCTACTATATTATGCATGAAATATGCAAATAAACCTTGATTTGAATGACTCTTGTACATTTAAAAAACGTAATCAAAATTCGTAGTGTAGTTTTTAACATAGGGACAGGCATAGTGATAGTAAGAAAAACTAAACTCTCTTATAAAAATTCTTTCGATAAGTCATAACGAAATGAAGCATAGTTTAAAATTTCAACATTTATGGACGTAACAGCATTCAGAGGACATCTTCATTTTGTAATGTGATATTTAGACCTGTATGTGTTTTATTAAATTAATTTGTGTTTTGTTTTAATTATATTATTCTTAGTATGTCTTGTTAACTGATGTACTTCGTAGTTCGCGTCATCGTTATATCAGCCATTGGAAGTCCACTGCTGGACATAAGAATCCCCAGGAAAAGAGAAATTATGCTCATAATTGCCGGGCAAGCATGTTGTCAATCGCAAAGCGCAGCTTTCCCAGAGGAGATTCTGCTGCCTATCCCCGCCATGTGCATTTAAGCTTCACTAATTTGAATGGATATACCGCCATCTGTCGGGTAACTTAGCCGCCTCATACGACACCTGGTAAAAGAGGTACTGTTTTACACCTACGCAATTTTTTATACAAATTGATAAAACGCGTGCGCCGATGTTTTCTTCTTAATAAAATATTCAATGGCAACACCGAAAATAACCGCGTAGACTTATAATTATAGTTCCCACGTGTACTCTACTCTATATTTGGATGAAACTAGTGAATTATATATTTACCTGGCCTTTTTATGTTCTTCAATGATTCATTTCATTCCGTGAATATAAGATCCTGAATCTTATATATTTTTACATTCTAGTGATCAAAATTCGACCATCAGTAAATAAATAAGCAATATTATTTAATTTACTTTATCATCCTCTCTATAATAGCTGTAAGACGTCCACTGTTCGACATAGGCCTTCTCAAAAAGGGGTCAATTGCCGAGAATTGCCGCGCTGTTGTATTTGAGCTACACTGCTTCCGATGGATATACCGCGATCTGTCGGTTTCACTTCATCACCACATTAACCTAAATTGTGTACTCTCTGTTAGTTAATTTCAGGTTCATCCGTTCGCGAATTTCTTAAAATGTTATCTAAATCTTACCTATCCTATTAATATTAGGTTCTTACAAATGAAATAAGTATTTCGTCGCACTGATCGCTTTGATCTGAAATATCTCCTCCTGGTTAAGAATTCAATTTTATAAATTCATTGAGCTGGTGCATTCGAGTTTTGTAACAGTCATTCATGTTTCTTTTTTGCTTATTATTACTTTGCTTTGGCGTCATTACCGCACAATACAAAACATGAAATATTAATATATCTACAAGTACCAATTCCACCGTGGTACCAGCGCTGCAGAAACAGCTCAAAGAGCACGTCCGACATCGTAGACCGCGTCACGTCTTAGACGACCCCCCCCCCATAAGATTACCGCGAAAATCGCAGCCCTTCCCCGCCCTCACACTGACACAACACG
The DNA here is from genome assembly GCA_020976665.1 of Heortia vitessoides. Classification (NCBI taxonomy): domain Eukaryota; kingdom Metazoa; phylum Arthropoda; class Insecta; order Lepidoptera; family Crambidae; genus Heortia; species Heortia vitessoides. Next base: position 2,087,378 of record JACJUM010003053.1, read on the forward strand.
ATCTTTGACACAGCACATGCAGTATACCGCGTTCGCCGGCGAGCGCGTGCAGTCCCTGCCCCTACGAGCGATAACCGGCAGCCCTAGAGCTGCCGGGCTCACCCTGTCCGTCCTCTTTTGCTGAATTTTCATAATTAAATTCCCCCCTAACGATGGCCGCGCGAGCCTCGGTCGAGCCTTGGAAGGAGCCCTCGAGCGACCGCCGTCGGTCCCGCTCAGATCCCGCGAACCTTGCGGGCGCGACCGTAGCTAAACGGGCATTGGACGTCATCTATGAGAGGCCCCGCCCTCTTTTTTCGGTATCGCTGGAATTGACTTCTGAGTAGTCCAGCAATAGGTTCGTCCGAAAAAAAAGCTCAAAGGGTTTAATGTGTACGGTGCTGTTGTCGCAAAAGAAAGCATAGTAAGTTATTGGTTTTAACGTTTCCGTTCTGGAAATTTCGACCTTAAGAACCAACCCCGTACACGGCCGGAGACCGAAGTAGAAAATGAAGAATTAAAAGGATATTATGGAAGCGGATTTATCACAAAGCACTTCATAAATAGCATAGAGGCTTCTAGTTAAATGACAAAACTGTATTCATCATTATATTAGGCCTCCCCAAATAAAGGGGAATGTTTCCCATAATTGCCACGCTGCACATAGGGGTCAATTGTCTACAATCGTTGATTAAAATGTTTGTTTTGTAATGTTACACTATAATTAGGCAGTTGTTTAACCGACAACGATGGACATGTGATAAGTAGGGCTAGAATGTGGAAACAAGCTAGCAAATTATCTAGCTAATTGACTTTTTTTGCTAATTGACGTGCCCCACGGTTTTTATTTTAGTCTAGTCTATGCATATGTTTATAATTCCCACGACTGTATCTATTTTATTATTTTTTGGTTTTTAGTACATTTATCTTAAACATTGCAATGTATGTTTAACATAAAACCGTTTAACTTAAAAAGTTTTTTACCTATTTTTATTTGTATCTAAATGAGTGAAACGGTGTCACCGGGCAACGTCTGGAACTTTGGTTCTGTTACGAATATCCTTATCCTGAATCGATCAAGAAGAGAGACTCCGAGCATTACCCTCTCCATAGCTCGTTGAGCTATTTTGAGTATATTTAAATATAATACAGTGGACCCCCGGTAATCCGGCCTGTCTAATCCGATGCCCCCTGTTATCCGACATGGTCTACAAGTATGATCTGTACTTCAGAGTACATCTATATATATATATTTATAATATGAATAAAGAATCTTATCATTGGATCTGTAATTTGTCGGAATACAATGTACTCTTTTGTAAAAAATTCCGGACTATAGGGGGTCTTAGGCAGTACTCTATAATCCGAATAATTCGATAGTTCGACACTGCCCTGCAAAATGTTTGACGGACTACCGGGGGTCCACTATAATAATAATTTGAAGCAAATATCAAGATGTTGCGGTCGAACTCAAACCCAGTGGACAGCGAAACCAGTACATACAGTACCAATAGTATTGTCATCAACAAGTCTGATACCCAATACCAGCACATGTACTCTATCTTCTTCCTAAAGTCACAATACTGAACACATGTCGCAACACAAGAAGAACTCCTCTTTCAGTTTCCTGTATATTTTCTACTAATACATACATTTTCTGCTTCTATCGGTGGTTGCCCTCTTTAGGGGACAAAAAACAAATAAAAAAATAACAATAATATAATCTTTATTGTACACAGAAAATTATATATAGAAAAATAAGAGATATAATAACACAATTGGCGGCCTTATCGCTCAGAACTATCTCTTCCAGGCAACCTTTGGATGGACATAGACAAAGAAAACTTGATAAGGCTGTTCGATGTGTAGGTCAAACTATTTTATAAAAATACAGTAATGTAGTAAATATGCACAACATACATCCCTACTAATATTATAAATGCGAAAGTAACTCTGTCTGTCTGTCTGTTACGCTTTCCCGCTTAAACCTCTCAACCAAAATTTGATGAAATTTGACAGACAATCTTTAGACCCTGAGAAAGAACATAGGCCATTTAAAAATGAAAGGGAGGATAATAAGTTTATATGGAAGTTTCGCTATTTTTAGGAGCTAGACACATGAAACTTATTTTTCAGGCCATTCATTCGATATAAATAAACATAACATTCAAAGTTTATGTAAGTTAAGGTAAAGAGATATTGTACCCAAAAAAACTATTTCACGCGGCCGAAGTCGCGGGCATTGCTAGTATATTATATGTATATATAATAATAAAATTTCATACCAATAAATACAAAAGTAAAAACAACATATTTTTTATAAAATAAACACTTAAGTATATATTGAAACTAGCTGTCCAAGCACACGTTGTTCTGCCATATAAATGAAATAATAATTAAATTACTAATAACCCAATTTATAAATAGGGGTTGGTGAAGGGTGAACATTTAGGATTGCATATATTTTCAATGCCTCATTATAAAATAAAAAAAAACTCTTATCGCTTAGGCATATGACAAATAGATAGTAATAATAATAATAATAATAACTTTATTCAACAACAAAAGGTAACTTAAACTAAAATACATTTTGATACTTAGGTACCTAAACTAG
>JACJUM010003053.1:2115654-2126386 GCA_020976665.1 Heortia vitessoides
ACTGAAACCCAATAAGTGTGGCAAATATATATTTTTTAGCATTAGAAATCAATCATTTAACGCATTTATTTTTTGCAGTCGACAAGAAAGACCCGCCTACGTATCGTCCAAAAGGTGCTTAATGGTGTTCATGGTAAGTCTTAGTATAATTTACTGTCCGTCCGTAAATGTACATATCCCACGGGTTCATTCTCATGTCAGCCTTTGGAAGTCCTCTGCTGGGCCTCCCTAAGAAAGGCGGAATTTTGCACATAAATCTAGCGAGATAAGCGTGTTGGCAATCGCAGAGCGCAGCTTTTGCGACAGAGAGCTGCTGCCCGACCCCGCCCATGCATCTGAGCTGAACTGTTTTGGATGGATATACCGCCATCTGTTGCTTCTCGTATCTTAGTCGCCTCTTACGACACCTGGTATTGAGGTAGGTACTATTCTACCCTGCCGATACCTCACTCTCACCTATTTCTATTGCCAAATAGCAGTGTTCGCATTGCTGTGTTCTGGTAATGTGATATCCTTGTTTATAGGCTGCAGTGACACTTACTATCACGCGGACTGTTTGCTTGTTTGTTGACCTGGCCAAAGAAAAAAAAGAAAAAAAAATCCTTTAACAGTAAGCGGGATGTAATGGCAAACAGCCCGTCAAAATAGCGACGAGTTGACTCTTTCATCAACGCGTATCAAGAGTGAATTCAGGTTGCGATTGCGGGCGCCGTTTGTCCTCATAAATAATTTATCTATATATATATATATATATATATATTTTTTTATATATATATATATACATACTCTTTTACAGTGACAGCTATGCGACTCTGGAATGAGTTTCCGTTGAATATTAAACAATCCCCAATCAAATTTATCCTGAAACGCTTTCTCCGTATTTTATTTACTGATGCTGCTTCTATAACTATATAACTCTATTTCTGATGTATGTTACTTTATATATATATATTTTTATATCATATGTATTTATTGCGTTTATTTATACCAATATATAGGTAACGTTTATGTATTTTGTATTGTCTGCACCACTATTTCTTTTTTTCTGTTTCGTAATGGTTGACTGGAAGATAATGCCAACTGACATTAAGTCCGCCATTTGTACATTTTGTAATATATTGTGCAATAAAATGTAATAAATAAATAAATAGTCTATCTATCTAGGAAGGCTATCCCTACTTCCCTACTAGTAATATTATAAATGCGAAAGTAACTCTGTCTGTCTGTCTATCTGTTACGCTGAAATTTGGAACAGACATTCTTTGGCCCTGAGAAAGGACAAAGGCTGTTTTTTAATTCGTAAAAAGGGTTGTGAGGTGTCGAAAGGGGGGATGAAAAGTTTTATTTTGGTATCGCTATTTTTGGAGCTAGAAACTTGAAACTTATTTTTCAGGCCATTGTTTCGATATAAATAAACATGACATTCAAAGTTTATATAAGTTAAGGTAAAGAGGTATAATACCCAAAAAAAAAACTATTCCACACAGACGAATTCGCGGGCACAGTTAGTAGGATATATAACATCACGCTAGGACCAATAACAGCGGAGCATAAATGATACTAAGATGGCATTCTCTCTCCGTTATTATTTCCCCCTTTTCATAAACCTTGTCACCAAATCTATTGGCTGCTCTTACCATCTATACGCTGATGACCTGCAACTATACACCCAGGCAGAGTACAATGACCTGGACAATGCCATTGCTCGGATTAATGCTGATTTGACCAACATCACAAACTGGTCACAAAAGTTTGGTGTCTCTGTGAACCCGTCCAAGACTCAAGCCACTATATTGGGCAGCAAACGGCAATTGTCCAGTTTAAAAAATGTACCTGTAATTATTTTTAATAACGTGGTAGTGCCCTACAGCACATGCGTTAAGAATCTTGGCCTATTTATCGACTCTTCCTTAACCTGGGATACACACGTTAATGAAATCAGCAGTAAGGTTACTGGAACGCTTCGTGCTCTTTATCGATTAAAATATTTTCTTCCTACTAAAACCAAAACCCTTCTTATTCAATCCTTGGTTGTACCCATAATTGACTATGGTGACGTGTGCTGCACTAAAATCTCTCAAGAACTCCTTAATAAATTGGATCGTCTATTACACACCTGTCTTCGTTCAATTTTCGGTTTGCGTGAATACGATCATATTTCCCATTACGGTTCCCTTCTCGGCTGGCTTCCTATTCGAGAACGTCGCAAAATTCGAGTTCTAACCATACTACCTATTTTTAATACTTTTTGATCCGTACGCACCAATTTACTTAAAGGACAGATTCCAATTCCTATCTTCCTCTCACGAACGTAATCTCCGTTCTTCTAATATGTACTCTCTTGCTCTTAACTCCTTCTCATCACTCTAGTTTTTTGACAAACTCTTTGACAGTGACGGCTATACGACTTTGGAAAGAGCTTCCGTTAAATATTAAGCAATCCCCAAACAAAAGCATCCTGAAACGCTGTCTCCGTAATATATATATATATATATATATATATATACATATCATACCAACTTAATAATAATAATAATAATAACTTAGTATGATAGGTCTGCTAGTGTAATGTTTAAAATTGACGAGGCCTCGTGGATTGGCTATGTACAGCCATTGCCACCACGTCTTCGAAATGAAATGCCACGCTTGCCCAGCGCGGCAATCACGGGCAAAATTCCTCCATTCTTGGTGATGTCTATGTCTAGCAGTGGACGCACTATGGCTACTATGAAGATGATATAGAGATGGAGTGACTAAATTTGAATGTACCTACTCTATACTATTTCATGGATCATCATAGATGGGAAGTCCATTGTTGTACATAGGCCTTGCCAAGAAATGGAGAATTATACCCATAATTGCCGCGCTGGGCAAGCGTGTTGGCAATCGTGGAGCACAGCATTCGCGACGGAAACTCTTCTGCCCACACCCGCCCTGTACATTTTTCCTACACTGTTTCGGATGGGTTTACCGATATATGTCGGTTCTGGTACTCCAGTCGCCTCTTATAACACGTGGTACTAGGTACTATAAGGGAGGTACTATTCGACTTTGCTGGTACCTCACAAACGATGTAGAGATAGTGTGATTAAATATGGATGCATTAATCGTTCGTGATTAACTACTTCACAAATTGATGTTCATGAATGCTCGTCATCATTTACACATTAATTACTGTCATTCGGCTTTTGCGTGATGTGATAATTGTTTTTTGTAGTCAGGAATTTGATTCGTCACTTTGTGATCCAACGACTGACGGCTTGACATAGAAACGTAGGATCTTAAATGCAAGTGATGTATAGTAGTGGACATCCTATGAATTATACAGTGATAGACATCTATAGGAGGCTATCCAAGGTTTTGTAAACACTTCATCATATCAGCCACAAGACGTCCACCGCTGGACATAGGCCTCCCCAAATAAACTCTAATAGGACCGGTTGTATGCGGCCTGTGTCCAGTGCGATCCGCGGTTTTAGTCAGATCGTTGGTCCTTCTTGTGGGTGGACGCCCTACGCTGCCGTCTTCATTCCAGAACTTTATCGTTCTGCGTGCTAAGTGCAGTTATATCTAGTTATATTTCCTCTTGCAAACTCTATTTATATTATGTACAATGAATATCATGTATATGTGCCGTGAGGTACCGGCTGTGTAAAATAGTACCTCCTACTGCATGTGTCGTAAGAGGCGACTAAGGTACCAGAACCGACAGGTGGCGTTATATCTATCTGAAACATTGTACCTCAAATTCGTAGGGTGGGGATGCGCTGCAGCATCCTCGTCAGGAAAGCTGCACTCTACGATTGTCAATATCTTTACCCAGCAGGGCAATATTTACCAAAAATCCCCTTTTCTGGATAGGCCTATGTTCTACAGTGGACTTCACTTTATAAAAATAATTAATAAACAACCAATTTATCAATGCTGTGTTTTTGTAACTATTGAAAAATCTAAACATTGTAATCAATTCTATTATAGATTAGATGTTAATGTATTGTAAGTAATTTTCTTGTATACTAGATTATATAAATTGGATATTATTAGTAAAGCTAGCTAGTTAGTTCTTACATATTGCAGTGCCTTGGCAGGGCGTCACATGAAACTCTATTTTATATTGTATTTTGCCTACCATGTTCATTTAAATTGAATTTCACTTCCAATAACCTATCATCATCATGATGATGATGATGATAGACTGCTGGGACGAATAAAAAAAGAATGGTTCAGATTGTTTTGTTGCGACCTCAAGATGTGCCTGCTGGTGTCGCAACACATTGACTGCTGTCACGAGCGACTTGTTTCTTGACCTTGCACTCTATCACGCGTTTGAGGTCACCTTTAAGTTCGGTTGGGGCCCATGGTTAAGTCGCGATTTATCATGCTCTGTATCAAGACATCAGTGAACAGAATTGGTTGGGGGGTAACTGAAAGAAGCCTCAGTAGTGTGGTCTTCCCCTTCTTACCATAGATTGGCATCAGGTTATTTAAATTTACTCCATGTTTTTTATGACCAAGCAAGCAAGCAAACTGTTCAGTCGATGGTCGTTGTTGATCGCTCGTGTCATCATGAAGGTCATATTTAAATGATAATAAATACCCACAACATCACATTTATTGACCTGACTCAGAGTTAAGTCGCTTAAAGCACTTGTGTTACGTTCATCAAACAGCAGAGGTAACACAAATGTAATACTTAACTTAAATATTTTTCACATTCCGACACAGAAGTAACACAGATATCATCACAAAAACTTGCTCTGGATGGAAATCGAACCCACGACCTGTAGCGCGCAAGTTAGGATATTACCATCTGCGCTATCGGGCCCGTCATTTCAACTGTACATGTGTATGTCACTGAACTAAACGGAGGCTAAATGGCTGGACCGATTTCAATTTTTTTTTTTTAAGAATTTGGTTGTCGCCCTGGATGTTTTAGATTTAGAAAGTTATGTCTAAGTTATTTATCGGTACTAATGTATTTCGGGAGAGTAAAATAGTAACTCCCCTGCACCAGGTGTCGTAAGAGGATAACCATCGGGAAAAGTGCAGCTCAAATGCACAGCTCGGGAATGGGCAGCAGCACCACTTGTCGCGAATGCAGCGCTCTGCGATTGCCAACTCGCTTGCCCAGCGCGGCAATTATGAGGAAAAACCTCCTTTCTTGGAGAGGCCTATGTCCAGCAGTGGACATTCAATGGCTGGTGATATGGTGATATGTAATGGTGATTGATTTATATAACAGCTTTTCAATCACTTTAAGTTCACTGTTGTCGATTGGACACAAAAAGGTGGTCTATTCATATTTATCTAGATTTCATAACGAATTCTAGATCAGGTTTTAAAGCAAGCTAAAAAGCAAGCGATGGTACAGTAGGCTGAGGTCAAGCCACGCCTATGCGTACCATCTACCGTCTGTCATTTGTTCTAAAATAGATTTTAACACTAAGGAAATAATTGTTATAATAGTCTAGCCGATTTGTGAAGCCTATTCTCAAACTACTGACTGAATTGAGTTGTGCATTTATTGATTGATTAATTATAATTTGCAGCTATATATATATTTTTTTGTATCATCATACACGCCATTGAAAGTCCACTGCTGGACATAGGCCTCTCTAGGCGCTAGGCAAGCGTGTTGGCAATCGCAGAGCGCAGCTTTCGCGACGGGGATGCTGCTGCCCATCCCCGCCCTGTGCATTTGAGCTGCAATGTTTTGGATGGATATACCGCCATCTGTCGGTTCTGGTTCTTCCGTCGCCTCTTACAACACCTGGTACAGGGGAAGGCACTATTCTACTCTGCCAGAACATCATAGCTATTTTTTTTAAATAAATTAAACTTTATTGTACAAGTTATGACAAAAAGTACAAATGGCGGACTTAATGCCAATTGGCGTTATCTCCCAGTCAACCATTATACGAAACAGAAAAAAGTATATATAGTGATGCAGACAATATATCCTAATATATATAAACCTCCTGCCACGATGTTTGTCCTCGAAGGACTCCTAAACTACTGAACCGATTAGGATAAAATTTTCACACCATATGTAGTTTGCTCCAACTTGAGAGATAGGATAGTTTATATCTCAATATATAGTCGCAATTTTGTTTAATTGCAAATTATTTGTCTGTAATTAATTGACAGTTACAATTATCTGTTAACCCCAAAAGATTTTTCCAAATGTCGACACTTTTCGACTGGATTGAGTTAGTAATAGAATTAGTCAATAGATGGCACTGCTATGGTCAACGGAAAAAGTGTCATATATGAGCTACAAAAAGATTCTAACAGATGACGACACTTTTTGACTGGATTGAGTTAGTACTAGAATTAGCCACCATATTTTGTTACAAATACCATCTATCTAAAAAGCATGGTGGTCCCCGGGACTGATGTTCTACCGTTCCTCTTAAATTGTATACTTCAATGTAATATAATAATAACTTTAGCCACAGCAACGCGTGGCCGGGTCTGCTAGTTTACAATATAAACCGTTTTACACATATTTGTATAAATAAATGCAATTAATACATATGATATAAAAATAATAATATTAGTTAAGATTAATAACGTACACCAGAAATAGGATTATATAGATAGAGTAGCAGCATCAGTAAAGATCGGAGAAAGTGTTTCAGAATCAATTTGTTGGGGGATCGTTTAATATTCAACTGAAACGCATTCCAGAGACGAATAGCTGTCGCTGTAAACGAGTTTGTTAAAAAACAACAACAAGAGTGATGAGATAGGAGTTGGAATCTGTCCATTAAGTAAGTTGGTACGTACCGATCAAAACGTATTGTAAATAATTTGGTTAGAACTCGAATTTTACGACGTTCACGAATAAGAAGCCAGCCGAGAAGAGAACGGTAATGGGAAATGTGATCGTATTCACGCAAACCGAAAATATAACGAAGACAGTTGTTTAATAGACGATCCAAATATTAAGAAATATCAGTTTTATGCCAATAAAATGCTGAATTGTTTATCGAAATCAAAGAAGCACCGATAGAGTAGAATAGTACCTCCCCCTGTATCAGGTGCCGTAGGAGGCGACTGAAGTACCAGAACTGACAGATGGCGCTACATCCATCCGCAACAGTGTCACTCAAACGCACAATGACGGGGATGGGCTGCAGCTTCCTAGCCGCGAAAGCTGCACTCGGCCATTGCCAACACGCTTGCTCAGCGCGGCAATTATGGGCAAAATTCCCTCTTTCTTGGGGAAGATTCCCTCTTTCTTGGGGAAGCTTATGTCTTACAGTAGACTACCAATAGCAGATATGATGATTATGCAAGAAATATATATTTTCGGTAAAATGAAAATATGAAACACAAAAATGTGGTAAAACGTGATCAAGATAGTGTAATAAGTTTTATATATTTTTTTAAATCTGATTATTATAATAGGTAACGTATTTGGCGGTAGAAAATCGACGGGCTCGTTGGCGCAGATGGTAGTGATCCTGTATTATGCTCCAAAAGTCGTGGGTTCGATCCCCACGCAGAGCAAATATTTATGTGATAATACTTTATGTGTGTTCTATGTCTGGGTGTTAAATATATGTATTTAAGTAGTATATTTAAGATTCCTCTTAACTGTTGCCTGTCACAAGTGCTTGTGGAATTAAAACAATTGGAAAATAGGGCAGTATTAAAGCAGGCGACCTTTGAATGAGGTCTACCTCATGTAATGTGTAGGCTTGAGGAGTTGTATGCATTCACCACAGACTACCCATTGAGGTTGCAGCTCAATTTTTGCTAAAGGCACCCAGATCGTGACTTGAACGGGATCTGACGTGCGAGTCACGATTTGCGCGCTTTACCCAGTTAACGAAATTGTTTACAAATAGTTGTTTTACGAAATCATATTGTCGACGACTAACCAATAAGGAAGTTTATCAAGGAGGTCTAGCCGTGCGGAACCGGCAAATAGAATAGTATCTCCCCCTGTACCAGGTATCATAAGAGGCGACTAAGGTACCAGAACCGACACATGGCTATACCGCCATGTGTTCTAGCAAAATAGTCAGCTCAAATGTACAGGGTGGGGATGGGCAGCAGTTTACCCGTCGCGAAAGCTGCGCTCTGCGATTGCCACCACGTTTGCCCAGCGCGTCAATTATGGGCAACATACCCCCTTTCTTGGGGAAGCCTATTTCCAACAGTGGAGTTTGAATGGCTGGTATGATGATGATAATCAAGGAGGTACAATTTCTGTACCTGGTTGTGGCATCTGAGGTACCTTCGCGAAGCTATGCTCTTCCACCACGCTTGCCTAGCGCGGCAATTTTGTGCAATATTCACCTTATCTTGGGAAGGTCTAGGAACATCAGTGGACGTTTTGAGGCTGCTATGATGATCAAGGAATTGTTGATAAATTTACGCCACATTTCATACATTGACCTGACTGAGATAAGTCGCTTAAAGCACTTGTGTTACGGACATCAGACAACAGAGGAATATTGTACTAACACAAATATTTGTCATGGGTGGGGATCGAATCCACGAACCTTGACGCACAAGATAGAATCATTTTTTTTTTTAATAATTACCCAGATTTTTATTAGCCTGAGTTGAGCATTCGGTTCACGGGACAGTAAGTGCAGCGCTCGTAATATCACAAGGATATCACTAGCAACCAACCTTGTGACTTGATGATATAAGTCATATTACCCAGTAATTTCACTGCCTCTCTGACTCTTCAAACCGGAACAGTAATGCGAACACTGCTATTTGTTGGTAGAAATAGGTGAGAGTGATGCACCAATGCAGGTCGTGTGACGTGTACCTATTGGAAAGTCGGATCAGCTAGTATGAAATAATCTAAGTTCATACATATATTAATAAATAAATTCCCACAACATCTTATACAATGACCTGACTCCAATATAGTTGCTTAACAACAAAAATACTTGTTAACACAAGATGTCAAACAACAGTAAATCACAAAAATACTTCATAATTTGTTAAATATATGTAATTTAACACCCAGACACTGAATATACACAAATATCATGAAAATATTTGTCCTGAGTATAAATCGAAGCCAAAACCCTTTGGGAACTACCATCTGCGCTAGCAGGCCCGTCATAATCTAAGATCAACTCTGTATGCAGGGCGTTTCTATAAGGTAAGGCAACCGCCATTTTTATGTGGCCTTCACCTAATGCGCAAGCGCATCTTGCACGCGGTCACCTTTACCGCGAACTGTTTACACATAGAAGGCTCGCGCACTTATTTATGTTGTTGAGTTGGCAACAAGCCGACTGATGATAAGCGATCAGAATGGCCTCAAATAAAGTGGTGGAGTGATTTCATACAAAGGTCATCTGAATTGGTACCTAACTCATCATACCAGCTATTAAAAGTCCACTGTTGGACATAGGCCTCCCCAAGAAAGGGGGTATGTTGCCCATAATTACCAAACTAGGCAATCGTGTTAGAAATCGCAGAGCGCAGCTTTGGCGACGGGGAAGCTGCTTCCTATCCCCACTCATATATTTTAGCTGACTTAATTGCATGGATATACCACCATCCTTAGTCGCCTCTTACGACACCTGGTACAGGGGGTTGTACCCCTCTGTACATTGGTACCTCACTCTTACTTATATCTACCGCTGAATAGCGGTGTTCGCATTGCTATGTTTTGATGATAAGTGATTTATGATCACTTTGTGGAGTGGCTGCATTGGTACCTCACTTTCACCTTTTTCTACCGGCAAATAGCAGTGTTCGCATTGTTGTGTTCTAGTTTAAAGGGAGAGAGAGGCAGTGAAAATACTGAGTAATGGGTCTAACTATATTCAAATCACAAGGTTGGTCGCGCTAGTGATATCCTTGTGATAATCCGAGCGTGTATAGGCTGCGGTGACTAGCCCCGGTAATGCTAGAACTGACGTCAGAGTCAGTCATCAATAGGTAAGTGTGAAAAAAAATTCTGCAGTGACGCATACTATCACGCGGATTGAATGCTTATTGGTTGACCTGCCCGAAATCTGCATATTGCTGACCAGCCGTGCCCTGTTATATTTGAGCTATACTGTCTCGGTGGATGTAACATCTGTCAGTTCTGGTACCTTAATCGTCTCTGACGATATTCTGGTACAGAGGGAGGTACTATTCTGCCAGCCGGAAGGTAAACCGTAGATTATGAGGATATGGCGGGTTCGTTGGCGCAGATGGTAGTGATCCTATCTTGTGTGACAGGGGTCGTGGTTTCGATTCCCACCCAGAGCAATTATGGGTATAATGATATTTCAGATTGTTCTGTGTCTGGGTGTTAAATTTATGTATATAAGTAGTATATTTGTGATTCCTTTGTGTTGTCTATGGGATGTTTTAAAAATTTATTATTATTATTATTATTTTTGTAGTTAGTGTAATTTAAAATATATATACTATTAGATAGATATAACCGAAAATACCTACATATTGGCCTGTAGTAATGAGGACTACCTGTGTTTATGCTTTGTTTTAGTTCTATGGCGTGTTTGCTAATTTACAATGAACAAGTCATCTTTATAGTAATATAAGGATGACTTGTTATAGTTAATAGTATAGTTATTCAAATGAAATTCATGAAACACGTGTAAAATATGTTTTCACTCACCATCTCTTAAGGCGGTAAAAGGGGGGATGCAAAGTTAGTACGGAATTGCTACAATTCTACGCGGGTGAAACCGCGGGGCACAGTTAGTTATATATCTCTCGTTATATATATATATAT
>JACJUM010003053.1:2136094-2148162 GCA_020976665.1 Heortia vitessoides
ATCGCAGAGCGCAACTTTCCCGACGGGGATGCTGCAGCCCATCCCCGCCATTTACATTTGAGCTACTATCTCGGATGCATATACCGCCATCTGTCGCTGTCTCTTACGACACCCGGTACAGAGGGAGGTACTATTCTACTCTGCCTTATATACATAATAATTAGGAAATTATTGAGTGCGAATTGTGTAGCATTTGTTGCGGAAGTCGTTCGGACACACTGCAAATGCAATTTACAACTGAGTTATGACTGTGTGTTTGTTCAGACAGCAGTTGTCTGTCCAACGCGCGTCGGATTAGACGTAACTAGCGACCAGCTATGAAAATAAGAAATTACTATCGTTGGTTATCTCTAAGGGATGGATATACCAATGCGATTTTTTGTAGGCCTTTTGAAGGTGTACATTGTTTGGATCTGTCTCGTCGGATTTAGCCAGCGTTTGCAATGTTTTCACAAAGAAAATGTCATCACACTAAAAAGCTCGGAAATTATCAGTGATGCTTGTTCTATATTGTGCATGTATTTTAAATATGCCGTGAGTTACCGGCGGAGTAAAAAAAGAACCTACCCCTGTACCAGATGTCGTAAGAGGTGACTAAGGTACCAGAACCGACACATGGCTATACCGCCATGTGTCCTTGCAATATAGTCAGCTCAAATGTACAGGGTGGGAATGGGCAACAGCTTTCCCGTCGCGAAAGCAGCGCTCTGCGATTGCCAACACGCTTGCCCAGCGCGGCAATTATAGGCAACATGCCCCCTTTCTTGGGGAGGCCTATGTCCAACAGTGGACTTTTAATGGCTGGTATGATGACTTCTAGACTTTAGCCTTACGTTGTATTTGGATTTAATTATCATTATAGAAGCCATAGAACTTCCCCAGGAAAATGGGGATTATTTTTTTATTTATTGTACTTTATTGCAAAATGTACAAATGGCGGACTTAATGCCAGTTGGCTTTATCTCTCAGTCAACCATTATACGAAACAGAAAAAAAAATATAGTGGTGCAGACAATACATATGCAAAATAGATAAACGTTACAGACATATTTGTATAAATAAACGCAATAAATACTTTTGCTATAAAAATATACATATATAAAATAACGTACATCAGAAATAGGGTTATAAAGTTAGAGAAGCAGCATCAGTTAATAAAGTACGGCGAAAGTGTTTCAGGATAAATTTGTTTGGAGATCGCTTAATATTCAACGGGAGCTCATTCCAGAGTCGTATAGCTGTCACTGTAAAACATTTTGTCAAAAAAACTAGAGTGTTGAGAAGGAGTTAAGAGCGAGAGAGTATTAGAAGAAGGGAGATATTGCCATAGTTTCCTCGCGGAATCGGCGTGGTGGTTATCACAGACTGTAGCTTCACGACAGTAATTCTGCTGTCCATCCCTGCCCTGTTGCGTTTGAGATATCCTGTTATATCGCCATCTGTCGGTTCCGTATCACCCAGACTTCAACTTTTGAAAAGTTGTTCTCCAAGTCTGTTCTGTTCAGAAGTCGAACGTGTGTCCACTTCGATTGCAGCGCCAACTAATCCTTGTGCGGTGATTGTTAAATTGTAAATTATTAATAACAGATCGCCTTTCACTGTATCCTGGTTATCGATCGGTCTTGAGTTTGTGTTTGATTGCTACATTTAGGTTGTAGTCTTTCAGACTTGTTTGTCTATTTGTACTTCACTTTCTCTAGTAATAATAATTATAATTGACGCATTAAATAGTGTTCACATCTTGTGCATATTCGTGTGTTCGATCCCCGCCAGGACAGTGTTTTTATTTAATTAATATTTTTGTATGTTCTGTGTCTGGGTGTTGAAAATATGTTGTATCCGTAATACAATTGCTTTAAGCTACTTATCTCGGAGTCAGATCGATAGACTAAAATATTGTACTATTATTTAATAATATCTGTGAGCGTGGAATAAAGAAGGAAACTTCTTTATCAAAGAGTTAGGAAGGCGTTTGGTGGACCGGGGATTGGACCACCGCTTCGGGGTTTTTCTGATGCAGAGGATGCTGAGCAGCGTGGAAATGCTGCAAGCAAATGCGAATGCGTCAATTATAGTTATTTTTACTAGAGTAAGCGAAACACAAACAGACACACAAGTCTGAAAGACAACACTGGAATTACAAATATTATTTTTAAATATATGTCTTTTATTTATTTTGCGTAATAATAATAATATACAGAAAATATATAATAAAAGATGCAGCCATCCCACCGATCCTTGTAGACGTTGCAACAATAGGTACATCCGAGAACTTACAACACATCAATGGGTCTTGCTCGGCACATGCCCAAACTGATTACAAACACCAAATTGTGGTGCAATTGTCCACCAACATCTAACAATACAATATAGTTAAATTTCAGAAATGACCCCCTATGAAAAATATAAACCTAACTCGATCTTAGAGAACATCATCTTACCAGTCATTGAAAGTCTACTGCTGAACATAAGCCTCTCCGATAAATGAGGTTTTTTGCCCATAATTGCCGCGCTGGGCAAGCGTGTTGGCAATCGCAGAGCGCAGCTTCGATGACGGGGAAGCTGTCGCCCATCCCCGCCCTGTGCATTTGAGCTACACTGTTTCGGATAGATATACCGCCACCTGTCGATTCTGGTACCTCAGTCGCTTCTTACGACTCCTGGTACAGTGGGAGGTACTATTCTACTCTGCCGGTACCTCCCGGCATTAAGAACACCGGCTAAAACTTTAATGGGATAGAACAATACTGATAGATAAAACAATACATTGCAATAGACCAAACATTCTTGATAAAGGAGTACTATACTCTTTCTTATATATCATTGGCATAGTCACACATAAGCAAATATCAAGATGTTGCAGTCGAACTCAAACCCAGTGGAGAGCGAAACCAGTACATATAGTACCAATAGTAGTCATCAACAGGTCTGATACCCAAATCGTTATCCCAAAGCCATCACACGTTGTCAATGCCAGCACATGTACTCTATCTTCTTCCAAGTCACAATACTGAACACATGTCGCAACACAAGAAAATTCCTCTCCTCTTTCAGAGTTTTTTTTTTTTATTTTTTATTTAACTTTATTGCACAAAATGTGTACAAAATGTACAAATGGCGGACTTAATGCCAGATGTTGTACATGTTGTAACGCCAGAGTTTCCTGTATATTTTCCACTAATACATACATTTTCTGCTTCTATCGCTTGACCATAGCCCACAGTAGTTGCCAACGACACCCTCTTTAGAGGGGAAAAGAATCAAATGAAAAGATAAAAATAATAAATGAATAATAATAATAAATTCTCATACGTTGACCTAACTCCGAAATAAGTTGCTTAAAGCACTTGTGGTACGGATATCAGACAACAGAGGAATTACAATATTTTTAACGGGCCCGATGGCGCAGATGGTCCTGATTATATCTTATGCGTCAAAGGTAGTAGATTTGATCCTCACCCAGGAAATAATATTTATATGATGAAATATATGTTTGTTCTGTGTCTGGGTGTTAAATGTATGTATTTAAGTAGTATATTTGCGATTCTTTTGTAGTATGATTTACGTAACAGACGTGCTTCAAGCGACTTATCACGGATTAGATGTCGTGGGAATTCATTTATTGTTTACTAGCAGTGCCCGCGACTTCGACCGCGTGGAATAGTTTTTTTGGGTACCCTTTACTTTTATCTATATAAACTTTAAATTTCATGTTTATTTATATCAAATCAATGGCCTGAAAAATAAGTTTTAAGATTCTATCTCTAATAGTAGCGATACTTCCATGCAACTTTTCATCCCCCTTTTCAACTCCTGAAAACCATTATTTTGAATTAAAAAATAGCTTATGTACTTTCTCAGGGTCTAAAGATTGTCAGTGCCAAATTTCATCAAAATCGGTTGAGAGGTTTAAGCGGGAAAGCGTAACAGACATACAGACTGACAGAGTTACTTTCGCATTTATAATATTAGTATGGATATTTATGTTTGTTCTGTGTCTGGGTGTTAAATGTATGTATTTGAGTAGTATATTTGCGATTCCTTTGTAGTATGATTTACGTAACAGACGTGCTTTAAGCGACTTATCACGGATTAGATGTTGTGGGAATTCATTTATTATTTATTAATATTTGGATTAATAACATCCAGACACAGAACAAATACATCGATTGAACCCCTAACATTTTGGAACAAGATAGGAGCACCACCATATGTGCCATCGGGCCCGTCGAATGATCTATGAAACTCAACAGACATGCAGGCAGTAAAATGAATACAAAATGGCTAAAACTTAATTGACATCTCTCAGGCACGGTGTGGCATAATATTTGGTTTCAACGAAACGTACGATCACCTCTCACTGGATGCGGGAAGTTTGTTTCAGGTTCGTGTAATTGCTGCTCGCGTTACGTTGGCTGTGTCGAAATCAATGTGAAAGTGGATTTGGAAGGCGGTGGAATAGTACCTCCCCCTGTGCCGTGTGTCGTAAGTGGTACCGGAACCGATAGATGGCGGTATTATATATCATAATGTCTGCTAATTTCACTGCTTCTTTCACCATTCACACCGGTAGACAGCAATGCGAACACTGTTATTTGACGGTAGATATAAGTGAGAGTGAAGTACCAAAACCGTCGACCTTTGCTTGAGGTCTACCTCATGTAGCTCCATTCAAATATATATATATAGATAGCCGTGAGGTACCGACAGAGTAGAATAGTACCTCCCAGGTGTCGTAAGGGGCGACTAAGGCACCAGAACCAACAGATGGCGGTATATCCATGTAAAAAGTAAGCTCAAATGTTAAGAGCGAGGATGGGCAGCAGCTTCCCCGTCGCCAACACGCTTGCCTAGCGCGGCAATTATGGGCAACATAATCCCTTTCTTGGGAAGGCCTATGTCCAACAGTGGACTTTAAAAGGCTGGTCTGATGATGATGATATTCCAGTCAAAACAGCGTAGCTGTCCCGTCGAGAAGCTTTGTTATGTGATTGCCACCATGTTTGCCCTGCCAAGCGCGGCAATTGTAGTTGACATAAATTTATGTAACTTTTTGTACATTGACATACCTAACTCCGAGATAAGTCGCTTAAAGCACTTGTGTTACAGATATCAATATATTTTTAACACCCAGACACAGAATAAACACAAATGTCATCACACGCATTTGTCTTGGGTGGGTATTGACCCTTGATAAGATAGGATCATTGTCATCTGCGCCATCGGGCCCGTCAGTATTGATATAATTATGATCCCTGCACTAGAATGTTTTAGCCGGTATATAACACAAAACCGATGAAAACAACACAATAATATCACAAAAATATGGAATAGTAGGTACAAGAGGCGGCCTTATCGCTAAATGCAATTTCTTACAGGCAACCTTTGGATAGAAATAATGTTAAAGCTGGTGGAAGTTTGAGGTGCATTTAGTACATACATACATAATAATAAACATACACATATATATATATATATATATATATAATTATAATTTGTGGTTGTTACAGGCAGTATTAATTTTTTTTATTAGTACAATTGTGCCACAGCCGTGTACCGCGATCCGGAGTCGAACCAATTATCGATCGCGTCGTCAACGGGTTGCCGACAAATCAATGGATCAATTACACCTTTACTGCTGTGGATAGGGCTGTCGCTTCGAAATTTGTAAAATAGCACCTCACTGCATTGTTAAAATAAAGTCACTTTCCGCTGTCTGTCCGTATGTACGCTTAGATCTTTAAAACTACGTAACGGATTGTGATTCGGTGTTATTTAATAGATAGAGTGATTCAAGAGGAAGTTTTATATGTATAATACATGCATAATATAGTAGAGAAACACTGATAATTATAGAGTTTTCTAATGTGATGTCGTAAATACACTGTTTCTTTTCGATTGCAAACGTTGTGGGAACCCGACGACAAAGTTCAAAATAATGTACTACAGTATTGTACACCTTTAAAAGGTCTACAAAAAAGGCCTACTTATTTTTTTTTGGGACGAACCTATTGCTGGACTACTCAGATGTCAATTCCAGCGTCACCGAAAAAAGAGAGCGGGGCCTCTCATAGGGGTCCGATTCCCGTATTTATCCCGCATACCCCGCGGCCTCAACTGCGCGTTTAGCTACACGATCGCGCCCGCAAGGCTCGCGGGATCTGAGCGGAATCAACGGCGATCGCCCGAAGGCGCCTCTAAAAATCGTCGTCTAAAGGCCATCGTTGGGAATGAATTTAATTATGAAATACAGCAAAAGAGGACGGACGGAACAACAGTATCCGCGATGCCATGTCTTATTTCTTAGGAATAAACCACAATAACAATTTTTTTATTCTCATTGCATCTGTGTGAAGTCGTGCGGGTCGCTAGTAATTTTTTAACGTGATTTTGTATGGATGTTCGTCACTCTCACCTATAATTACCGGTAAAAAGCATTGTTCGCATTGCTGTGTCCAGTATGAAGAGTGAGAGAGACAGTGTAATTACTGTGTAATGTGATTATATCTTCAGTTAACAAGGGTGGCGACGTACTAGTGATATCTTTGTGATGACACGAGCGTCTATAAGCTGCAGTCACGTTTATCATTATGCAGACCGTGTTCTTGTTTACTGACTTCATAACAATAAACCACGCCAGTATAGTAAATGCCTTGCCGTGAGGTACCAGTAGAATAGAATAGTACCTCCCACTGCATCAGGTGACTAAGGTACCAGAACCGACAGATGGCGGTATATTTATCCGAAACACTGCAGTTCAAGTGCACAGGGCGGGGATGGGCAGCAGCATTCCCGTCTCTAAAGCTGCGCTCTGCGATTGCCAACACGCTTGCCCAGCATGGCAATTATGGGTAAAATTAACCTTTCTTAGAGAGTCCAATGTCCAACTGTGGACTTTCAATGGCTGGTATAATGATGATGATAGTAAATGCGATGGGCAGCAGAATTCCTATCCCAACTTTCGCTTTTTCAGTGTGAAAATTATGGGTAAAATTCCCTTTTGTTGGGATGCTTAAGTCTAGCGGTGGACGTTCTATAGCTGCTATGATAATGATGACGATAAATGTGGTCAATTTCCAAAGGTCTTAATAAAATTACAGTTCTGATTTATTGCACTCTTCATCCAGGAGTGCGATACGAGTATGTCTTACTATTATTATGTATGAAGAGATCCTAGGGATGGGGTATAGAAAAGATCTGACGTGCGATGTCGCATGCGCAGTCAGCGGGAAATATTCTTTTTTTTTAAAGTTCCTCTATTTCTTTTCTAGACTTAAGATGGCTAATACGATGAACATGATTTGTAAGTTATTCCATTATTAGCAAGTGACATAGATATTAAATTGTATATCGAAAATATATTTTGTAATGAAACTAATAGCGAGATCTAGTTTAAGATATATCAGCTGTGTGGTTTATGTAGACATCTACCTTCCATACATACATACATTCATCACGTCTGTGTCCCATCGGAGTACGCAGAGAGGATCTCCACTTGTTACGATCTTGACAAAACCTCTCTCGCTTCCCTTACTCGCATTACGAGTAGTATTGTTCTTAGTATTTCTGATCTGGCCCTTCTTTAATACCTCTTCTGCCTGGTTAAGATATGTTCGCATCGGTCGTCCTCAACTGTTCCATTCGCTCCACGATTCCCACCACACCTGCCCTGCGCGGCAATTATGTGCAAAAATTCCCCCTATCTTAGGAAGTCGTATGTCTTGTAGACACTGGACTTTTTAATATGATGAGGGGTTCTTAGATTTAGGTTAGGAGTACAATGTGAATGCTGTAGTCCGACACTGCCCTGCAAAACGTTTGTTGGATTACCGGGAGTTGTGTTGTCAGGGGATGTGGAAATGCATGAGTGAAACCGCGGAGCGCCGCCAGTCTCTATGTAATATATAATATACTGTTTCTATGTATGCTTAGATCTTTAAAAAATATCCAACGAATTTTAATGCGGATTTGTTTATATAAATAGTAAGTGCAATGAGGATACTGGTTTATCATACGTACAGCCATTAGAAGTCCACTGCTGGACATGTGCCTCCCCATGAAAGGGGGAATTTAGCCTATAATTGTCGCGCTGGGCAAACGTGTTGGCAATCGCAGAGCGCAGCATAATATACCACCATCTGTACGTTCTGGTACCTAAGTCCCCTCTTACAACACTGGTACTATTTTATGTAGCCGGTACCTAACTGTATTATAGCTTTAAAAATAAGATATATATTGAAGCCGTGGCGACATTAGCCAGTGAAATTCAATACAGACCACAGCCCACATCGCATTTTCACCCACAATTTCGGTTTAGATCAATCCATATTGACGACGCCATATCCAAGCTTAACGATCCCCTTTTATCGCGGAAATCGGATCTTGCAATAATTTAATTAGATTTATGAACGCACTGAGCAGCCCTGCGAATTCAAATTGCGCCGGGAAAAGCTGAGTTGAGTTGGGTTGCGCAACCGCCGGTTGTGGATTTCACCATAGTATACCACTTAGCGAAGTTTGATAATCTTATTATTTGAGCCTTTTGCAGGCTCTCGCTGATGCCTGCGTGGCGATAACTCGTTCAAATTGAATGGAATTGGTTCGTTCTACTAATATAGCCAAGGGACTGTTCTCTCAAACTTAAATATATGTACTAAATTCAAGTAGGCCCGGACTGTTTCTCAAACTCGCAAACGAATGTATTCAAGTGGATGGATTACAAGCGCTCACAAATCTAAGTATGTAAAGAAAAAGTTGACTGACTGACTGACTGACTTATTAATGCAAGGCCTAAACCATAAGGGTAAACAACTTGAAATTTTAAACAGTTTACACTTTTATAAAAATATATTTGAAAAATCACCCCCTAAAGGGGTAAGACGCAAGTGCAAAGTTGGTATGAAACTGTGCCGTTTTTTAAGTTATTCCAATGAAATTCAATATGATACAAAGTCTTTCATTCAAAGTCATGAAACACGTGGCAAATATTTTTTCTAAAATCATCCCTTAAGGGGGTAAAAGGGGGGTGCAAAGTTAATATGAACGTTCTACAACTTACCGCCGGTGAAAAGCAGGGCGCTGCTGGGTGTCAATAAAAAATAATAATAACATTAGTATTTCTAATGAGAATGCGATTGAATGTATAATTATAGGTAGTACAGACGACCTTGATGACCCGAGGGATCATAAAAGTCATTTAACAAATAGATAATTTAATTAGGCCTACATTAAACTAATCTACCAGGCAAGTGTTTACACTTAGTTTATTGCAGGTACAAGACAGAACCCACTAGAAAGCGACCTGCAAAACGAACTGGCGGTGATAAAAGCCACCCACTACCACCACCTATGTAGTAGCTAGCGCTAATGAGATCACTACCGGCTTCTGCGATAACAAACTTTTTTCTTCTTAATGTTGTAAGGTTAGCAAAGAAGCATGCGGTCTGCTTGATGATAAACGTAACCGCAGTCTATAGACGCTCGTTTTATTATAAATATATCACTTGTGTGTCGACAACCTTGTGAACTGAAGATACAACATCACATTTACTCAGTAATTTCGATGCCTCTCTCACCCTTCCAACCTTCTTCTTGGATAGACTTATGTCCAGCAGTGGACTTCCAATAGCTGGTATGATAATTGTGATGATTAAATTGTTAAAGTATTCTTCCAGACTGTAAAAGCACAGATTTATTATGTAGATGTCTTGTGTTTACATTAAAATCAGTATAGGATGGTTCGTTCTTAATGTCTGTAGGTAATTTGTTGTACAATTTATTAGCCATATTATCATCATCATTTTCATCATCATTTTCATCATCATTATCATCATTATCGGCATCATTATCATCATCATTATCATCATTGTTATCATCATCATTATTATTATCATCATCATTATCATCATCATTAGACGGGGACGGGGGACATTTGTCCATAATTGCCGCGCTGGACAAGCGTGTTGACAATCGCGGAGTGCAGCTGTCGTGACGCAGGTGCTGCCTATCCCCATTCTATGCTATTGAGTTACACTGTTGTTGGATATACTGCCATTTGTCGGTTCTGGTACCTCATTCGCCTCTTACAACACCTGGTAAAAGGGTAGGTACTATTCTACTCTGCCGGTACCTCACGGCTATATAATAAGGGCTCTTTATCCTGGAGATAGCATGTCTTTGTTTTTAAAATTGATATTAGGAGTATTCCTTATTTTTGGAAATGAAGTGACCATGACGTACAAGTTTGTAATGCAAGTTTTATAAAATACAGCTTTTAACATTTTTTATATGATCAATTATTCTTATATATATATCATTTGCAATAAAAATAGTTGGTTGGCGTTAGTGCCGTTTCCTCACAACATTATTCCATACTTGAACCAATGCATTTGCGTAATGTGCAATGAGTACTGTTTCTATATGTGCTTTTTAAGATTATTTTTACTTTTCCTGTATAGGATTTTCATGTGATATTTGGTGTCACGTCCGAATACATTAGTGTCTCGAACCGAAAGTTTTCCAGTGTGTTATCAGCGATGACCTATGGCAGCGAAACGTGGTATGTTACCAATGACTTTCTAAGCCAACTCAAAATAGCTAAACGAGCTATGGAAACCACTGCTTGGAGTCTCGAGAAGGAAAATGAGATCCATAACTGAACCAAAGTTACCGACATTGCCCGGCGGATTAGTAATTTGAAGTGGTAGTGGGCATTTGGTACGCAGAACCGATGGCCGCTGGAGTCGTAAAGTTCTGGAATGGAGACACATGGTCTCCGAGCCCGAAGGCAGATGGTTATGCCAAGAGCAAATAAACATAATTATATAATGAATGTTCGGAGTTTCTTTGCGCGATTGAATCAGGAATGAGGAGATTCGTAACAGAACCAAAGTTACCGACATTGCCCGGCGGATTAGTAAGTTGAAGTGGCGGTGGGCAGGGCATTTGGTACGTACCGGCAAGCGCGACGTAAGGTGTCCACCCGTAAGGTGGACCGACGAGTTGACTAAAACCGCAGGATCGCGCTGGACACAGGCCGCATACAACCGGTCCTATTGGAGATTACTTGGGGAGGCGTTCAACAGTGGATGTCTTATGGATGGTATGTTGATGATGATTGATAAACGGGTTTGAAACTCGTTTTATTTAACTTGACCGTTATTCAACTGCCAACACGCGCCCAGCGATGGCCAACACGCATGCCCAGCGCGGCGATCAAAAGCTAAAAGCCTCATTCCTTTGAGAGGCCTATGTCCAGCAGTGGACTTCCAATTGCTATATTGATTGTTAAATTGCAAGCGTTCAATTTCAAGCCTAACCAGGGGGTACCGGGCACTAGCGACACGACGACAAAGGTACCCACACCGACAGATGGCGGTATATCCATCCGAAATAGCGCAACTCAAATGATCGAACTGTTGTGAAAGTTACTGCGATTGCCAATACGCTTGTCCAGCGCGGCAATTGTGGGCAAAATATCACCTCTCCTGGGAAAGTTTATGCCCAATAGTGGACTCCTAATGGCTCATATGATGATGATGAAACATTTAACCGCATTTTGAAGCCGTTACCGCATACAATGGGTTGTTTTGTTTTGAGTAATGACCTCACAAATATAAGAAAATATATTAAATTTTAAATTTGACGGACCTGATGGCGCCGATGGTAGTGATCCTGTCTTGTACGCCAAAGGTCGTGGGTTCGATCTCCACACAGGACAAATATTTATGTTTGTTCTGTGCCTGGGTGTTAAATATGTATGATTCCTCTGTTGTCTGATGTCTATAACACAAGTGCTTAAAGCGACTTGCCATAGAATCCGGTCAATGTGTGTGATCTTGTAGAATTTTTTTAGATTGAAATAAACCCTCGAATTGAATTTGGGATTGCCGTAGCGAGGCCTCAAGTCCATTAGATGTCTAACGCGCAATGCTAGGCGTGGCTAGGCGTGGCGGTTTCGCAATCGGCGCATCCTGGCGTGGAATTCAACTTGTTACCGCAAATATATAAGAGCAGATAACCCGCGAGCATATAGAACCGAATGTGGGCAGGCGAGGATTGTGAGAAGC
>JACJUM010003053.1:2192738-2206103 GCA_020976665.1 Heortia vitessoides
TTGAAAATAGTATGGTTAGAACTCGAATTTTGCGACGTTCTCGAATAGGAAGCCAGCCGAGAAGGGAACCGTAATGGGAAATATGATCGTATTCACGCAAACCGAAAATTGAACGAAGACAGTTGTGTAATAGACGATCCAATTTATCAAGGAGTTCTTGAGAGATTTTAGTGCAACATACGTCACCATAGTCAATTATGGGTAAAACCAAGGATTGTATAAGAAGTGTAGGAATAATTTATGTTATTGATACGATAGGTACGATCATAGATTGGTATCGGCTGATCGAGTTAACATATCGACAATGAATCATCAGGTTGCTATTATGTTCCAAATTAGGTTAAAACCTTAAATAAACAAATTTATATTTGTGCCCGTTTAAAATAATTGGACGTAGTTTATTGCGCATTGTTTATATATAACCGTGGTTTGTCTGTCCGTTGCATATTACCAGCGGAGTAGAAGAGTACCTCCTGCAAGCCAGCGGTATATCCAAACAGCTATACCTAAATGCAAACAGACAAAGGTCGGTATCTATCGCGTCTACCTCGCGCAGCGATTGTGACCAAATTTCGTCTTATTTTATGGATGCCCATGTCCAGCAGTGGACGTCCTATGATGATAACAAAACGTGTATATTTTTGCCTATTTCAGCAACATTTGTTTTGTTTAATTACAGAGCACTTAACAGATATTTATCTCCCTCATTTATTTATTTGTTTGAACTTTATTGCACAAAATATTACAAAATGTACAAATGGCGGACTTAATGCCAGTTGGCATTAAGTTGATTTATCATTATTAGATATTAGTCATTGAGTTATCAGCCAATTGTTTTTTTTTTCAAATAGGACCGGTTCTATGTGACCTGCAGCAAGCATTCTGCGGTTTTAGTCAGACCCACCTCTTTATTCCAGGACCTTACCGCCCCACCGGCCATCGGTTCTGCGAGATATAGCCCCGTCCACTGCATTTCAACTTGTTGATCCGCTAAACTACGTCAGTGACACTAATTATCATCATTGTGTTAGCTATTGGAGGTCCACTGCTGGACATAAACCTCTCAAAGTAAGGAGTTATTTTGCCCATAATTGTCGCGTTGGGCAAGTGTTATAGCAATGGCAGAGTGTAGCTATTGCGACAGGTATATTGCTGCCCATGCCCGCCGTGTGCATTTGAGTTGCACTGTCTCGAATGGATATACCGCCATCTGTCGTTTCTGGTACCTTAGTCTATTCTATTCTGCCGGGACTTTACGGCGCGAGATTCAGTCACCTTAGTTCTTTTTTTAATTAACTAGGTCGATATACAGGTAAACAGCCCGCGTGATAGCGTCACAACAGCCTATAAACACTCGTTATATCACAAGGATATCATAAGGTAGACCTCATGCAAAGGTACCTCACTCTCACTGAAACATCAGTGTCCGCTTTTTTGTGTTCCGGCTTGAAGGGTGTGAGAGGCAGTAAGATTGCTGGGTAATGTGACATAATATCTTCAAATCACAGGTTTGTTAACGCGCTAATTTTTTGCAGCAATTTATTGTACCAGCAATTGTATTTATAAGCGAATGTCCAATTGACACCTCGAAATTACAAAGTCCAAGTGTGTCCTGTCCTATTCATACTCGACCGTCCAAAACCAAGAAATAATATTCGGAACGTTTCCGTCAATACCGATCGTTGTGCCGTTTCCCTAAACATACTTTCTAAACTTAGATTAAGTTATAAATAAGCCATTGTTGTACACCACCATAAGTGGAGAATAATCTAGTCACTTAATGTGACTAAATAGGGCACAATGCACAAAGCACCGGATAGTTGGGCCAGATATTGTTCACTTATGTATACTAATTGGTTGAGGTAGACCTCCTAAAAAGTTATCTGCATTGGTACATCACTCTCCCTATATCCACCGCCATACAGCAGTGATCGCATTGCTGTGTTCCGGTTTGATGGGTAACTCACTGTTCAAGGCTGTAATATTACTGGGTAATGTGATATAATATCTTCAAGTCACTGGGTTGGTGACGCGCTTGTGATATTCTTGGGTTTAGGCTGCTGTGACGCTTACTATCACGCCTGTTTATCGACCTAGTCTATATATATATATAAATATGCCAGGTGGCATTATCTCCCAGACAACCATTACACAAATCAGAAAAATATATATATATAGTGGTGCAGACAATATATATACAAAATAGATAAACGTGGCATACATATTTGTATAAATAAACGCAATAAATGATATAAATATATATAATAAAGTACATCAGAAATAGGGTTATAAAGTTATTTCCCTTGGTCACGCGTGATAGCTGGAACGATTTCACTATTTTTTTGTTCTTTGTTCTTGTCGGGATATGTTTCTTATGAAAGAAAAATTTGTATAAAAGTGCGCGTTCAATTATAAAATTTAAGAATACTTTACAACCATAACACGCATTCTGTCAATTCTATGTCTAATGTCATAATGTTACATGAAAAAAGGTTATATAGTCCAAATCTATTTATATACGCGCAAGAAAGATAATTAAGAATATTGTATACTATAAAGCATTAGAATAGTAAATACGCTTTTTTTTCATCAAATATAATTTTATTAAATAATATAATTATAGTATATTATTGAACCTTAATGGTACCCATTCGAACTAAATAGACATCGTTAAGACTGGACATCTGTGGGGTCAACTAGTCTAAAAAAATCGGTTGTCTGTAAAATCGGTGTACTAACGATAGTTGAACGTGACAACGTCATAAGAAAAGATGGAATAGTTTCCTTTTTTTAAAAGAACGTTTTAATTTTGATTATAAATATGTAATATTGTATAGCAGCTGTCCGCGCGGGCGCATCGCTCACTCGAGTACGACAGAGACAGATGTCGAATGCTGTCGAACGCGTTAACGAACGATTATGCCTCTGTCGCTCGTCCCGCGCTCTCGCTTGCTCTTCAAGCCTTAAACGGAACGCCTCAGAGCGGGGTAACGTCACATGAGTCATGTTTTTTCGTGCGTGCAGCCGACTCCATCGAATTATCGTTGTCACGTCAAAAAATATTAATATATAAAAGTTACCATCAAGGTATTATGCCTGGTTACCTTTTAATATTGTTTCCTTAATAATCCGCATGATCATGGAGACGAGTTCTCCGGTCTTCGAAAAAACCGACGGTTTGTGTCGTCAACCTCATGTATTTTTGTTGAAACAATTTAAAATTTGACGCTTTATAACTCATAATATGAACATAAAATGACATGTAATCTATGGCAATACATCTTCCGCACTGTATTTTTACTCTAATTAAATATCAAGAAATACGAAGTGAACTGTGTAAAACTCAATGTTATTCATTAAATCTTACAATTTTTTAAACTTTATTTTAATGATTTCTATTAGACTCGGACTCACAACTGAAACGGTTACCTTAAGGTAACTGAAACGTCAATCTGAAAATTATAAGCATTGTAAAATAGTATCCAAAATTTTTCCTATCAGTTCAAGCAAAACTTTATCAAAATCTGTTCACCAGTTAGATAGCGAAAGCATAATAAACAGACAATAAACTGAAATTCATAATATTCGTTAATTAGGTAGGCCTATTATATGTAAGTAATATCGTTCGTCACAAAAACTATATACATACATACATCACGCCTGTGTCCCTTCGGGGTAGAGTATATGGATCTCCACTTGTTACGATCTTGGCATACCGAGAGATAGGTAGGAGAAGGGAAGCGAGAGACCGCTTCCCTTACTCGCATTAGTTCTTTTATACACGCTTGTTTATTCTCGGTACTTCTGACCTGGCCCTTCTTTAACACCTCTTCCACCTGGTTAAAATATGCTCATACCTCGGTCTATACCCTTTCACTCACTTCCGCTCTATGTATCTGTGCAGTCTCTCTACATTCTATTTTCATCCATCCTTTCTACATGTCCATCTTAACATGCCTTTCTCGTCAATTTCGTCGCGATGGGCAAGCGTGCTGGCTATTGCAGAGCGCAGCTTTGGCAACAGGTAAGCCGCTGCCCATCCCCGCTCTGTGCATTTGAGCTACACTGTTGCGGGTGGATTCACCGCCATCTGTCGGTTCTGGTACCTCAGTCGCCTCTTACGACACCTGGTTTGGGAGGAAGTACTATTCTACTCTGCCTACTAGTGTATGTAATTACAAAATCATTGATTATATATCAAATCCAGCAACATTGTACACTATTCAATATAATTTATGCGACTGCGACCTGGATCCATCGACTATACGCAGCCCGCGGCTTTCCCATCTATCGCAACAATAGATCGGATCTTAATTGTCGCTACTCTTTATGGAACCCTTTACTTGGATTCTGAGGCCATAGAAACTGCGTTAACACGCTTAACGCTGTCGCTTGTTAGCGCACGCCTTTTTACCACGACGTTGTAGATCTTTGTGCAGTTCTAGATCTTTTGTCATTTGTGGTCATTTCTGAATATTTATGATCTTCTAGATTACATTATCGATACAATTTTCGTTTTGTTTTACAATTATTATATCAATCAATATAATATTTACATAATATCTTATACATTGACCTGCACTTATGTTACAGACATCAGACAACAGAAGAATCACAAATATAATACTTCAACACAATTTTTTAACTCCCAAATACAGACGGAACGGTTGCCGAAAGGTAACAACAGATCGCGTTTTAAAGCCGTTAAAAAGTAGTTTTATTTTGTCTGATGTCCGTGACATAGGTGCTTTAAGCGACGTATCACGGAAACAGGTCCATGTGTGAGATGATGTGGGAATTTATATATTTATATTTTATATCACCCAGACACAGAACAAACGCAAATATCATTATATCAATGTTTGTCAAATATGTATGTAACGTTTATCTATTTTGTATATATATTGTCTGCATCACTATTTATTTTTTTCTGTTTTGTATAATGGTTGACTGGGAGATAATGCCAACAGGCATTAAGCCCGCCATTTATACATGTTGTGCAATAAAGTTCAAAAAATAAATAAAATTGGACTCCCTGTTAGTTACAAGTATCTTTAATATGTAAAATAATTAATTAATTAAACCTGTCAACCGCTTATTTAGTGGCTCCAACAAGCGGTCCAGTATCCGTATCGTTGGCAGCCACTAACTGCTATGATTGCTTTTGCTGATTGGACCATACGGCATGGTCCAAGTTAACAAGCGACGCGTATTCATTAACTTTTACAAGTAATTCATGGAAATTGACGGGGAGTGTATACACCATTTCTCCTTTTAATTATTAAAGATATTAAATGATAATGTGAACGATGAAAATGCTTTGGATAAAATTGCTCTAACGCGTATTTATAAGATAACGGTTTGGTTGCGCCGGCGCCGGTATGGGTTTTAATAAAACCTATCATTTGGTGTTATTAGAACACTTATCACCATCAGTTTTTCTTGCAGGTTCTTTTCTCGTGGTTCGTGTAATGAGCCTGCTATAAACTTAGTTATAAGACCCGTCTGGTGCCGGCAGACTAGTATTAAAGTAGGCACTCGATGACCTATTCGAGGTCATCTGTTGTTTGTGTAAAATTGTAATCAAATCTATACTCTTTCATTTCTTTTGTTGTTTTGACGATTTGAAAGTGATGAAAGTGAACTTAGATTATATTACTTCACTTTTAAAAATTCTAAGAGGATCAAACATAAATATACACATCACGCCTGTGTCCCATCGGTATAGACAGAGACTATGGATCTCCACTTGTTACGATCTTGGCATACCTCTCGCGCTTCCTTTACTCGCATTAGTCCTTTCGTACATGCTCGTTTATTCTCAGTACTTCTAATCTGACCCTTCTTTAATACCTCTTCTACCTGGTTAAGATATGTTCGCCTCGGTCGTTCTATACCAACTCTTCCATTCACTTCCACTTTATATATTTGTGCAGTCATTCTACTTTCTAAAAAGTTCTCTTTTAAGAAATGTGTTTGGTCTGCAGTAGCGTTCTATTCAGATTTCCAATTATTTTGATAATAACTTGACAGCATCATTTAATAATTTACATCATTAGAATAGCACCTACCCCTGTACCAGGTATCGTAAGAAGCGCCTGAGGTACCAGAACTGACAAACGGCGCTTTAACAGCATAACTCTAATGCAACAGGGCGGGAATGAGCAGCAGCATTCCCATGACGAAGCTGCGCTCTGCGATTGCCACGACGATTACTCGGTGGCAAGTATGGGCTATATTACCCCCTTTCTTGGGGTGGCCTATAGGCCTTTATATGCCTCACTTAATCGCACTTCAAAATCACAAACACTTTAATTTCTTTTCTCTAGCAGTACACCGAGGGAATACCTACCGTGTGGATACATAAAGACTACTAAGTCCTCTTCGACTAACAAATGTCCCAAACGATGGCTACTCGAGCCGAGCTCCGCCCTCACATCCGCTCTAGAGTGACAGCCATCGTTTCCTCACCGATCTCGTGAATCACGCGAGGCACTTATAGGCATAGAGTTGTTCATTAAAGAGCGGCCTCGCTCATCCCTCCGGTGACGCTAGAATTGAAGTGTCAAGTCCAGCACTAATACAACAATCGTTCACAAACCGTTCAATAAATTCCAAACTTGGTAGTATTCGATAATTGGATAACACATGAGACAGACCTCATTTAGGAGGTTGTCTGCATTCGTCTCACTCTCACATATTTCTACCGCTAAATAACAGTGCAAAAGTTGTCGATGTGTTCCGGTTTGAAGGGTGAGACAGGCAGTGATATTACTTTATGTGACATAATATCTTCAAGGTGATATCCTTGTGATATTACTAGTCTATGTGCTGCTGTGCTTACTATCACGCGGACTGTATGCTTTTTTATCGACCTGATCTGAAAATTCTTTCCACCGAAAATTTTACACAGAGCAGAATGTAGAGAAGAAGTGTAAAAAGATGTTTCAACATCATCATCATATCAGCCATAAGACGTCCACTGTTGGACATAGGCCTCCCCAAGTAATCTTCAATAGGACCGGTTGTATGCGGCCTGTGTCCAGCGCGATCCTGCGGTTCTAGTCAGATCGTCTGTCCATCTTTGTTAACCTAGTCTAATAAAAAAAATATTACCATGTATTTAATCTCTCCATGCTTGCTGAAGATGACATCTGATATCATTCTCTTTCTTTTTTCTCATCTCAAGAGAGAGAGAAAACTATAATAATTATGTATTTAGTAAGTCATCTGCGAATTAGTGATCTTATCTCATACGTCAAAGGTCATAGGTTCGACCCCCGTCCAGGACAAACATATGATGATATTTGTGTTTTCTGTCTTGGTATTAAAAATAAAAAATAAAAATGTGTAAGTAATACGTACATTTGTGATTCCTCTGCTATCTGATATCTGCAACATAAGTGCTTAAAACGACTTATCTCGGAGTCAGGTCAATGTATGATTTATATTATTAAACAAAAAAATATTATTTTTATCAATTAATTTTAAGTACAATTAACGGTCACCCATCCAAACGCTGGCCAGACCCAGAGGTAGCTTAACCCCGCTGATCGCTACAGTCGCCTCCACTCGCGCCACACCAACAAATTGATTCTCACACTTTACTCTCTACAATTACGCGTGAATTTATACATTCGGTAGTCTTTGTTACGCCATTGGAGTTGCGAAACGTAGGTATGTATCACACTGCCAGCGATGACATGCGGGAATCATCATCGTTGCTGTCGAGTTATTTTATATAGAATTGGAAATCTAAACAGAAAGTTTTTGTAGAAAAACCACATTTCTTCATCATATATATATTTTTATATCATATGCATTTATTGCGTTTATTTACACAGACATGTATGCCACGTTTATTTATTTTGTATATATATTGCCTGCACTACTATATATATATATACATATATATATTTCAGTTTTGTGTAATGGTTGACTGGGAGATAATGCCATCTGGCATTAAGTCCGCCATTTGTACATTTTATAACATTTTGTGCAATAAAGTTAAATAAATAAAAAAAAAATAGCAGCCGTAAAAAGTCCATTGCTGAACATAGGCCTCCCCAAGAAATTGTTTGCCAATAATTGCCGCGCTGGTCAAGCGTGGTGGCAATCGCAGAGCGAAGCTTCGCGACGGGAATGCTGCTGCTCATACCCGCCCTGTTGTATTAGACCTACGCCGCTTTAGATAGATATACCGCCATCTGTCGGTTCTGGTACCTCAGTCGCCTCTTACGACACCCGGTATAGAGGCAGGTGCTATTCTATTCTGCCGGTACCTCACGGCCGGAAGAAAAAACATATTTTATAATAATTACTATTCAATTCTGCTGGTGACACACACAAACTTAGCGGTTTGAAGAGTGAAAGAGACAGTGACATTACGGAGATGTGACAAAATATCATCAAGTCAACTTGTGCTATTCTTAAGATATTACGAGCGTCTTATGGCTGATTGATGAGCCGTGAGGTACCGGCGGAGTAGAATAGTTACCTCCTTCTATACCAGGTATCGTTAGAGGCGACTGAAGTATCAGGACCGACAGATGGACGTATAACCATTGGAACCAGCGCAACTCATCATCCCGGTTGCGAAAGTTGCGCTCTGCGACTGCCACCACGATTGCCCAGCGCGGCAATTATGGGCAACATTCCTCTTATACTGGGGAGGCCTATGTCTAATAGACTTTCTATGGCTGATTAATTTAATTGATTTGATAAAAAAAGGTCCCTCCAAAGCAGAACTTTCTCAATACGTGTCGCGCTGTTGGCAATCGCAGTGCGCAACATCGAGACGGATATTTCTACTGCACATATCCGCCCTGTTTCTAATTTTAGCTACGTTGTTTTGGATAGATATACCGCCATTTGTCTATTGTAATATCTCGCTTCTTACAACACATAGCACAGGGGTGGTACTATTTCTCTGTGATGGGATCTTTACTTTAAAAGCCATCCTTAGGATTCTAAAGAGAAAAATAAACAGCGAGATCGAAATCCCCCTCTATGTGTCTTAATACCCCCACCCCGATAATTAAAAAACAATAATAATAAATTTAAAAAGAAATTCCCACAACATCTCACACATTGATCTGATTTCGTGATAAGTCGCTTAAAGCACTTGTGTTACGGACATAAGACAACAGAATAATTACAAATATACTACTTAAATTCATATATCTAACACCCAGACACAGAACAAACATAAAAATCATCATATAAATATTTGACTTGGGTGGGGATCAAACCCACGACGTTTGGCGTATAAGACAGGTTTAATACCATCAATAAAACCTGCACTTGTAGTTAGCGATAGAAAGTCTCATTCTATCTATGTTATATCTACCGCTGTGCACAAGTATAACCGTAAGATATGTATCAGAGATGTTATACTGTTCGGCTATATCGTTTATAGCGTTCTTTATCGCAGCATCGATGCGGTGGATTGCTTTCTTGATACCAGATATACGGCGGTGAGAATCCATTATGTGGTGGTCGAATTTATTGCCACCGTTTCTGTACGTTTGGTTTTAATCTTTAGTATCGACCAATGTGTGCGAACAGCGATGACCAATGGCAGCGAAACGTGGTCTCTTACCATCGGTTTTCTAAGCCAAATTGAATGAGCTCGGAGTTTCTTTGCGCGATCGAATCGGGAATGAGGAGATTCGTAACAGAACCAAAGTTACCGACATTGCCCGGCGGATTAGTAAGTTGAAGTGGCGGGGCATTTGGTACGCAGAACCGATGGCCGATGGAGTCGTAAGGTTCCGGAATGGAGACCATGTACCGGCAAGCGCAGCGGAGGTCAACCCGCAAGATGGACAGACGATCTGACTAAAACCGCAGGATCGCGCTGGACACAGGCCGCATACAACCGGTCCTATTGGAGATCACTTGGCTTGGCTGACATGATGATTGCAAATTAAAGTTGAACAATTATAGTTTGTATCTGAATGAATGTCCTTATTTTTAACAATTCTCAAAAGTTATATAACTATCTATATAAAAAAAGAAACTTTCTGACTGAATATAGCAGTGCCTAAGCTGTAAGAAGAACCTGGATTAGAACCCTGAAATTTTACACTGGTGTTCTTTTTAAAACGTAATGGAGCACTTAGAAAGGACTTTTGATAACGGGGGATGCAAATTTTGTATGAAAGTTTGCTGTTCATATAGATTTTTGACATTTGTAAAATTATTTTTTTAAATCATCCCTAAGGAGATCAAAGGTGGGTGCAAAGTTAGTATGAAAGATTAGCGAAGTTATTGCAATAAAATATTATATGTATCCCTACTAATATTATAAATGCGAAAGTAACTCTGTCTGTCTGTCTGTTTCGCTTTCCCGCTTAAACCTCTCAACTGATGTTGATAATATTTGGCACAGACAATCTTTAGACCCTAAGAAAGTAGATAAGCTATTTTTTAATTCGAAATAAGGGTTGTAATGGGTAGAAAGTGGGGATAAAAATTTGTATTTAAGTATCGCTATTATTAGAGCTAGAAACTTAAAACTTATTTTCAGGCCATTGATTCGATATAAATAAACATGGCATTCAAAGTTTATATAAGTTAAGGTAAAGAGGTATGGTTAGCCAAAAAAACTATTCCACGCAGACGAAGTCGCGTGCACAGCTAATATATATATATTAACTATAAGGTCGGAACAAATCAATATGCCTTTGCTTATCGAGAACGGTTATAGGCTATATAACATCATGCTACGACTATTAACAACGGATTATAAATGATATAATAATAATAATAAATTCCCACAACATCTCATACGTTGACCTGACTCCGTGGTAAGTCGCTTAAAGCACGTGTGTTACATACGCCAGACAACAGAGGAATCACAAATATACTACTTAAATACATATATGTAACACCCAGACACAGTACAAACACAACTATCATTATATTAATATTTGCTCTGGGTGGGAATTGAACTCACGACCCCTGGCGCACAAGATAGGATCACTACCATCAGTGCCATCGGCTCCTTAAATTGTAAATAACTTTTGTTCTACTTCTTAACAAGGATGAAACCGCAGGTCGCTAGTACTACAAATATATATAGGTTTAGAGAATGCATGTTGCCATGAGAAACTGGAGCGTTACGCGTTCACTTTCCAAAAGCCTTTGTGGGCTGCGTCAGATACTTATATTTAAGTGTAACTATACTATACTATTTAAGTATACTAACTCGGATATTTAAGTGTAAAACGTTTCTAGCGAGATACCCGCAGTGTCTGAAAGTAATGATACCTTCTGTATCAGGTGTCGTTTTCTGAGGTTATGACTGTAGCTGTAGATCCATAGAAGATTGCAGAGCGGGAATGGGCAGCAACCCCGTCACGACAAAGGGGAGCTTCGAAATTTTATGATAGCAAGCGTCACTGCCACTGACCCTCGTAATATCACAAGGATATCACTAGCGCTTCGCCAACCTTGTGACTTGAAGATATTGCGAATAATTCTGTTTGGTAGAAATAGGTCTACTTCATGTTATTGAACACAATGAAAGCGAGTAAATAAATTTGCCATCACACCAACGTTTTATTGAATAATTCAAGGAAAGATTAATCAATCCTCATTATAGCGGCCGCAGAACGATCAATGCTGGACGTAAGTCTTCCACGGAAGAGGAAATCATTACCTTTGATAGTAATCGCCCTACGACACCTGGTGCAGTGGAAGATACTGTTCTATCTTACGTTACCACACGACAAACCCTCAACAATATGTATGCAAAATTTGAAAAATATCGTTTGTGGTAGACAGACAATGCGTGAAAAGGTTAAGAAACTCACAACCGCATTTATAATATAATTTGGCATAATTTTAATGTCGGCAACAGTTTTGTTACTGTATAGTGTGCAATTCGCAACAGTCCCTTGTAATTGAAGCTATCTCGCGATCGTACGCACACGCCGCCGCGTTTCTGGAGCAGGAAACGTATGAATAATTGATGAATGGTCTTAATAATGCTGCCGCTGCCGCGTCCGAAACTGGAGCGTGGGATCTGGTGCCCCCTTCGGGGATTAAAGGGAAGGTTGTCAAAGTGTTTGTACACTTATTCGTTCTTAGCATGATGACTTTTGGATATCGTTTATAAAAAGCCGTGTGGTACCGGCAGAGTAGAGTTCCTCCTTAAGATACTAAGTGCCAAGATACCAGAACCGACAGATGGCGGTATACCTATACAGTGTATAGGCAAAAGTGTAGCTTAAAAATGCACAAGGCGGGATGGGCAGCAGCTTACCCGTCGCGGCAGCTGCTCTCTGCGATTTACATGACGCTTAGATAGAGCGTCAATAATAGGTAAAATTCCCCCTTTCTTGGGCAGACTTATGACCAGCAGTAGGCATCCAATGGCCGATATGATGATGATAACGATGATAATATAAAAACAGGTGTAGGAGAATGGATGAGTTTGTAACTCTTTCTCAGTTAAATTAATGGATCTGATGTAGCTTCACAATATAATTATCCTTACTTACGTATGGTTACTTTGGAAAAAAATCCGTCAAAATATGCTGAATTTAATTATGCGTATATTTTTATGCCAAATAAAAAACTGACAAGTGTGCGTTTGTGACAAATAATACCAAATTATTTTTTTTGATGTATATTTAAATATGCTAACTCCGTTATGCCAAATAAACTTTACGTTCTGCAAGATAGAATCCTTGTGTACACATGGTTTATTTAATGAATTATTTTCATCTTATTATTTGCTTTGTTATATAATAATTATTATATTCAAAAGAATTTATTTATAACGTTCAAGAAAATTTGGTATAAATATTTTTAATTAGAAGTCACTACACATATACATATGTGTAGTGACATGTATTTTTGAAAAGTTAGTATGAAAGTTCTACAAGTTAACGTGACTGAAACCGCGGGGCACTATTATAAAATAAATTTAAAAGAAAAAAAATCTTTTTTCTTTTGACTAATAATTTCATTTTTATTAATTTTAA
Organism: Heortia vitessoides; assembly: GCA_020976665.1. Classification (NCBI taxonomy): domain Eukaryota; kingdom Metazoa; phylum Arthropoda; class Insecta; order Lepidoptera; family Crambidae; genus Heortia; species Heortia vitessoides. The sequence goes on from JACJUM010003053.1 coordinate 2,205,734, forward strand.
TGATATATCCATTAATGATTCATTTCATATCTATTCATGCCATGAGGTACCGGCAGAGCAGAATAATACCACCCTCTGTACCAGGTGTGGTAAGAGGCAACTAAGGTACCAGAAGCGACAGATGGCGGTGTATCCACCCGTGACAGTGTAGCTCAAATGCACATCTAGGGGAAGGGCGGCAGCATCCCCGTCGCAAAAGCTGCGCTCTGTGATTGCGAACACGCTTGTCGAGCGGAAATTATGGGCGAATTCCCCCTTTCTTGGGGAGGCCTATGTCCAACAGTGGACTTCAAATGGTTGTAATGATGATGTCCATTAATGGCAGTCTAGTCTTAATATAAGCTTGCTATTTTTTTTTTTTTTTTTTTTT
>JACJUM010003053.1:2206203-2226281 GCA_020976665.1 Heortia vitessoides
ACGGACAGATTGAGCCCGACAGCCCTAGGGCTGTCGGTTATCGCTCGTAGGGGCAGGGACTTCACGCGTTCGCTGGCGAACGCGGTGTACTGCTCTGTTATACGAGTGCATGTGGAGTGTCAGTGGTTGAGTTGTGCCAGGGAGAGGGCGAGAAAGGGCTGCGAGTTTCGCGGTTATTTTGTCGGGAGGGTCGTCTAAGACGGGACGCGGTCTACGAGATCGGACGTGTGATTTTCATTCGGTGGTGCTGGGATTGTATTGATTCAGTGTAGTCCAGCAATAGGTTCGTCTGAAAAAATATATATATCTGATTCTTTCTGCGCATCGTAGCGCTTTCAGGCGAGAGTTTTATTTTTTTCTAACTCCTAACTCAAAAGTGTTTTTGTGTGCGTATGATTTTGATTAAGTATTCATATAAGATCAAAAAAAAACTTAATTCATGTTTTTCTTTTTCAGGTCCAGTCGCTCCTACATCTTCGAAATTTGGGAAAGAGATCGAAACCAGATCAACGCTACTCTTAGAGTAAGTACCAATATAATTTTACTGCTCTCACCCTCCATAGTCTTTCAATGCGAGTTCCTGTTAAGCGGCAGAAATGAATGGGGCCCCATCACTGGCACCTTTAGTCATCATACCAGACATTGGAAGTCCACTATTGGACATCACTTCTGGACATAGCCCTCCCTAAAAAGGGGGGATTTCGCTGAGCGCAACTCTCGCGACGGGGATGCTGCTGCCCATCCCGCCCTGTGCATTTGAGCTGCACTGTTCTGGTTGGATATACCGCCATCTGTCGGTTCTATTTAGTTCGGGTAGGTACTATTCTACTCTACGGATACTTCACGGCTAACCGGTTTCTCGTCATCACTATCATCATCTTCATCATCATAGCCTCCGCAGAACATCCACTGCTAGACATAGACCTTCCTGATAATTAGCCGATAATTGCCGCGCTGGGCAGGTGTGGTGGTAATCGCAAAGCGTAGCTTCGCGCCGGAAATGCTGCTGTCCTGTCTTGCACTGTAGCATTCGAGCAATGGAAGGCTTTCATTGATTTCCACGATAACGACATATGATTATGATGATAATGATGATGATAATGATAGTGATAATGATGACTCATTATATATTTCATATGTTTACAGATCAAATCACCAAGTGCCCAAGATAAAAGTCGGTCCAGATCTCAGAAGCGCAAGGAAACCTAAACAACATATACACAAGTGAGTCTATTTTAGCACATTCCTTATTGTAATAAGGTTTCATCAAGGTATTTGTTATCTTGTTTGTTCCCGCGGCTTCGCTCGAGTACAAGATGTGGTAACACGGTAAATACATTTCCATCCCCATATTAAAGGGACTGTAGGAAGATTTCCAAAATAAAAAGATTTTTTCGTTGGTAACAAAGACTCTGTGTTCCAATTTTTAGCCTTCTACCTTAAAAACTACACATTAAATTTCACCCCCTCTTTCAAGGGATTGGGGATTTTTTTTAAAGTTTTATATTTTTATCACTCGCTTTCCCTTCAACTATCTCCTCTTAAAATTCTCATCAATTAGTTGCTACGTTTTTAAGATGGACAAACAAAAAAGACACACACTTTGCCAGTTATAACATAAATTCCTGATTCGATCGCGCGATTTTCCAACATTTAATTGTTCCCTACTTAATAAGACCACTAATGACGGCTTTTAAACGCTTTTTAATTTTTTTTACATTAATTAATTTTTTACATTCTTTGTTTATTTTCTATTTTATTTTGAATTACCTTGCGGTAGCTTGTTTTAAAGCTGTCAAAAGAGCAGTTTATATTAAGGTTACCGTGCGGTAGCTTATTTTAATGCTGTCAAAAGTGCAGTTTACATTATAGTTACCTTGAGTTAGCGCGTTTTATAGCTGTCATAAGAACAGTTTTTATTTTGGTTACCTTGCGGTAGCTCGTTTTAATGCTGTCAAAAGAGCAGTTCCCTATCTTGAGGAGGCCTATGTCCAACTCTAGACTTTCTATGGCTGATATGATGATGGTGATGAATATGTAAATAAAAACAAAACAAGTACATGCAAACATTAACGGGCCCGATGGCGCAAATAGTAGTGATCTCTTCTTGGTCGCCAAGGGTCGTGGGTTCGATGCCCACCCAGGACAAATATTAATTTTGATAAATATTTATATTTGTTCTGTGTCTGGATGTTAAATATGTACTTGAGTATTATATATGTGATTCCTCTGTAGTCTGATGTCCGTAACACAAATGCTTGTAGCGACTGTGTGAATGAATTTATTATCTTGTCGTCCATAGGCTGAAACCACCATCAACACCCATCTCCGAGCCAGTCCATTCACAGCCAACGTTGGAGCTGTCTAAGCCGTACCTACCTGCCATACTTCCGTTCGCCATACCTAAACCGCCATCTAACGACGAGATCAAGAACTTCCTGCTCAACACTGCGCTTCAGAATGCTTTGACGGGTGAGTTCTCGATTCACTGGTACTACTTGATTTATTTCTAACTAGCTGTGCCCGTGACTTCGTCCGCGTAGAATAGTTTTTTGGGTACGATACCTCTTCACCTTAACTTATATAAACTTTGAATGTCATGTTTATTTATATTGAATCAATGGCCTAAAAACTAAGTTTCAAGATTCTAGCTCTAAACATAGCGATACTTCCAAACAACTTTTCATCCCTCCCCCTTTTTAACCCTTTGCAACCCTAATTTCGAATTAAAAAACCTATGTCTTTTCTCAGGTTCTAAAGATTGCCTGTGCCAAATTTCATCAAAATCGGTTGAGAGGTTTATGCAGGAAAGCGTAACAGACAGACAGAGTTACTTTCGCATTTTGTAATATTAGTAGGGATATGGTGCAATAAAAATAATTCCTGCACTGAAGTCCAAGACGTTTGCATAATTTCAATAAAAAAATTAATTTAATTTTGAATTTAAAACGCTGAAAACGCTATCGGCCCTAATTTTACTAGAGGTAGACCTCGTACAAAGGTCGTATGCGTTGGTACCTCACTCTCACCTATTTCTACCGCCAAATAGCAGTGTTCGCATTGCTGTGTTCTGGTATGAAGGGTGACTGAGGCAGTGAAATTACTGTGTTAATTTGACATGGTATCTTCAATTTGCAAAGTTGGCGACACGCTAGTGATATCTTTGTGATGACACGACGATGCCGATTAAATTTTGAATTAAGTTTGGCATAGAGCTCAGGAATGGTTAAATAAAATAATGGGACAACTTAAATTTTTTTGTAATAATTATAATTTTATATTATATAATAATAATTATTATTATTAATCCTATTATATATAATTTTAAAATTTCTGAGATAGAATGATAATTGTGGTTGCCATTGTATCAACGGATCAGTTAAATACTTTTTAATTAAAGTACTGAAATATTTAAATTTGACTAAAATTACTGAAATTATTAATTTAGAAAGCGTTAATGATCTGTAAAGTGACCAAATGATCAATGAATCAATTCGCTTAATGACGTTGGTAATTTTGTGACAAATTCAGTTTTTTTTTTTAATTCATAATTCGTTTATTGCCAGTGACATTACACGAACATGGTTAAAAAATTTATAAAATAAAGTTTCGTGTGACGCCCTGTAATAGCACTGCAATATGTAAGAACTAACTAACTAGCTTTTCTAATAATGTATCCTATTTATATAATCGAGTATACAATAAAATTAATAACGAATTTTTTTTATTATTTATTGAACTTTATCGTTAATTTTTTATTTGTTTATTTAACTTTATAATTAATGCGTATTATTTCTTATTTTAAACAAATAAAAATTACGCATTCGATAAAAGGGGCATGTCCGACCCAAAGGTCCCCAGAATGCTTGCAGCATTTCCAGGCTGCACAGCAAGCGGGATCCTCTGCATCAGAAAAGCCTATTAAATTTTATTGCACAACATATTACAAAATGTACAAATGTCGGACTTAATGCCAGCTGACATTACCTCCCAGACAACCGTTACACGAAACAGACAAAAAAAATATAGTGGTGCAGACAATATATATACAAAATAGATAAACGTTACATACGTATTTGTATAAATAAACGCAATAAATACATATGATATAAAAAAAAATATAAAACGACGTACATCAGAAATAGGGTTATAAAGTTAGAGAAGCAGCATCTTTGGATTTATAAAAGATATTTACACAAAAACAGCATTGGTTATTTATAAATTATTTCATATATATTTTTTTATTTAATTTTAATTTAATTTCGAAATCATAAACGAAAGTCTTATTATTTTACGATCCAAACCAGGCTCACTTAATCAGCTGACACAGAGGAAGCCGCTAAAGCAACCCAAGCAAACCGAAGAAATGCCGAGCCCGGAGTCGAGTCGTCGACGCCTGCACAAATGCGACGTGGTTGGTTGCCATAAAGTGTATACGAAGAGTTCGCATTTGAAGGCCCACAAAAGAACGCATACAGGTATGAACTTATATATTAATAATAGTATACTTTCTATAGCACACAAATAATTAATAACAAGTATAAATACTAAATATTGTACATTAAACATAAAAATACATGAAAAAAAAACAGTAATTACAAAGTACGAAGTATATCCGTCTGTTACGCTTTTCCGCTTAAACCTCTCAACTGATTTTGATGAAATTTGGCACAGACAATCTTTAAACCCTGAGAAAGGACAAAGGCTATTTTTTTATTTGAAATAAGGGTTGTAAGGGGTCGAAAAAGGGGTATGAAAAGTTGTATGGAAGTATCGCTATTTTTAGACCTAGAAACAACCTATTTTTTAGGCCATTGATTCGATATAAATAAACATGACGTTCAAAGTTTATAAAAGTTAAGGTAAAGAGGTATGGTACCCAAAAAAACTATTCCACGCGGAAGAAGTCGCGGGCATAGCTAGTATAAAATAAAGAAAATTAAATACTCAAACTATGTTTACATGTCCATTGTAAAAAAAAATAACCGCTTTCTACTACATGCATATAAATGTATATGCGGTACACTTTCTGTCTGTTTGTTCCGGTTAATATCTGGAGATTCTCCGTGTTCCTTCCCTATCTCCAGGAGAGAAGCCGTACTCCTGCGGCTGGGCCGGCTGCGATTGGCGCTTCGCCCGCTCAGACGAGCTGACCCGCCACACGCGCAAGCACACCGGCCACAGGCCGTTCACCTGTCCGCTGTGCAGACGAGCCTTCGCCAGGTCCGACCACCTAGGGCTTCACATGCGCAGGCATTAAGTCCTGGATCATCGATACAAGAAACACGTTGCAGGAAAGTAAAAGCACGTTTTGCCTATAGGTGTAGAGAATTGTTAAAGTGGAAGATCGACTGTTGTATTTTGCTGATCCCCGCGTCGTTGTGTGTTCGGGATCAGTGCTTCAAGTAGACCATTTGCTGTTAAGTCCTCAGCCATAAGATGTCCACAGCTGGACATAAGCCTCCCTAAGTAATCTCCAATAGGACCGGTTGTGTGCGGCCTGTGTCCAGCGCGCTCCTACGGTTTTAGTCTCTGTCAGTTTGCGGGTGGACGCCCTACGCCTAGCTAGCCGGTACGTGGTCTCCATTCCAGAACCTTACGACTCCATCGGCCATCGGTTCTGCATACAGAATGCCCTGCCCACTGCCACTTCAACTTACTAAACGTGAAGGCATAGAAAGAACAGAGAAAATACGCGAGGCCCTTGTTCTATATTGTGTGATGTATGTAGATTGAAATTGAAATTTGTGATGATATCTCACCAGGTATTACATAAATACATCACGCCTGTGTCCCATCTTCGTAGGCAGAGGCTATGGATCCCATTATTGCTGCCCTGGGCAGGCGTGGTGGCAAACCCAGAGCGAAGCGTTGCGAAGGTGATGCTGCCGCCCATCCCCACCCACCTTAACATTAGCTGTAAATATTATGATGATCCATTCTTGATTTTTTATTTAATACTAGCTGTGCCCGCGACATCGTCCGCGTGGATTAGTTTTTTTTTTTATACAACTTTTCATAGACCAGTACACCCTGTCTTTTGAAAATTAACCGATCGCCCTACTGCATCAAAAAATCCTCTGCCCCCACCCCCTTTTGTAAAAAAAATATAACCTTGAGAATCTTGAGCGTCTTCAAAACTTTTGTATAAGATTCATTTTCGGTTCACGTAAGTTTGATCATGTGTCCAACTTTCGTACTAAGCTCAAATGGCTACCTATTCTACTTCGCAGGAACGCTCAGCTATTGTTCTGTCCTTTCCCTCCTACTTATCTTAAGCCGCTTTGTGTTCCTTGGGGACAGCCATGAAAGATCCCTGAGATCGTCAGAGAATTTATCACTCAAAATGCCGCCGCATTCCACAAGCTTCTATAGCAATTCCTTTACAGTTCAAGCCGTTCGTTTGTGGAATGCGCTCCATTTAGAAGTGAGATCTGCTCGTTTTCTTTCTATTTTTAAGAGAATGGTGAAGGAGTATTATCATTTTGATTTTCCTTGTTCTGTAACTATATCCTTTATATGTATATATATCTATATACACAAACATTATGTATGTGTATATAGATATATATATATATATATGTATACATACACACACACATATATATATATATATATATATATATATATATGTGTGTATGTTTTTTGTTGTACTAAATTCACCTCAAACTTCCACCAGCTTTAACATTATTTCTATCCAAAGGTTGCCTGTAAGAAATTGCATTTAGCGATAAGGCCGCCTCTTGTACCTACTTTTCTATGTTTTGTGATGTTCTTGTGTTGTTTTTATTGGTGTACAATAAAGAGTATTATTATTATTAACTGTCCGCAACGATGGCCGCTCGAGCCCAGGTCCTGCCTCAGACGCACCCTCGAGTGATAGCCATCGGATCGGCTCCGGTCCCGCGAAGCCTGCGGGGGCTCTCACCGCGGGGTACGCGGTAATCATAGGGCATAGTCATTCATTAATTAACGGCCTCGCTCATCACTCTGTTGGCGCTAGAATTTACGTCTTGAGTAGCATTAGGTGACTGCTGATTGAATTAAAGTCACTTGAAAATTTTTTCACCTGCGCTAGTGTATGATGAAATTGATAAATGTGGAAGAAGCAAGGAAAGTATGTCGGTATCGAACCCTTAGGGAATGGGTGTTAGTTTGTTGGTCTAAAGTTGTCATTGTTTTAGTATAAGATGGAAGAGAAAACTCGATCCTGAATAATTTTAAATAAATTGCGTAATAATAAATTTATATGTACACATGGTGACAAACATTAAACACAATTTTTTTTTAATCTATTATAGCTGAATCGATTTTGATAGAATTTATGAGGGCAGATAGCTCAATGTAATAAGTAACTAAAACTACTTTTCTATAAGAAATTAATGAAGAAATCGATAATGTAAAAATCTACAAATATTTAGTAATTATACATTTGCAAAAACATCAACTAAATGTTCCAATGTTGTTTGTAACAGTATTTGAGAACTTATATTTTAAGCAAACCCATGTGATGAACTTGTATAACTTTTTATACTTACGGTATAAAAAAGTATTTCCAACTAAACATTAAAATATAAGTGCTAGATTAATATGAAAGACCCCACTTATAAAGTACCTATAGCGGTATTATATAAAACTTAAGGCCAGTAATGTTAAACATTTATTATTTTTTAATTATATAATTATATTTAGCGTGATAGTTTATTAGTTGTAATGTATAAATATCACATTTACATGTACTTACTTTCTTTTTTTTAGAACTTTTATGTTAGTTCTAAGTTAGATTATAAATATGTATGCTCAAAAACAATGTTCCACAATTTATATAAAATTATATAAATAATTATACAGGGCAATTGTGGCAATATTAGATGTAAAAAGAAATAATGTTTTCCTATGTCAAATATAAAAATTATATTTTAATTATATTTGTTGGCTAACTATTATATCGCGTAATGTGTTCTTTAATAGATGCAGGTTGTTTTGTTTTCAAATGTTTATATAAGATTAGTATAGATGCAATTTTTATACATTATGTATAATTTATATAAATAATGTATAAGAGATAATATATTAGTTGTATTTTAGTATGATATAAGACAAACAGTAATTTCGGGGCCAGTATTTTGAAATTATATTACTTGAAGTAATTTAATGTATAAGATTTGATTTTAATTAGTTTTAAGAGAAAAACTAAACTTTTATATTTAGTACAGTCAGTAGAGTTTAGTTATACCCTATTAGTTTTCTTTTAGATTATTGAATTACAGAAATTTTATAATTGGATTACAGATAATAATTTAACATTAGTGAAATTACAATGACTGTACTAACTTTAATAATTTTTTTTTATACATATATATATTTAATTTTATACATATATATAACTTTTATACATATATATAACTATAATTTTTATACATATATATAACTGGAAAATTATTTTGTTGATCTCACATTGGAATTTCCTATTCATTTGTATCTCTTATATAGAAAGTATTTGATCTCAAATTGATTATTGGAAAATGTACCTTATTAATGTATAGTTCTATATAATGGAGATAAAAATATTGTTTTTTTTTATATATATATACTTATATAAACAATTAAAATGTTAAAATTTGATTCAATGCAAGTTTGTTAATGTGAAATAGTAGCACAAAAAGTATTAGGACAAGATGCAAGCTAAGGTGAAATATTTGACTATATTACGTCCCGTGACTTAATCCGCGAAGACTTGAGTTTGTTTGATTATTTCAATCTTTAAAACATCATCATCATCACATCAGCCATTGGAAGTCCACTGCTGGACATAGGCCTCTTCAAGAATGGTGGTGCCCATAATCACCGCGCTGGGCAAGCGTGTTGGCAAGATAGAGCGGATGCTATTGCACTGTTTCGGATGGATATACCGCCGTCTGTCGGTTCAGGTACCTTAATCGACTTATGACACTTGTTACAGAGGGAGGTACTATTCTACTCTGTGGGTACCTCACGGCATTCTTTTATTAACGCGAGTTTTTACCAATGTGGAACAGCATACATTTTGTGACAATGAATTTGCTTTCAATACACTATTCGCCTCTATCACTGCGTATCAAAAGGAAAGAGATAGAATAATACAATTTGATAGACTGACGGACATGGTGGCGCAGATGGTAGTGCGTATCTTGTACGCCATATAGGTCGTAGGTTCGATCTCCACCCAGGACAAATATATATATGATAATTATTCGTGTTTGTTATGTGTCCGTAACACAAGTGCTTTAAGCGACTATACTCAGAGTTAGGACAATCAAAAAATAAGATTTTGTATGATATCATTATTATTACGTAATCAAACTATTCAATGTATTCGGAAATTGTTTGTCTCTACAATTTTGATAGAGTTAAAAAGAGATGGTTATAGTTTTATGTATTTCACCATTAGCGATGTTTGTTTTGGACATTATTATATTTCTCATTAACTCTGTGATTTGTTGTTAACAATTAGTTTCTTTCAATATATTTTTTTAATGTAAGTTAATTAAACAATTAGTTATCTAGAAAGCAGGTTAATAATGTACGGTGATTTATTTTTTAATTTTGTTTGTGTATCAATAGCATTTTATCGGCCAGTAACATGTTTTAGAGTTTATTTCGATTCCTATTTTTGAATATATTATTTTTTTTTTTATATAATTTACAGAAATATTAGTTTTATAATAGCTGTTTCGTTGTGACGTTCACAGAAAGTAATTGATTTCAGAGGTAGAGGTCATACTAAAGTTTATCTGCATCGGTACCTCATTCTTACCTACCTGCATCTGCGAATAGCATTCGCATTGCTGTGTTCCCATTTGAAGGGTGAGTGAGGCAGTAAAATCACTGGGTACCGTGACGTCATATCTTCAAATCACCAGTTTGGCGACGCTCTAGTGATATCCTTGTGATAATATGAGCGTTTTAAACCAAATAACAAAAATAGAAGATCTCGAGTCTATAAATAATTAAAACGAAAAACTTTCACAGGTGATGTGTTAATTGGTGTTAAATCAATGAACATTATTGGGTTTGGTACCTCAAAGGCATTGTACGACTCCAGGTATATCCCCACGTGATTCGTTGGCTCTAAATTTTGGGAACAGCTGTTCTAGGACATCTCCTTTTCATTTTCCTTCACCTTTCCCTTCTCCTTTCCCTTCTCTATCCTTTCTCCTATCCCTTCTCCTTTCCCTTCTCGTTACCCTTCTCATTTCCGTTCTCCTTTCCCTTCTCCTTTCCCTCCTCGTTTCCCTCCTCGTTTCCCTTCTCGTTTCCCTTCTCGTTTCCCTTCTCGTTTCCCTTCTCGTTTCCCTTCTCGTTTCCCTTCTCCTTTTCCTTCTCGTTTCCCTTCTCTTTTCCCTTCTCGTTTCCCTTCTTGTTTCCCTTCTCGTTTCCCTTCTCTTTTCCCTTCTCCTTTCCCTTCTCCTTTCTCTTCTCTTTCCCTTCTCCTTCCCCTTCTCCTTCCCCTTCTCCATTCCCTTCTCCTGCCCCTTCTTCTTTCCCTTCTCCTGCCCCTTCTTCTTTCCCTGCTCCTTTCCATCTCGTTTACCCATAATCACAGATGTTTATACAGTTTTTTCTATTACGTTACTTTTTAATTATTCAAAAAATCTATTTTGTATGCGTGACCACGAAATAACTGTAACACAGTCAACGGTTTCTTTTATATGTGGGTAAACTGACAGTGTTTCCCAAATATTGGCAAGCGAATCCTTAATAACATTGGAGGATTCGCTTGCCAATGTCATTGACTCATCTTTAATCTTAAGCCGTTACCACATGGTACCGGAAAAACGGGGCTACCTTAACATTACTTAACATTATATAACTTTGACAGTTCTTGGGCTACTCTAACAGCGCGCCAAATAATGGTTTAAACCTGTGCGGTACTTACAGCTTCTCCTTTGCCGCCTACGACAATGCAGACTTTATCCGATGACGATATTCCTCGGAGTAATTTTTCTCATAAAAGGACATTAAGGGGCAAGCGGAAGAATAAGGAGAAGGGCAAGGAGGAAAACAAATTAATATTTTTTTATGAAATTGATGTCAACGTGACCCTTATACTTAAAATCTTCGACGTTGATTGCGTCTTAATGCATTGTTAAAGAAAACCCACTTCGGGTTCACTTTGACACCTAAAAAAAAAAAAAGGCTTCGATAATGGTATGAGATTGATAATCAAAGGACACATTATTCTATTGGAGCAAAAAAACTATCATTTTAGTCATATAAAAAATTATATTATCTGTGCCAATCTGCGCAAAGTAGGCCCCGTTTTACGGCAACTAAAATGTCGAACAAAAAAGTTAAAGAATGTAATGAACCGCGTTTTAGAGCGTTTGTGAAAAGTTTCATGACGAATGCATGTGAATGCATGTGTGTTAGATAATATTTAATATTTTTATTCTGTGTAAATTGCTCGCATATGAACGCCGTTGACTGTGTGCCTAGCTGTATAATTGCAATAGTAATTTATAAAAAGGTATATGGTTTTGTTCATTTGATATCTCATATGGAAATAAATTGACTGAAAACTGAATGATTTTATGTTTTATTTAGTGTATTTCTAGCTTGAATTAAATCAGATCTAGATGTGGTCGACCCTAACACACGCAGAACCAGTCCTTGAAAAAAAGTTTTAACGCAGGGCCTAAACTATAGGAGTTATAAACATGACATTTTGACACAGGAGTTCTTTTTACTTTCTTAACGTAGAAGACCATTAAATAAGGATTTTTGAAAATTCACCCCCTAAGAGGATAAAACTAGGTGCAAAGTTGGTATGTCAATTTGCTGTTTTTGACTTTATTCGATTGAGTATTTATTGGTCGTATATTAAAATTTAGAACATGTGTGAAATATGTAAGCGGTAATAATACCATAGAGGGATAAAATAGCTTGGGGTTCCATTGACACCAACCATTGGGATTGTAGATGTAACTTATATCATCACCAATTTCTCTTGCAATTGAATATCAGGTGGATCGTATAAGACCTCATTTTCAAGACCAGGCTGGTGTCGGCAGACTAGTTTAAATTGAGCCAAAATTAATGACATGGATATATCTTAATGATTGCAATTAATTGTTTATTAATGACATAGATTTATATATCTTCGGTCATCTGGGTAGTCTGTATATATATATATATATGTGTATGTGTGTGTGTGTGTGTATGTATATATTTACATGTGTGTTTGTTGTACTAATTTCACCTTAAACTTCCACTAGCTTAAAAATTATTATATATCTGTTTTAAGGTTGCCTGTAAGAAATTGCATTTAGCGATAAGGCCGCCTCTTGTACCTACTGTTCCATGTTTTTGTGATGTTCTGGTGTTGTTTTTCTTGGTGTACAATTTCGGTTGCATTATGATTGGATCTTAAAAAATATATCACTAAAGGGGTGAGAAATAAGGGTTGGGATACCAGTTCATTAAAAATAATTTTTAGTACTTCCTTATCGAAAATATAATTTAAATTTTTTTTAATTCAAAAATGCTTGCATGCAAGTTCTACTGGAAGAATATGCATATGCATTACAACACAACCCTGCGGATTAGTTAGAGTGGAAGTTGAAGTGGTAAGGCACTTGTTTCGCCGAACCGATGGCCGATGGAGTCGTAAGGTTCAGGAATGGAGACCACGTACCGGCAAGCGCAGCGTTTGGCGTCCACCCGCAAGATGGACAGACGATCTGACTAAAACGGCAAGCTCGCTTTGGACACAGGCCGCATACAACCGGTCCTATTGCAGTTCACTCGAGGAGGCCTGTGTCCACTTATGATTTACGCATAATCAAAACTCACTTTCTCAAAAGAGGGTTCTATTCTTTGAATTTTCTCTATGAAATGCAGTGTTTAATATAAAAACAAATGTCATTAATCACAAAATAATTATCTTTTTTTGGTGAAAAGTCAAAAAAAAAGTGCAATCAAGCAACTAAAGTATCTTTAAAAAAATGTAAAGATATAAAATAAAAACATAAAATCATCCATTATGGCGTGAGTATTTGTATTTATTTATTTCCGAGAAATAAATTCAAGAGAAAAATAATATGACTCAACTATTTTTGTCTTTTATGTTTTCTACTTGCACAAAATACTGCACAAATATATAGAGCGGAAGTGAATGAAAGAGTTGGTATAGGACGACTGAGGCGGACATATCTTAACCAGGTAGAAGTATTAAAGAATGGCCAGGTCAGAAGTACCAAGAATAAACGAGCGTGTATGAAAGGACTAATGCGAGTAAGGGAAGTGAGAGAGGTATGCCAAGATCGTAGCAAGTAGAGGTTCATAGTCTCGGCCTATCCTAATAGGACATAAGCATGATTTAGTTATATGTATGTCAGTATATAAATAATTCCCAAAACATCTCATATATTGACCTGATTCCGAGATAAGTCGCTTAAAGCATTTGTGTTACGGACATCAGACAACAGAGGAATCACAAATAGACTACTTAAATACATACATTTAATATTTATCCTGAGTGGGGATCGTACCCGCGATCTTTGGCGCACCCGTCATCAAATATCCAGTATTATTAGTTTTCCCACGTTTTTGTGATGAAAGTGACTATCACCATCGTATCAGCTGTACGACATCTGCTGGTAGACATAGGCCTACTTAAGATATTTCCAATGGGATCGGAGGTATCCACTCCTCGGGTCGGGTCTTGCTTTTCACGCACTCGTCGTAGTGTCAGGTGCAGATTTAGCGTATGTTCGTATTCAGTGTGTTTAAGTGTGTGTATTTTTTTCATATAGTTCTACAGTCTGCAATCACTGTCATAGGACGCTTCCTACTACAAAATCAATTGTGGTTAGGAATGGATACAGTTACCACAAGAAATGTCATAAATGTTGTAAGTATAGCGTTTTTCATGGTACACAAACTTTTAAAATTTTTTGTATTAATCCATGTCGTCAAATACGCATGCAGTCCGCGTGATAGTAAGCGTCATTGTAGCCTATAGACGTCAGTAATTACATGGATGTTAGTGACATTGCCCAGTAATTTCACTGCTACTCTCAGCTTTCAAATCGGAACACAGCGTTGCTATTTAGCGGTAGAAATAGGTGAGAGTGAGGTACCAACGAAGAACACTATTGAAGAGACTTTGTAGGATGTCAACGTCATGTCATTGACGGGCCAGGTTGCGCAGTTAGTGGTGATCCTAGCTTGTCCTCCGAGGGTCGTGGATTCGATCTCCATCCAACTGCTAACATTTGTTTGGTGATTATTTATACCTGTGTTACAAATTATATTTGTCATTCATCTATTGTTTAAATCCACATCTAACAACATTCACAAGTTTTTTAATAAATTTATCCTGGAGTCAGGACAGTTTATGTTATTGTTAATAAAAATGTTATATTTAATTTGGGGTAAAATTAAAATGACTCGGGGTACCGGCAGCATAGTATCTACCTCTGTACCAGGTATCGTAAGAGGCGACTAAGATACCAGAACCGACATATGGCGGTGTATCCATCCAAAACAGTGTAGCTCAAATTCACAAGGTGGGGATGGGCAGCTGCAACACCGTTGCGAAAGTTACGCTTTGCGATTGCCACCACGCTTGGCAAGCGCGGCAATTATGGGCAATATTCCCCCTATCTTGTGGAGGCCTATGTCTAACAGTGGACTTCCAATGATGATATATTTTATATCGGTTGTTGAATCCGCAGTAAAAATGATTCCTGTGAGATATGGGGTGGTTTACATACTTATATTTAACAGACAATGAGGACTGTCAATTGGCCTGGAATAGGAAACTGCATAATGAAACGTTTTCATCATACCAGCCATTGTAAGTCCACTGCTGGATATAGGCCTCCCAGAAAAGGGGGGAAATGACAATAATTGCCGCGCTGGGCAATTGTGTAGATTATCGCAGAGCGTAGCTTTCGCGTCGTTTTGCTGCTGTCCATCCCCGCCCTGTGCATTTGAACTACACTGTTTCGGATGGATACCGTCTGTCGGTTTTGGTACCTCAGTCGCCCCTTACGACACCTGGTAATGAATGTTTGTTTTGTGTCGACGCGTCAGCGTTAATGGCAAGTTAATAAACGATGAGCCTGTATCAAAAAATATTTATTTTACTCTATCTGTAATTTTTTGTAGATCTTTCTTCGTAATTGACCAAAATCATCGCAAAAGGGACCACAAATCGTATGCTTAATCGGAAAGAAACCTCTTCTGATTATGTCGCCTGTTGTAATCTTCCTGAATTAATATGATATATTATTTAAACTTGCCAATAAACGGCAATGTTCCTAGACTTTTAAATAATATTTTAACTTGACGCTAATTTGACGATAATTTATGATATAATGATAATTTTGAAAAAAATAATTTCTACGTATTTAATGACCTTCAACGAAGAATCTTTACACTGAACTTCATTCAAATATCTTCAAAACCGCTAAGTTTCATACTAACTTTGCACCCACGTTCCCCCTTTTGGGGTAAATAATTTTTCAAAAATCCACCACCACCGCCGCAGAATGCCACCTTGCGGCACACCAGCATCAATTGTCACTTACTGGGACAAATCATCACCCAGGCGCACCGCTTGCTGGCGTTCTCGAAGGTATAATGCGAACCATTCCCGAACCGAATCAGAGATCCCGACGTAAGAGAGAATAGAGAGGAGAACTTCGTGATCGATAGAGTTGAAGGCGTATATGTATGTATAATATGTTTATATACAAGTTTTATTATGAGTAAAAAATGCGTTAATTTCTTTAGACGTCTGCAGCGAAACGGACCTGCTCGACGCTGAAGTGTTTAAAGGCGTGATCTTCTGCTCTGGTTGCTCCCAAAGGATATTCCAGGGTTGCTGCACGGCCCGGAAGAACAAGCCTGACCGTGAGAAGAAACGGATAAGAGAGAAGAGGAAGAGACAGCGTAGATCGAGAGGAGTGCGTGAGAGGATTAATTCCAAGTTTTATTTATATAATTATTACAATAAGCACATTAAAAAGTAAAATATAGGCGAGGTTGCTCATTTATGAGCGATACTGCGCCCGTTTCACCTTCGGTGTCCGCGCGTTTAGCTACGGTCTCCCCTGCAAGACTCGTGGGATCTGAGCGTAATCGATGGCGATCACCTGAGGGTGCCTCTGAGAACAGTGAACCCGACTGCAGGGGCAGGGACTACACGCGTTCACCAACACGTTATAACACGTTATACTGCCCTACTGAAGAAGTGTGTGTGACGTGCATTGTGGAGGGCCAGTGAGAGGGCAATAGAGGCATTTACACAGGTTCTCTAAATCTCTGCATAAAAGAATACCATATTAGCCATTGCAGTCTATTGTTAGTCATTGGCCTGCCCAAGAAAGGGACAATTTTGCCCATAATTGCCGCGCTGAACAAGCGTATTGGCAATCGCAGAGCGCAACTTTCGCGACGTGGATGCTGCTGCCCATCTTCGTCCAGTGCATTTGAGCTACACTGTTACCGATGGATATACCGCCATTTGTCGATTCTGGCACCTCAGTCGACTCTCACGACACCTGGTACAGGTGGAGGTACTATTCTACCCTGCCGGTACCACACAGCATGCACAAAAAGGTCACTAGGAAAAATTTTAATGATAGATCCAGACTAGTCTCCCGCCTGAAGTCCAAAACAAGTTTATTTTTGTAATATTCTAAGATATTATCCTGTAGCTCGCCCTCGTACTATTAAGCTTCGCTGTTTCAGATGGATATACCGCCACCTGTAGGTTCTAGTTCTATTATGCATTGCTGGTAGCCCACAGCGAATATTTATGTTTGTAATGACCAAATTAACAGGACAAGAGGGCGAAGCCCAGGATCCGTACTGTAGGTGTTCTGGAGCTAACTGGAAGATCTGTATCTACGGATTCCGAAAGTAGCAAATCGACGCGAGAGGATCAGAGAGTCTGGTAGGACCACCGATGACTTATGCAGTGAAAGATAGTCTTTTACTATTGGCCTTGTTAGCCAACTCAAAGCAACCCAACGAGTTATGGAGAGGGCAATGCTTGGAGACCCTTTGCGCAATTGTATCAGGAATGATGACATCCGTGAACGAACCAAAGTTTCCTACATAGCCCGACGGGTTATCAAGTTAAAATGGATGTGGATAGTATACTAAAAACGCAGAAACGGCGGGTGGATCTGTAAGTTTCTGGAATAGTTTCACTAGCTCACGAGTTCTGAAGACCACTAGTTTCTAGTCGCAATCACGAACGTCTTTCAGAGTGTATACCGGTACGTGGTCATTCTAAAATTTTACAAGTGCATCGTTACTTCACTGTCAGTTCGACTTGATAATCCGCCGGACTATGTCGAATTTTTTCCCCGGGATCTCATCATTTTGAGTTAGCTGATAAAGTTAAAAGTCAGAGACCACGTTTTGCTGTTAAGTCATTACGAGTAAGAATATGACGTCCATACATTGTAATATTTATCATCATCATATCACCCACAGGAAGTCCACATAGGTCTAGGGGGGTCTATAAGAAAGGGGGAATTTTGCTCATAATTACTGCGTGCTAGGCAATCGTGCTGGTAATCGCTGAACGCCTTCGCGATGGGGATGCTGCTGCCCATTTGAGCTGCATTATTTTAGTTGGATACACCGCCATCTGTCGAATCTGGTACCTTAGTCGTCTCTAACGACACCTGGTACAGGAGGAGGTACTATTATAGTCTGCTGGTACCTCACGACGTAATATTTTTCTTTCTTTTTCTTCCTTATTTAGATTTTCGTCATAGACATGGTGTTCTGCTACACACTAAAGTTTTTTATTTATTATGAAGTCAGCTAACAAGCATACGGTCCGCTTGATGGTAAACGTGACCAGAGCCAACAGACGCTCGTGTCATTATGAAGATATCACTAGCATGTCGCCAACTTTGTGAAATGAGGAAACTATGTCACATTTATCAAGATTTTCCACTGCCCCTTTCACTCTTCAAACCGGAACAAAGCAGTGCGAATACTGTTATCTCGTGGTAAAATAGTTCAAATTGAGGAACTAAAGAGTCTAGCTTTAGTGAATTTATCTCGCGAACGCTAAGGTTGGAGTGATCTCCCTGCGCAGGTTTTACCCAAGGATTTAGGGTTCACGTCATAAAAGACATTGAAAGTCCAATGCTGGACATAACCCTAGCGAGAAAGGAGGAATTTCGCCCATAATTGCCGCGTTGGGTAAGCGTGTTGGCAATCACAGAGAGCAGCTTTTACGACGGGGATGCTGCTGCCCATCTTCCTCCTGTACATTTGAGCTACTCTGTTACCGATGGGTATACCGCCATTTCTGGTACCATAGTCGACTCTTACAACACAAAGTATAGGGAGAGGTACTATTCTACTCTGCCGGTACCACACAGCATGCACAAAAGATCACTAAGAAAAAATTTAATGTCAGATAGTAGCTTTCGCGACGAGGATGCTGCTGCCCATCCCTGCCCTGGGTATTTGAGCTGCACTGTTTCCTACCTCCCAGTACAAAGGTGCGGTAAACTCATCAAGCGGGCCGCTCTCTTCTCTGCCACCTTTGTAGTGTCCAAAATACATTGGAACATTACATATCAATTTTGCTTAATGTCAACTCCTGATTACTGGTAGGAATGGTCGGTGTAAATGTGAATCGACCAAGGTATTCTGGACCTTATGATATCCTCAACTGTTTTTGCGTTCACAGCAACAACGTGCAGATCCCGCATATAAAACCACACAACGAAGCTTTCTCATCGTTTGAAGTAAGTGTCGCTAGATGGCGTTCATAACTCTCACCGCACCCCTGTTTCACCCGCTTAGTTTCATTTCTCATAAGAATAAGCTGTCGGGCACGATGGCGCAGATGGTATTGATCCTGTCTTGTGCGCAAAAGGTCGTGGATTCGATCCCCACCCATGACTAATATTTATATCATGATATTTATGTTTGTTCTGTGTCTCAGTATTAAACAACATTAATAAATTCCCACAACATCTCAGACATTGACCTGACTCCGTGGTAAGTCGCTTAAAGCACGCGTGTTACGGACGCCAGACAACAGAGGAATCACAAATGTACTAAATCAATACATATATTTATATGGTGTCCGCAACACGATATTATTATTGGTATTTTTTAACATTATATAAAATATAGCTTATTTAACTTGCTAGTAATTATTTATTTATTAATGAAAAAGTATTTGAAATCGCTCCAGTAGTTTTTGTGTTTATTCGGTACAAATGTACAAACATACTAATCTCGTTTACATATTTCAATTTTATGTGAGTTCTCTATTTCTATTCTCGAGAAATCTTTTTCTATATGTGATAGAATTTTCAATATTAGTTTCATAGTTATTGCTTGTTCGTTACAAACATAACTATAAGTTCATCCTCAGCGTCATCATTATTACAGCCATTAGAAGTCCACTGCTGGACATAGGCCTCCCCAAGAAAGGGAAAATTTTACCCTCAATTGCCTAACTGATCAAGTGTGTTGACAATCGCAGAGCGCAGCTTTCACGACGAAGATGCTGCTGCCCATTCCCACCCCTATGTATTTGAGCTACACTGTTTGAATGGATATACCGCCGGTACATCAAGGCTTTCTGCCTGTACCTTATATCTATCTATATATATAAAAGGCGTAGATGACTGCCTGCCTGATTGAAATATCAACTCAGGGCTTAAACTATAAGGTTTAGAAGCTTTATATTTTGCACAGAGGTTGCTTTTATAAAGTAGGAGATAAAAATATACGTTGTGAGCAAAGCATGCTTCCCTAAGTCACTATTCCAGGCAGACGAAGTTGCAGGAACAGCTAATTATTTGATAATAAAAAATGTACCTCATTACCCCTATTTCTTGACATTCCATAGATAATATTAATATTTACCTAATTTAAGCACGTCAATATGCCATTGACGGGCCCGATGGCGCAGATGGTAGTGATCCTGTCTTGTGCACCAGAGGTCATGGGTTCGATTCCCACCCAGAGCAAATATTTATATGATGATATTTGTGTTTGCTCTGTGTATGGGTGTAAAATATATGTATTTAAGTAGT
>JACJUM010003053.1:2226291-2237564 GCA_020976665.1 Heortia vitessoides
TTTAATTTCAGATCCAAAATTGCTTCATTGAAGATCCATGTGCTTAAAAATAAGGGTGACAATCAATATGTAAGTACGTGATATCCTGCTTTATTATCATTATCATTATCAACCGCAGGATGTCCACTTCTGGACATAGTTGTCTCCATGAGTTTTTCAATAGATTTGGTTGTATGCGACCTGAATCCAGAATAATCCTGGGGTTGTGGTCTAATGTAAATGGTTGCTCCTATCCTCTCCGATATGTATGTTTTATTGCTATATACTAACATCATCATATCAGCCAGAAAGTCTACTTTTAGACATAGATGTTCCCCTATATTGGGGAGAAAATCTTAGATTTTATTTGCATATATGGAAATACCCTATTACCCTTTAGATGACCATCCAAAGCAATGCTTGCTGTGCAGATTTTGTCTAGATACACCGCCACCTGTCGGTTCCGGTACCTCAGTCATCTCTGTAGAAACCTGGTACAGTAGTGGCTCAATAAACCATCAACATGTGTCATCATTATCATCATAGAAGTCCTCTGCTGGACATAGGCCTCCCCAAGTAAGAGGGAAAATTGCCCATAATTGCCACGCTGGGCAAGCGTGTTGGCAATCGCAGAGTGCAGCCTTTACGGTGGAAATGCTGCTGCCCATCCCCGCCCTATACATTTGAGCTACACTGATTCGGATGGATATACAGCCATTCCTATTTTCTGGTACTTTAATCACCTCTTACGACACCTGATACAGAGAGAGATACTACCATTCTACCCTGCCCGTACCTCAGGGCATTATGTAATTTTATATATTTGATAATAATTTTTACTTATTGATTTCAGCATAAATCGAATAAATGCAGCGACCTAAGAATAGCTGGTGAGTGAAAATAAATTTTTAGATTTTTTTTCCGATGAACCTATTGCCTATTCAGACGTCAATCCTAGCGCCAGCGGGGTAGGGGATGAGGCTATTAATTGATGAGCAATCCTGTGCCTGATTTAATCTGCGTTCGCCGCTGCGGCGACCGCGCGATTAGTTACGGTCACTCCCACAGGGTT
This sequence comes from Heortia vitessoides, assembly GCA_020976665.1. Classification (NCBI taxonomy): domain Eukaryota; kingdom Metazoa; phylum Arthropoda; class Insecta; order Lepidoptera; family Crambidae; genus Heortia; species Heortia vitessoides. The sequence continues at coordinate 2,227,343 of JACJUM010003053.1, forward strand.
CACAGCATCGACGACGATCACCTGAGAGCGCCTCTGAGGCTCGACCTCAGATCGGGTAGCCGTCGTTGGGGATAAAGTTAAGTTCTTAAAAAGAGGACTGAGTGATCCAGGTCGCACTAATGCATTATATGATACGGCATCTATCAAGAAACCTAATTGCATCAAAACCGGCCTATGACGGGCCTGATGGCACAAATCGTAGTAATCTTATCTTGTGCGCCAAGGGACATGGGTTCGATTTCCACCCAGGCCAAATATTTATATGATGATACTTGTGTTTAAGTAATTTTTTGTAATATACTTATTGTACCAGGTGTCGTAAGAGGCGACTGAGGTACCAGAACCGACTGATGGCGGTATATCCATCCCAAACATTGCAGCCCAAATACACAGGGCTGGGGTGGGCAGCAGCATCCCCTTCGCAAAAGCTGCGCTTACCAACGCGTACCAACGGTGTATTTTTTAATAGATCTGTTATAAGAACTCCTTTTGCTGAAAAAAAACAAAGAATTTGCGAAATTGATCCAGCCGTTAAGGGATGACGTCGTTACCAAAGGGTGAACCCATACCACCCACCCCTTTCAGTATGCCTCTTGCACTTTTCCACAGTGATTGCTGCTATTTTGCGGTAGAAATAGGATAAATCGAGAACCCAAACATTGTGTAAGGTCTACCTCGATATCGATAATCCTATTTACCATATTCTTATTTCTAGAATTGGGAGCATCCACCGAGATTGCTCACATGGCACTGAGGAAGAAGTCTGAAGTGCCAGTCATCATTATATCAAAGTAAGAGTTGAAGTAGAGATAGCGGAGAAGTGAGGGTGTGTAAGAGAAAGACAGCTGGTATCTCACTCTCTCCAATAGTTATCGCCAAACAGCATTGCTGTTTCGATTTAGGCGAGGATAAGGGTGAGAGAGTGAGTGTTGCAATTAAGAAATATGATAAAGTACCTTCAAGTCAGAAGGTCTGCAACGAGTTAGTGATCATCATCCGTAAAACTTCCACTGCTGGACATAGGCCTCCCCTAAAAAGGGGAATTTCTCCATAACTGTCTCGCTGAGCAAGCGTTTCGGCAATCGCAGAACACAGCTTGCTGCTGCCCATTCCCGCCGTTTGCATTTGAGCTACACTATTTCGAATTGATATACCTCCCTCTATCAGTTTCGGTACCTAAGTCGCTTCTTGTGACACCTGGTACAGAAGGAGGTATTGTTCTATTCTGCCGGTACCTCACGGCCATTCGATTCTTTAGTGAAAAGACAGAACTATCCCACGGGACCATGTCTGTGGGACTAAAAGGGGAATGAAAATTTAATTCCAGATCGTATCTTTAATCTCCATGCCAGTTATAGTATTCAGTAAAATCTTTAATGCGTTTCTTAATACTAAGAAACATAATATAACTTGAGCAGACTGAAACCTAAACTAGGATAATTTTGTAATTCAGGACTCTAATAAGGTAGGCAAAAGGTATATGAAAGAAAAAACAATAAATAAAATGGTATATTAATTATTTTAGCACCGGAAGGAAGCAGTTTGACTCTTCAAGTATCTCTGAACTGAATCGCATATCAGGTAAGCTTGAATAATTTAATTTCATCATCATCATCACCAAAGCAACCGAAAAACGTCCACCGCTCATCATAGGTCTCCCCAAGAAAGGGGGAATTTACTTGTAATTGTCGCGCTAAGCAAGCGTGGTAGCAATTGCAGTGCTTGCCTTCTGCATCAGCTGTTGCACTTAAGCTACCCTATTTCGGATGGATATACCGCCATCTGTACGCCGCTTACGGCACCTGGTACAGGGGGACGTAGAATTCTGTTCTGGTACCACAAAACATCTACATAACATGTATATTTAATTTACACATCTCATACATTGATCTGAGTCCACGATAAGTAGCTTAAAGCACTTGTGTTATGGACATCAGACAACAGAGGAATCACAAATATACTACTCAAATACATATATTCAACACCCAGACACAACAAACACAAATATGATGGTGAATTTTCAAAAATCATTTCTAAATGCTCCCCTGCGTTATAAAAAAACCTCTGAGCAAAATTTCATGTTTCTGTAACTATTCTTTTTTTTCTATAATCGAATACCAGATGAGATAATTGAAACAAGAAATAATATCCCTTTAAAAAAAAATCGAAAATTACTGATTTAAATGATAATATAATTTAAAAGAGTTTCTATGTGATATCTGTTGTCTCACTTGTTAGTAATACCATAAAATCTAATTAAACTGTCGTTTCCCATAAACAAACATTGCAAGTCCATGAGGCAAAATCCGGGTGACACTTACATGTATATTTCTTAACAACATTGTAACCAGTATCCCTATTAATATTATAAATGCGAAAGTAACTCTGTCTGTCTGTCTGTTACGCTTTTCCGCTTCAACCTCTCAACCGAATTTTGATGAAATTTGGCATAGACAATCCCTAAACCCTGAGAAAGGACATAGGCATTTTTTAATTCGAAAAAAGGGTTGCAATGGCTCGAAAAGGGATGAAAAGCTGTGTATAGAAGTACCGCTATTTTTAGAGCTAGAAACTTGAAACTCATTTTGCAGGCCATTGATTGGATATAAATTAACATGACGTTCGAAGTTTATATAAGTTAAGGTAAAGAGGTGTGGTGCCCAAAAAAACTATTCCACGCGGACGAAGTCGCGGGCACAGCTAGTTGACAATAAATATTTGATTGATTGATTGAAAGTTTAGACTCTGCGTTATGTCAGTCAGTCAGTCAGTCAGACAAATTCTCCTTTTGTACATATATATAGATGCAGAGAGCGACGATCGCGATCAATTGCCGCATTTTCCTAAAAAAAATTGTTAGAGATATACATTAAAGACTAGTGTGATGTGCGATCGATGTGGTGTGAAAGATGAAGTTGTTATAACAATAGAGAAGGGATCGTAAGATGGTTTGGACATGTAGAAAGGATTGATGAAAGTATAATGACTGCACAAATATATAGAGCGAGAATGAAGTGTGAATGGAGAACTTGGTGGGACAACACCTTAACCAGGTAGAAGAGGTATTAAAGAAGGCCCAGGTCAGAAGTACCAAGAATAAACGAGCGTGTATGAAAGGACGCAATGCAAGTAAAGGAAGCGAGAGAGGTATGCCAATATCGTAGCAAGATCATTAGTCAGGGACACAAAAGTGTTATATGAATGTATGTTATTTTAATAGAATGTATTTTGTCTTCGTTTTCTTTTTATATTTAATTGCCGTATTATATTTTTAGATCTGACAGGAGATGGTGAGGAAAAATGGCTGGACTCCGCTGATAGTTTTAAAAGAGAAAGGTAGGTTTTAAAAGGAAATATCGCACTTCTAGATGAAGCCCACATCAACTACAATTATGATAATTGTAATTCAATCAATTTTGGAACTACCGCCATTTGATTGCAAATATAAACAAAATGTCAATTTCTTACACGAAAATTTATGATGAGGCAGACCTCGTGCAGAATCATCTACATCGGTACCCCGCTCTCGCCTATTTCTACCGCCGAATAGCGGTGTTCTCATTGCTGTGTTCCGGGTTTAAGGGTGGGAGAGGCAGTGAAATGACTAGGTAATGTGGCATGTTTTTATTAGACCAGGTCAAACAAGCATACACTCTTGATAGTAAGTATCACTGCACAACATCATCATTATCATTATCATACCAGGCATTGGAAGTACACTGCTGGACAAAAGCTTCTCCAAGAATGAGGTTTTTGCCCATGATTGCCGCACTAGTAAAAGCGTGTTGGCAATCGCAGAGCGCAGCTATCGCGACGGAAATGCTGCTGCCCATCCCCGCCCTGTGCGTTTGAGCTGCACTGCTTCGGGTGGATATACCGCGCACTGTCGGTTCTGGTACCTTAGTCGCCTCTTACGACACCTGGTGCAATGGGAGGTACTATTCTATTCAGCCGGGACCTCACGGCAATATTGGTACCTCACTCCCACCTATTTCTACCGCTGATTAGCGGTGTGCGCATTGCTGTATTCTGGTTTTAAGGGTGGGAGGCAGTGATATGACAGGATAAAGTGACAGGGCCGTCAATCACAAGGTTGTCAACGTTCTAGTGATATCCTTGTGATATTATGAGCATCTGTAGGCTACTGTTTAATATCACGCGGTCTGTTTACTTGTTTGCCGACCTGGTTAAATAAAAATAAAAATTACGCCCCAACTGATCCGTGCAAACCATGGGTAAGGGTTTTAACGATAACTATTTACGTGAATTTCAAAAAGTCAACACAACATTACTGTTTTGAGATGTCGCAGTCTTAATCTAAGTATGCATGTATATCGACATGATGCAATCTATCACATCTTAAAGGTCACTGCGGGAAGCCACCAGCAACTAAAGATTTGCTGCGGTTCCTTGAAGTGTCGAGGAGTCGTTCAGGATTAACGCTACAAACATCTCTAAATTAAGTATCACTTACACCGACAGATATCTGGACCCTACCAACTATAAGGGTTTCTTTTTAATGATGAACCCCTATTGCAGAAACATTATCATAGCAACCGTAGAATTCTGCTGCTGTACATTGAACCCCATTTCCCCTACCTTTCCCCCACCTTTCCCCCTTACCACCCTTTTTCCCCTTTTCCCCTTATCCCCCTTACCGCCCCTACTCCCTTTCCCCTTTCCCCTGTTCCCCTCTTTCTCCCGTTCACTCATTTCGCACGTTCCCCTCCTCTAGCACGTTTCCCCCTTTAGCCCGTTTCTCCTTTCCACCCCTAACCCGCTTTTCCCCCCTCTTCCCCTGAAGCCCCTTTCCTATTATCCTCCCTCTCCCCCCTCACCTACCCAGTTGCACTCGACGCGAATGCAGCTACCCATTCCCGTCTTACTTCACATAAACTATGCTGTTTGTATTCAGTGGATATGAAGCAATCTTTAATTAATAATACTAAACATTTTAGGAGCTGGCTTGATCGCAGGATCGGCAGTCTTTTGAAGATCCCGTGCATTTCTTGTGAGTATATTTCTTTATAATAGAACCCTGTTAATTTGGTCAGGTTAGAAGAACTATTGTCTTTGGAAAATAGCTCGAATTAATTTAAATGGTTTTTGTCTTAATTTCCTGTTGCTTTATATAATACTAGCGACCTGCCCCGGCGTCGCATGGATGCAAAGAAACTAAACTTGCCAGTATTTGTTGCTTATATAAACTTGCGAGAGAAAGCAAGGAACTCATCACAGTCACCTAATGTGAGCTTAATACTGAATTGGGGTTATTCAGAAACAGAGAGTGTGGAAAACGATTGAGTTCCTAGAATTTATACAGAAACACACAAACACACACACACACACACGCACACACACGCACACGCACACACCAATATTCCCCCCTTTTTGTGGACCCCTATGTCCATGTCTATGTTAAAGTTTTTTATCAGTTCAACTAATTATTAAGATTTATACAATTTATTAAGATCTGTCCAAAATATAACAATAATATGTATGTCGTTTGCGCCTCTAACGCCTGCCAAATTTTATCCGCAAACCTGCTTAACGTCGTGTTGCGCAGACAGAATTGAAAGTTCATATCCTACCGTTACATACATCCTATCCAATCTTTTAACCATTGTCTTATGCTTTCAGTTAAGAGGAATGTTTTGAATAAACGAACTAGAAGCTCTCTTATCAGTGCGCAGAGTTTGGAAGTTCAAAAGAGTGGGTAAGTTGTTTTATTCATTATTAAAGATGTACAGTAGAATCCGTTTTTTATGACCCTATATTGAGCAACCGCTTAGTATGAAGTATGTATAAAGTTTGTTGTTTATCATACAAAATGTTCAGCAACTTGGTCGGATATAAAGCCTTCACTTGTGTCAAATATATTGATATATCGCTTGTTAGAACCTAATTTAAGAAACGATCTCCGGTTGTAGTGACTGACTGAATTCCTAACATCTCTTATTTCCGTGATTCTACTGCACTCTTTGCGACTTCGTTGGGCGAATATGGGCCTCGTTTCAATTCATTTTTCATTATTTACACGCTTTGTAATGTCTCCTTTATTAAACTAAATACCTTTGTATGACCTTCGCTTAATGTGACGAGTTTTTAAATCCCCTTTATCTATTTGTACCCGTGGGGTTACAGGCAGAGTAGAATAGTACCCAGCTGTCGTAAATATCCAAAAAAAAATTCATCCAAAAAACATTACAGCTCAAATGCACAGGACGGCGATGAGGATCTCCATTGCGAAAGCTGCGCTATGCGATTGCCACGCTTCCCAATACCGGAAACCCCCCCCCCCCCCCCCTTAAAAGGCTTTAAAGCACGTCCATGGATATATACCTAAGTGGAAGTACCGGAATCTCTAGAGGTAGTTTTCTACTCTGCCGGTACACCAAATATCATAGATTAATTATCTCATATATTTTCAGCATGCTACTAAAGAAACTCAAGTCTTTGTTTCGTGGAGACGTTTTCGAACATCGCCGTGAGTGTTTTTTTTTAATTGCTGAAAACAACCATGTCGCTGCCAGTCGGCCATTTTTTTTCAATGTATTGTGACGTATCATTTAGTTTTGACATTCCTCTTTACTAAATGTCTATTCGCTATTAATTTCATTCATATAAACTAAATCTGGCGTTTTACTTCTCAAAATTACTACATAGTATTAAAACAACGCTTTCCGCTGTCTGTCCATATGTATGCTTAGATGTTTTAAACTACGCAAATAACTTTGATGCCGTATTTTTTTTAATAGATTGAGTGATTCAAGGGGAAAAGTTTATATAACAATAATTTCCACAACATCTCATACATTGACCTGACTCCGTGGTAAGTCACTTAAAGCACTTGTGTTACGGACGCCAGACAACAGAGGAATCACAAATATACTACTTAAATACATATATTTAACACTCAGACACAAATATCATCATATAAATATTTGCTCTGGGTAAGAATCGAACCCACGACCCCTGGTGCACATGACAGGATCACTACCATCTGCGCCATCGGGCCTGTCAATATATTTATATTATTTGTATAAAATCCTTTATTACCACTGATATTAAAAGCGAAACATCCAACACGGATTTTACCAAAAAAAACTTAATGAGACAAATAATATAACATAAATGTAATGTATGTACTACAAATGTATGTAATATAAATAAATAATTATAACGGTAATTATAATGTATGTAAATATATGAACTAATGTTATAGCTTTTTTTGAATAAATAACTAATTATAATTTATAATAACAATATAGTAAGTTGAAGTGGTAGTGGGCGGGGTATTTGAGTCGTAAGGTTCTAGAATGGAGACCATGTACCGGCAAGCGCAGCGTAGCGCGTCCACCCGCAAGATGGACAGACGATCTGACTAAAACCGCAAGATCGCGCTGGACACAGGCCGCATACAACCGGTCCTATTGAGGATTACTTGGGGAGGTCTACGTCGAGCAATGGGCGTCTTATGGCTGATATGATATAAAATATCTGCAATGCCCTGAAATGGTCATGTTATGTGACATTTTAATATAATTTTAAGAATCCCTATATATTAACATGTTCAACAAATATGTAGTAGAATGAACAATATAGTAGAGAGACACTGATACTTTTAGGTTTGCTAATGTAATATCGTATATAAACACATTTTTTTTTGTGATTACATTGCAATGAGGATCTCTTATCACGAGAAGCCTATATCGCTCACTAACAGCTAAACTGCGCAAACACCGATTCCATAGACAATAGACTAAAAGCTAGATTAAATCCACGGGAACATGTTTTCGGAATAAAAAGTAAACTGTCGTAAGAGGCGACTGAGGTGCCAGAACCGACAGATGGCGGTATATCCAATCGAAATATAGCAGCTTAAATAGACAGGGCGGGGATTTACTGCAGCATCCCCGTCGCGAAAGCTGCGCTCTGCGATTGCGAACACGCTTGCCCAGCGCGGCAATTGTGGGTAAAAAACCTGCTTTTTTGGAGAGGCCTATGTCCAGCAGTGGACTTCCAATAGCTGGTATGATGATGTTAGTCCAAACTTTCAATACATCTTGTGCCAAATCTCTATCTGCGTGCCTCGCGGCCGCAACCGCGCGTTTAGTGCGGTGGTGCCCGCAAAGCTCGCGAGATCGGAGCGGGACCGACGGCGCGCCCGAGGGCACCCTCTAGAGGCTCGACCTAGGCTCGGCCGCCGTCGTTGGGGTTGAATTTACTATGCAATTTTTAGCAAAAGAGGACGGACATATTGAGCCCGACAGCTCTAGGGCTGTCGGTTATCGCTCGTGGGGGCAGGGACTGCACGCGGTGTACTGCTCTGTTGTACGAGTGCATGTGGAGTGATAATGAACGTGTTGTGCCAGTAAGAGGGCGAGAAAGGGCTGCGATTATAGCGGTTATACTGTCGGGAGGGTGTCGAGCTGGGTAAAAGAGTTACAAACATACATCACCGACAACCGACATATTATAATAAATAATAAAATAATAAATGCACACATCTACTAATAAAAATAATATATATATATTTAGCAGATAAATAAAAGTAACTAAAAAAATCATGGTATTAAATTTTTTCAGTGGTGTGCCAAAAAGGCGACCAATTCAGTATAGTGATAGTGATGTCACAGTGTGACATCTCGACGCTGAATTTCAGTGATTGTCTGTTGACGACAGAGGGAACATATGCAACACACATAAGCAGAAATGGACAAGACAAATATACAGAACGGTCACAAAACATAAAACATCTCATATACTCGTATTGAGAACTGAAAGATAGATCGCACCAAAATATTATTAAATACACATATTCAATACCGAGACATAGAACAAACACATATATCTACATATTCGTCCAGGCTGGGGATAGAACCCACGACCTTTAGTGCACAAGATAGGATAACTGACATCAATCATCAAATGCCATTTTGTTTCAGGTCGAGCCGTCAAGAGGTTGTATTCCATCATTAACAAGCAAAGGTCTCCCTACAAAATGGGATGGTTCGTATTCATCAGTATATTGACCGTAACATGTCCACTGCTGGACATAGGCCTCCCTAAGAAAGAGGCAGTTTTGTCCATAAATGCCACGCTGACCAGGCGAGTTGGCTATTGCAGAGCGCAGCTTCGATGTTCATCTAAGCTATTCCGCATTTAAGCTACTCCGACGGATGTGTGTAGTCTACTTGTAAATACCGGGCTGGGCCTGCCGTTTGAAGCAATAAGGGTAGCAAAGACTGAGGTACCACATGAGATAGACTTCTTACAAAGGTTGTCTGCATTGGTACTCTCACCTATTTCTACAAATACCAAATAGCTGTGTGTATTCGCATTGCTGTGTTCCGGTTTGAAGATTGAGAGGGGCAATAAAATACTGGGTAAATGTGACATTGTATCTTCAGTTTGCAAGGTTGGCGACACGCTAGTGATATTCTTGTGATGACACAAGTGTCTATTGGCTGCGGTCATCATCATGCGGACCGTATGCTTGTTTGCTGACTCCATAACATAAAAGACCTGAAGTGACCTCTGGAATCTAACTTTTCGTTCGTAAACATACGCGCTAGTGCAGCTGAAATCAATCCATCGCTTGCTATCCTCCCAAATGACGGCCACTCAAGCTGAGGTCGGTGCCTTAGAGGGGTGAGGGTGCCTCCAGTGATCGCAGTCGGTCTCGATGCTATCCCGATAATCTAACCGTATTAAATTATCCTGATCATACAGCGATAGTAATTAAAAGGCGCCGTAAACTGGTCAATTTTGTATCATCATCATCATACATAGACCTCCCCAAGTGATCTTCAATAGGACCGTTTGGATGCGGCCTGTGTTCAGCGCGATCCTGCAGTTATAATCAGATTGACTGTCCACCTTGTGGGCGGGTATCCGACGCTGCGCTTGCCGGTACGTGGTCCCAGAACCTTACGGCTCCATCGGCCATCGGTTCTGCGTACCAAATGCCCTGCCCACTGCCACTTCAACTTACTTATCCGCCGGGCAATATCGGTAACTTTGATTCTATTACGGATCTCCTCTACCTCATTAGATCCATAGCTCGTTGGACAATTGACGGGCCCGATGGCGCAGATGGTAGTGATCCTGTCTTGTGCACCAGGGGTCGTGGGTTCGATTCCCACCCAGAGCAAATATTTATATGATGATATTTGTGTTTGCTCTGTGTATGGGTGTAAAATATATGTATTTAAGTAGT
>JACJUM010003053.1:2252376-2269749 GCA_020976665.1 Heortia vitessoides
AATACTTCTTGAGTTTACAATGATTTCTAATAATTACTTATCTTTTTCCGAAGACTCTTTCTTCTGAGACTAGGTTTTCTAGACTATTAAGGAATGCTCATGCAATTTTTCCTGTATGTTGTCATATAAATTGCAAGTTTAATGATGTAGTAGTAGATCGCATGATAAATATATTGACATCTTCTTCCCATTTCATGCGTACTCTGGCTTTAAAAGCGTTACTGGACGCGAGTAAGAAGGCAGTTGATTACCTGACATGATTTGATTTTAAATCTATACAAATTTCTGTCGAATGTGACGACAACAAAAGGTATACGAAATACTGCTTGGAGTGAATGGTTCTATCGGGCTTTTAGCACACAGGGACAGCAGGTGTCAGTCAATCTGTCAATGTCATCGGCTGTCACATCTTCGAAAGAGCCGGTGAGAGTCCGCCTGTTCAGCTCCTTACTACTAACGGTCCGTACACTGAGACCCAGCATCAGCTCCAGGTAGCTCCAGTGACCAGAGCCTCGTTAGTCACGCCAGTAATTAATTCGTGTGTCTGCCCACCACATGATCAGATGGTGATGGTGATCGATGGATGTGTGGTTGGATTTTGGAGGGTTATTTTTTCTTCTCCTCTAAAGAGGATGTTGTTGGCAAATACCGCGGACGAAGGCTAAGCGATAAAAGCAGAAAATGTATGTATTAGTGTTTAATATACCAAAGACATGACTTTTTTAAAAAGATAGAGTACATGTGCTGGTATAGACAACGCTCGCTGGCTTCGGGGTAATGATTGGAGTATCAGACCTGTTGATAACAATACTATTGGTACAATATGTACTGTTTTCGCTTTCCACTGGGTTTGAGTTCCACTGCAACATCTTGATATATGCTTAATTTTACATTAGTACATGTGCTGGTATAGATAAAGTTTGGAAGCTTTGGTTTCAGAGATTAACAAACAAACCGACTTAACAAAAAGTTTTATATTTATATATATATATGTATTTGTATGTGCCGTGTACACAAAATTTTAAATTTATGTATTGATTTACAAAGACAAGACAAAATTTATTGAAACCGTTCAACAAGACTATTTTATTCAAATGAACGAATGGTTCACCTTTAAGTGGATCAATGAATGAATGAATAAACAATTAGTTCCCATTCGTTGTCGGACCGACCCCTTGACCCTACTGTAGTTCGCAATTCATGTAGACTTGGCCAGACTAAACTTACTTTTACAACACGAATTCCGGAATTTAGCTTAAAAACTACTTAAAGTTTCTCTACAAATGTATCGCTTGTAATAAAACTTTTTTAACGGCTTTTAAACGATGGTGTTAAATTACATGAGGTAGATCTCATACAAAAGGTCGTCTGCATTGGTACCTCACTCTCACCTATTTCTACCGCCAAATAGCAGTGTTCGCATTCCGGTTTGGTGGGTGAGAGAGGCAGTGAAATCACTGGGTAACATAATATCTTCAATCACAAGTTTGGCAACGCGATAGTGATATCCTTGTGATATTCCGAACCCCTGTAGGCTGCGGTGGCGATTACTATCACACGGACTGTATATTTGTTTTGTGTCTGGGTGTTAACTATGTATTTCAATATTATATTTGTGATTCCTCTGTTGTCTGATGTTCGTAATACGCGTGTTTTAAGCGATTTATATCGGTCAAGTGAATTATTACGATTACATATACCTATCTATGTAATATTAGTATGTATGTTTGGTTCTAATATGCAACTCTATGTAGTACGTATTAAGGTATACAATAGACTGATAAATATATTTTTTATGTCTCCCATCGTTGGAAGAGATCGCTCAAAGTGATAAGACCGCCAATTGTAATAAATGTATGCTCGCAATAACAATCATGTGGTACCGGTAGAGTTTTATGGTACCTCCTATAACTGGTGTAAGAGGCGACTAAGGTACCATTATAAGTAAGTTATTTAATATACCAATACCACGGACCGCAGCTTTTGCGACGGTGAGGCTGCTGCCCATCCCCTGAGCTGCATTGTTTCGGATGGATATACCACCAACTGTTGGTTCTGGCACCTTAGTCGCCTCCTACGACACCTGGTACAAAAGGAGGTGCGACGATGCCGGTTCCTCACGGCTTACAAACACAAATATGATTATATAAATATTTGCCCTGGATGAGGATCGAACCCACGACCTTTGACGCACGAGATGGGTTCACTACCATCTGCTCCATGGGTTCCATCGAGGTACTAAGGTTTACTACAGCCTGGAAAGGTAGCCCGGAGGCAGTGCCTAATCCGCTTCGGGGGAAACGAAATCCGTGGCATAAAAAGGCCTGATGAAATTTACTCGTGTTTGACATCTCTTTAGAGGTGGCCTGTCAGAAATATATATATACACACAAATATGTGTGTATATATGTATATGTAAATATATCTACCGTCGAAAAATATATAACGAAAAGGCATAACTGTTTCTGTAATTGTTGTACCATATTTGTACGGGATCGGAGTTTGTATAGAATCAATTAGGTCACCTAATGTTTACTAACAATTCCATTTATCAAAGTTATAACTTTCTTATCAAAATAGTCACTTCGTAGAAATAAGAATATTGCATTACGCAAGTTGTATGGATAATTTTCTTTAACTAGCAACGCCATCTATCGAGATAAATAGCACATACAATTTTTATAATAGAAATATTTATTTTGTCTATATGTAAAAGATTAAATATAATTTAATATTTGAAACTGTTGATCTTTATTAAACGTCTCTGATATTAATTCGTTAGTTAGTTCGTTAAAACATTAATATATTGGAAGTATATATTCGTTAGTGTCCAGCGCCCTCTATCGTCATTGGGAGTAAACATAAAAGAATAAACGGTAAATATTTTTACATATATAAGTACCATTGATTATTTTTAGATACTGATGCATGCAATTGTTTTTAGACGATACAATATATATTGGAGTGATCTCAATTATTTTCCTACCATAGTTATGTGTGCTACTCGTGTCAGTACATAGTAAAAGACAATGTCGCTTCCCGCTGTCGCTATGTAGATACCTTTAGATCTTTAAAACTACGCAACGGATTTTCATACGATTTCATTTAATAGATAGAACGATTCAAGAGGAAGGTTTATATGTATAACCCATGCATAATATAGAATAGAAATATTGATAATTTAAGAAGTTTTTAATGTAATGTCGAGTCTATTGTCGATTTTTTTGCGATTACATTGCAAACGTTGGCTGTTCCCGACGAGAAATATTGAAGTATAATAAACTATTTCTTTTGAAGTGACAACGTCTTATAATTCGATGTAGTCGGCTGCACGCACGAAAAATCATGACTCATGCGGCGTTACCTCGCTCTGAGGCGTTCCGTTTAAGACTTGAAGAGCAAGCGAGAGCGCGGGACGAGCGACAAAGAGGCTTAATCGGCCCCGCGTTCGGCAGCGTTCGACATCTGTCTCTCTCGTCCTCGAGAGAGCGATGCGCCCGCGCGGACAGCTGCTATACAATAATACATTTTCATAAATAAAATTATAACGTTCTTTTGAAAAATGAATGAATTTTGAAATAACGTTCTTGTGACGTTGTCACATTCAACTATCGTCAGTAAGCCGACTTTACAGACAACCGATTTTTTTTTATGTTATGAAGTCAGCAAACAAGCATACGGTACGCTTTATGGTAAACGTGACCGCAGCCTATAGACGCTCGTGTCATCACAAAGATATCACTTGCGTGTCACCAACCTTATGAACGGTAGATACTATGTTACATTCACCCAGTTATTTCACTGCCTCGGTCAAACTGCAAAGCAAACACAGCTGTTTGCCGATAGAAATAGTAAAAGTGAGGTACCAATACACTCCCTACCGTATTGTACGCAATAATAAGGTCTACAAAAAATCCCGCTAATATATCCATATCTTAGGGATAACCCACAATATATATATATATATATAATTAGTTTCATATGAATATATAGCAAGCCGAGAGGTACCGTTAGAGTACCAGAACCAATGAGCTGCACTGTTTCGGATGTATATACCGCCATCTGTCGGTTCCGGCACCTCAGTCACCTCCTACGACACCTGTTACAAGGGGAGGTACTATTCTACTGTACTGGTTCCTGTACCTCACGGCGTTCATATCATTAGCAACGATAAGGTCATCAAGGTCATCGGTCAATTTATTAATAGTATAATTAGAAAAATCTATATTTATTGGCCGTGAGGCCTACCGTGAGCCGTGAGGTACCGGCAGAGTAGAACAGTACCTCCCACCGCACCGGGTATTGTAAGAGGCTACCTAAAGTACCAGAACCGACAGATGGCGGTTTATCCGGAACAGTGCAGCTAAAATGTATCCCCGTTGCGAAAGCTACTTTCTGCGATTGCCAACACGTTTGCCCAGTGCGGCAATTATGGGCAGAATTTGCCTTTTACGGCTGCTCTGATGATAATAATATTTACACAACATCTCATACATTGGCCCGACTCTGAAATAGGTGGCTTAAAGCACTTGTGTGATGGACAAACTCCGAACTAATAATAAAGTGCAACTATCAGCACCTAGAACTAACTATGGAAAGAAGACTGTACTGTTTGGAGGAGCACAGCTGTTCAATGAGCTGCCTAACAACATAAAGGAGTGTGAGAGTGTAAATATATTCGGGATAAGTTAAAATTGTATTTAGAGTCGAGTACCGGCTAATTTGTACATTTTTTTGACGTGACAACGTCTTATAAATTGGTTTGCCGGGTGACACTTCAAGAAACTGCGTTACGCTCCGCTCACGTTATGCGCTCACAATGAGAGCGAGTGAGAGGCACGCGTCCCTTCCACTCGGGCATGGTTAGCCCGCCTAAGAGCGAGAGAGACAGACATAAAAAGTGAAAGGCACGCGTCCCTTCCACTCGAGCACAGTTAGCCCGCCTAAGAGCGAGAGAGACAGAGCGAGAGAGATAGGCATACACCTATAGCATATTTTATCCTTATTCCTACTATACGAATGAATATTCACATTAAAATTATTTTACCACTCAAAGTCGTTGTCACGTAAAACTTTCGCCCGTATACCGACTTTACAGGCAACCAATTTTTTGGAACTGAGATATATCACATTGTAAGTCAATGTAGTTTCGTATGAGAATAAATATCTTTAACAACTTTTCACATCAGACAACAGATTAATCACAAATGTAATCGTTAAATACATATAAAACACAGACACCGAACAGACACAAATATTTAATTTTTTTTTTAAACTAGCAGTGCACTTGCGTAGTTCCGCGTGCTTTGCATCCCCATTGAATCACTTAAGGGATGATTTTAAAGATATATACATGTGTTTTAACACATTCAGGACATATTTTTATGTAACGATATCTGTGTTTGTTCTGTGGCTGGGTGTTAAAAATGTGTATTTAGGTGTTATGCTCGTATATGTGATTCCTCTGTTTTCTAACGTCTGAAAAAAGTTGCTTTATTAAATAAATAAATAATATAAATAGATCCACAACATCAAATACACGGACTTGACTATGTGATGAGTCGCTTAAAGCACTTGTGCTACGGACATCAGACAACAGAGGAATTTCAAATATACTACATATTTTAAACACCCAGACACAAAACGAATACAAATATCTTCATATTGATTTTAGGTTATGAAGTCAGTAAACAAATATACTAATTAAATACATATATTTCACACCCAGGCTCAGAAAATACGAACATCGAACCCACGACCTTTAGCGCACAAATTTTCGTACGTACCCATAATAGTTTGAGTTGAAATTGAAATTTGAAAAATTGATTTGACACCTTCTTTGTTAGCAAAAAATTGTTTCATAATAAACTCAAGTATATAGTAAAGAAAAAACAACATATGTCAAATCAGCTAGTCTTCATATGAATGTTTGGGAATCGAACCGTGGCACGCAATATGTGTGATCTTATCATAACTGCCAGCTGCGCCATCGGGCCTATCTATACATGTTTTATCAATTAACGCATAGAAACTATTTTCTTTCGAATCGAAGTATTCTTTTTCTCTCAGACATCAGATAGTGATTACAGTACGCTGCTTGTCATTGGGTGCTTCCGCGCTGTCTTCAATATGCATCTCATGCTGTCAATTATACCTTATTATTTCGCAGCGTGCAAGATAGGGCTGCATCATATATTGCTCGTTATCTCGTTGCGCACGCAAGTGTAAAGGTCGAAAGTATATTTTCATATAATAGTCCTATTTTAAAGCCATTTTTAAAACATTAACAGTATTTTTCCTATAAATTCCATCATTATCGTACCAGCCATTGAAAGTCCACTAGTGGATATAGGCCTTTCCATGAAAGAGGTTTTTTGCTCATAATCGCTGTGCTGGGCAAGCGTGTTGGCAATCGCAGAGCGCAGCTTTCGCGACGGGGATGCTGCAGCCCATGCCCGGCCTGTGCATTGGAGCTGCAATGTTCCGGATGGATATACCGCCATCTGTCGGCTCTGGTAGCTTAGTTGCCCCTTACGACAGTTGCCTCTTACAGTGGGAGGTAATATTCTACTCTGCCGGTACTTCAAATATGGATTTTTCTAATTATAATATTTCTCAATTGACTGATGACCTTGATGACCTTATCCTTGCTAATATTTAACGCCGTGATGTACCAGTGGATTAGAACAGTACCGTCTCTTAATCAGGTGTCGTAAGAGGCGACTGAGGTACATGAACCGACAGATAACAGTGTATCCATCCGAAATAGTGCAGCTCAATAGCATCCAATACGATCCGAGCGCAGCAATTTAGGGCTACATTCCCACTTCTTGGCGGAGGCCTATGTCCAGCTGTGGACTCTCAATGGAAAGTTTTTAATTATGGGTATGTGGATGAATGATAGTTACCTTAACAGTTGAACATATATGGATGAAATGGCACAGAGATCATTATAGTCCGGAGTAACATAGAAGCTACTTTTATCCCGAAATCATGTACCCATGGGATACTGGCTTTTTTTCTCTATGGTATCGTCATCTTTTTTTAATGTTTAGTCTATAAGCGATATAGCATCCTTCACGGAACAACAAGAGTTCCTCAGGGTTGCGATAAAGAGTGAAAGTCTCAGGTGGAAAGCTAGTACGGTTATTAGGGTCAATTGATCAAATAGGTCATTGAGTGCTATTAAAGAAGTTAGCCAACATCAGACGGGTTTTCAAACCAGCTAAATGGCTATTTAAATTCTTTAGTATATAAATAAATAAATTTCAGACAGCATCGAGGTAGACCTCATACAAAACGTCATCTGCATTGGTTTCTCGTTCTGCATTTCTACCGCCAAATAGCAGTGTTCGCATTGCTGTGTTCCGGTCTGAATGGTGAGAGAGGCAGTGAATTTACTGGGGAATGTGGCATATTTTTTTTTATTATTTGTTTAACTTTATTGCACCAAAAGTTACAAAATGTACAAATGGCGGACTTAATGCCAGATGGCATTATCTCCCAGTCAACCATTAAACAAAACAGAAAAAATATATATAGTGGTGCAGGCAATATATATACAAAATAAATAAACGTGGCATACATATTTATATAAATAAACGCAATAAATGCATATGATATAATATATATGTACGTCATCATATATAACGTACATCAGAAATAGGGTTATAAAGTTAGAGAAGCAGCATCAGTAAATAAAGTACGGAGACAGCGTTTCAGGTTAAATTTGTTTGGGGATTGCTTAATATTCAACATGGATTGCTTAAAATTTAAAAACATATTATCCTCAAGTCACAAGTTTGGCAACGCGTTAGTGATATCCTTGTGATATTACGAGCGTCTATAGGATGCAGTGACGCTTACTATCACGCCTGTATGCTAGTTTGTCGACCTAGTCTAATAAAAAAATAAACATATAAAATAGATATTGGTCAATTTATTGTGTACCTTATTACATACAACATAGAGTTGGATATTATAAACATACTTACATACTAATAATACAGTACTATACTATACTAACATACTAACAATATAGAATCATGATAATTCACTCGATATCACATACATTGACCTGTCTTCGAGGGGAATCACAAATCGTCGATGATACTTCAATACCGCGTATGTAGCTTAAGTTAATAAGGTCCATTTCCCATCTTTTCTAATTGAATTTTCAACTTTATTTGTAACTGCTACTTACGCGGTATTGCACTATCATCGACGAAATGTAATATTTAACACTTACACACAGAACAAACACAGATATCAGCGTACACATAAATATTTGTCCTTGGTGGGGATCGAACCCACGACCCTTAGCACGCAAGATAGGATCACTACTATCTGCGCCATTAGGTACAGAAAAATTGATTGTGAACGCCGTTGTCATGACATGTCAATTCTCGGAGAAAAGTATGTTTCTCAGTTACGGTTACTTTTCGGTAACAAACTTTGTCGACATTCATTTTTTTTCACAACATCCCAAACATGGACCCGATTTCGTGATAAGTCGCTCAAAGCAATTGTGTTACAAACAACAGAGGAATCACATACACAGAGTTTCATACACACAGACAGAACAAACACAAATATTTGTCTTAGGTGGGGATCGAACCCACGACCTTTGGCGCACAAGACAGGATCACTACCATCTGCGCCATCGGGCCCGTCAAGAATATCAAAATATTAGAATTCGGAAAATTTGCCATCCCTGATTTTTTACATGCAATGCATAGCTAATGCAATGACGCAGTCATTTTAAATATATATATATATTTATATATATATCTCGCATAAGTTCTAACACCGCGTATGTCAAAGTTGGCAACTTAATAATTAAGCCCAATGATAACACGATATTACATTTCTAACGCTGCAGTAAACGTTTTATGCCGTGTATTGTTCAAACGAAATCTATTTTGCGCGAACTAAATGCACAAGCAATTAGTTTTAAAACAATTTTACGAAACGTGAGCCATGTTTTCCCAATTGTACAAAGTGTCAACATGTTGACTTACGCTGTTTTAGAACTTAAACGACGATATATATATATATATATATATACTGACTGACTGACATATTAACACAGGGCCTTAACTAGTGTTAGTGACTTGAAATTATGCACAAGACTATCTATTATAGCGTAACGGGAAGCATTAAAAAGAATTCTTGTAAATTTACCCTTAAAGGACGTAAAACGGGGGTGCAAAATAAGTGTGAAACTTTGCAGTCTTTGAAGTTCATAACACCAGCCATCGCTGCGATCTGCGATGGCCAACACGCTTGCCCAACTGCAATTATGGGCAAAAAATCTCCTTTCTTCGGACTTCCAATGGCTGGTATGATGATGATACTTGATGATGATGGTAATTGCCGCGCTGGGCTACAGATATATATATATATATATATATATATATGTAAAGAAATATATTTCTTTAATTTGTATATGCGCGCGCACCGTTAGCGTGTCGCTGTCATTGTCATAGACAAATATGTTTTATTCTTATTCTATTTATAAAATGTTATTATAATTTTCTTTTAGTTTAATTAAATAAATAATATTAAGTTGTATAAATCGAGAGGTGATAATTATAAACTTCAATTGTCGTTTCAATTTACAGAGAAACAAATTGGAGTTTTATTTTACTTCTGAAATTAATTTACTATTAATTGTCTATAATATATCACGTTAATAAATTAAGCAAATTAACGTATTCATTTAAAGTTTGAGAGATCCACAGTCGGAGTCTTTATCGCACTGATTTATTTTTAAATAAACGAATTGACCTTGGCTGTAATCATAAAACCCTATCTGGTATTTTGAAATAATTGTTTATTATTAATAAATCATCGTATGATCTTCCAATATCATTATTGTGGCTACAGTCACACAGATAATATACATACATACATCACGCCAGTTCGGGGTAGGCAGAGACTATGGATCTCCACTTGTTACGATCTTGGCATACCTCTCTGGCTTCCCTAACTCAAATCAGTCCTTATATATGCTCGTTTATTCTTGATACTTCTATCCTGACCCGACTTTAATACCTCTTCTACTTGGTTAAGATATGTTCGCCTCGTTCGTCCTATACTAACTCTTCCATTCACTCCCGCTCTATATATTTGTGCAGTCATTCTACTTTCATCCATCCTTTCTACATGTCAATACCATCTTCTTTCACACCACACTATTCTTTAATTTATCTCCCAAACTTACCTACCTTTACTATTTCTAAACTCAATACCTTTTTCAACAAAGATCGTGTGCATACCTCAACCGAAGCATCTCGTAGGGTGAATGATAAGAGGATTGGTTCCCCCCTTTTATGGGAAAGATCACAAGAGAAGAAAAAGTACGCGTGATTTTAGGTAAGAGGGTGGGGTATTTCTTGACCATCACCGCGTGCTGCCAAAGGGTAATAGATTAAGGGATGCTGAAATATCACAGGATTAATAAATGCCCCCAAAGTAAACGCCCCACGGTTTGGAGAGAGGGACTTTGGTGGCAGGGCACACACTCGCCGACGGGTGCAGTGTTCTCTATAATTTAAATAGTAAGGAAGAATGTTTCTGTTAGAAGAGTGACAGTGAGAGAGAGTGATGCAGGTATTTTCAGCTGTGTATTGGTGTGTTCCGTCTTGAAGGGTAAAAGAAAATACTGATGCAACCTGATAAATGTAGATTTCAAACAAAGGTCGTCTAAATTAGTGTCACACTTTCACTTATTTCTACCACCAAAAAGCAGCGTTCAGCTTTGTGGTGTTCTGGTTTGAAGGGTGAGAGAGGCAGTGAAATTACTTTGTAATATCACATAATAACTTGTGACGAGGTTGGCAATGTGCTAGTGATATCCTTGAGATATTACGAGCGTGTATAGGCTGCAGTGACGCTTACTACACGCAGACTAAGCTTGTTTGACGACCTGGTCCCATAAAAAAAACTTCTTCAAGTAGTAGGTATATTTAGTACTTCTTCACAGCATATCGCGTTCCACGGAACCTCTTGTGATCCAGGATTCAATTGCAGCCAATGTCGACCTCTCTGTAAACAAACTCACAAGCCTCATCATCATCACACCAGCTGTTGGAAGTTTACTGCTAGAAATAGACCTAACCAAGAAAAACGGATTTTGCCCATAACTGTCACGCTGGGCAGGTGTGGTGTATAGCG
Source organism: Heortia vitessoides (assembly GCA_020976665.1). Taxonomy (NCBI): domain Eukaryota; kingdom Metazoa; phylum Arthropoda; class Insecta; order Lepidoptera; family Crambidae; genus Heortia; species Heortia vitessoides. The sequence goes on from JACJUM010003053.1 coordinate 2,263,555, forward strand.
TAGCTTTGCGACGGGGATGCTGCTGCCCATCCCCACTCTGTTGTATTTCAACTGCGCTGTTTCAAATGGATATACCGCTATCTGTCAGTTGCAGTACGTTAGTCCTCCTCTTACGACAACTGGTACAGACGGAAGTAAACTATTACCAACTCCACCGATACTCCACGCCAAGAACAAACCTATCCCACAGGAGTTTCGCATTATATTCATATTTGGAATTTCTATGCGTGATGAAATAGGTATTAGGAGATTCGTAAAAGTACAAAAATTACTGACATGGCCCAGAGAATTAGTGCCAATAAACACGGCGCAATGTATGCAGAACTGATGGCCGATAGAGTTAAGCGCAGCGTTGTACGTCCACCCACAAGGTGGGCTGAAGGTCTGCTAAAGCCGAAGGACCGAGCTGGACACAGGCCGCATACAAGCGGTCCTATTGGAAATCACTTCGCTATCACGCTAATGGAGCGATTTATAAAATGACTACAAGAATCTTTTGACCAAAATGCAAAGAAATTAATATAGTGACTGTACACAGTCAATTTTTATTTATTTATTTATTTAACTTTATTGCACAAAATGTTACAAAATGTGCAAATGGCGGACTTAATGCCAGATGGCATTATCTCCCAGTTAACCATTACACAAAACATAAAAAAATATATACCTACATAGTGGTGCAGACAATATATATACAAAATAGATAAACGTGGCATACATATTTGTATAAATAAACGCAATAAATGCATATGATATAAAAATATATATATACATACATATATATACAGTCAAAACTGGATATAACGTCATTGAAGGGACCGTATATTTCTGACGTTATATCCGATAGTTGTTATAAGCAATACCTAGCAAAAGTAGTTAAATTATCATAAGTACTATATATATATCTAATATAGAATAATATATAGTTTGAAATAAAATGTAAAAAAATAAATAATAATGTTTATTAAGAAATAATTGGAGATACAAGATGTACCAGCTGCACTATAAGACTTACACTAGTTTTAAAGTAATCAGTCATTCTAGTCTGTTTTTTTAAGCCCACTCTCAAATCTTTTGCATTTTACGTTCCATACTCCTCAAGTTATGAATATCATCGGTATTAAACTGGTCGTTAAAGGTAACAAATTTTTGCAAGACTTATAGCGCCAAGAGCCTCGGAAATGTTCGGAGACAGAGCGTAGGTAATACGCCTAAATATTATTACTTCAATGCTTAGTAATGAGATCTAAGATCGTTCGTATTGTTTTGTTTTGGTGGGACTAAATGCGGTTGGTAGTTTTAGTCGATGTATATCAATATAGTTTCGTCGTTATAAACGATATTTCGCTATATCCGATTTTGTTATAGCGCGTATGTTTACTGAACAGTTTACTGCAGACTCAGCCAGGAGCTTACAATCTGATCGTAATAACCGATCGGTCGTTGTAGACGATGTCGCTATAATCGTATATATTAATACATAAATATATATGTATATATTGTGTTATCAATATCATTATGAAAGTATTACTTATGTTCATAAAAATATAATATTAATATTACAAATAAGTATAATCTTACAGTGTCCATTGCTAGGCTCCAAAAACCCAGTAATTCGTTGAGGGGCAATAGACTAAGATTTTATAATAAAATCTCAAATAGTTAGAATTACAAATACGCTTATTGTAACTAATTCAAGATTTGCGTAAAATATCAACTTACTGCTAAGGCATATTACTGCTTGAAAGATAAATAATATTAATGATGAAATAAAATTTAAATGCTGTACTTAATTTAACATCTACTATTAAGACATCGGTGTGTTAGCGCCGGCGCCGGTGTGGGTTCCAATAATACCTACAATTAGGTGTTATTGGAACACATATCAACATCAGTTTTGTCTTGCTGGTTCTTTTCTGGTGGCTCGCGTAATGAACCAGCTATAAACTTAGTTATAAGACCCGTCTGGTGCCGGCAGACTAGTTTTAAAGTGGGACTAATGATCTATTTGTTTAAATGACTCTTACAACACTGGTTGTCGGGCTCATCGGTCATTTGTGTAACATTGTAATTAGCACATCTATACTTATAGATTTTTGTTGTTTTTACAATTTGAAAGTGCCTATGATAGGCCTTTTTAAATAAATATATGTTTCGCGTTCACTTTGAACCTCTATGTCCTGTATGTATGTGTAATTGACGGCCTTGATAGCGCATTTGTTAGTGCCCATATATTGTGCGTAAAGGGTAGTGGATTCGATCCCCACCTATAACATTTATGTGATGAACTAAAGTACCAGAAACGACAGATGGTGGTAAATCCATCCGGGACTGTGTGGCTCAAATGCATATGGTGGGGATGGGCAGCCGTGTCGAAAGCTGCGCTCTGCGATTGACGTTTGTTCAGCGCGGCATTTATAGGCTAAATTTCGCCTTTCTTGGGGAGGAGTTCTTCCGCCCAGCAGTGGACTTCCAATGGCTGCAATGATGACGATGACTTATTATATTAGTTTATTTAAGTATTATACTTGTAATTCTCTGTTGTCTGATATCCATAACACGAGCGCTTCCAGCGACTTAGCTCGGAGTCACGACAATGTATGAGATGTTGTGCGAGTGATTTATCGTTTGTTTTGTTGCAGTTTTGGTGTTATTGTCGATGACATTCGTCTTAAGTTTGTTGGGAACAATATTTTTTTGTTTCACGGACACGATCAACGACGCGATCCTATCAGTGAGTACCTACATAATTGTTCAAACATTATGATACCGGTGGAAACCGGATAGCATGACGGGCCCGATTGCGCAGTTGGTAGCCATACTATCTTGTGCGCCAAAGGTCGTGGGTTCGATCCCCACCCCTGCTGTGTCTTTATATGTGTATCTAAGTATTAAACTTGTAACTAGCAGCGCCACGCGGTTTGCCCTGCATTAAATTGTGAACTTTCATACAAATGTATTTTACATACCTCTTTCACCATCATGTTTCATTATTCGAATGAGTTCGCACCCGTCGTTTTATGCTTGTTTTGTGTCTGGGTGTTAAATGTATGTATTTAAGTAGTATATTTGTAATTCCTCTATTCTTTGATGTCCGTAACACGCGTGCTTTAAGCGACTTACCACGAAGTTAGGTCATTGTATAAATGTTGTGGGAATTTATTTTTTTATTATTATTTAAAGGCTTGCTCTTTGGACTCATTGAAAATCAAAATCTTGCTTATGCTAATGACTGTGACGAGAAATTAAAAAACTTAAAAAAACAATATTATGGTCGAATTTCTGGATTAAGATGGCAGATGTCTAACGTATTTTTGAATTAAAATATTTTAAATATAATAATTGTTTGGTAATAAATAGACATCAATCATTAATTAATCTAAACATATAAATAAAAGAAGAGTGTCTGTTTGTAATATAAAAAACGCTTTCTACTTCATGCATATGAATGTATAAACGGTACAAACATATCGCTGGTCGCGGTAGCGGGCACAACTAGTTATAAACATAACTAATTACTAATAGTAATTATTATTTCATAATTTATATAATACTAGCTGTGCCCGCGACTTCGTCCGCGTGGAACAGTTTTTTTCCGTACCATACCTCTTTCTGTTAACTTATATAAACTTTGAATGTCATGTTTATTTATATCGAATCAATGGCCTGAAAAATAAGTTTCAAGTTTCTAGCTCTAAAAATAGCGATACTTCCATGCAACTTATCATCCCCCTTTTCGACCCCTTACAACCCTTATTTCAAATTAAAAACTAGCCTATGTCCTTACTCAGGGTCTAATGATTGTATGTGCCAAATTTTATCAAAATCCGTTGAGAGATTTAAGCGGGAAAGCGTAACAGACAGACAGACAGAATTACTTTCGCATTTATAATATCAGTAGGGATGAATTAAATATGAAACCATTGTAATGTAAAAAATATTATCAACAAATGACGATGACAAATATCACAAAAGCGATATAAATAACTCCTGCGACGCTAGTATATTAGCATCTAACATTCTCATCATCATATCATTGGAAGTCCCCCCCCTTCCCCCCACAAAGATATTGGGATTGTTTCCCATAATTGTCGCGTTGGGCAAGCGTGTTGGCAATCGCAGAGCACAGCTTTTCATTTGAGCTACACTGTTACCAATGTATATACCATCTGTTGATTCTGATACCTTAGTCGTCCTCTTATACCTTAGATGCCTGGTACAGGGAGGTACTATTCTAATCTGACGGTACTTCACGACCTCACTCAACCTAATCAAGCTTTAATAAGGAATTTAGTTTTTATTTCCAATCAACTGTGAACCAAATTTGAGTAAAAAAATTAAAACCGGCGAAGACTTGGATCCCCAACTCACTATTGTAATACCAATTCTTTGATCAACAGAACATGGTTATAAGAAACAACTCGCTGGCGTACAAGGTCTGGAAGAAACCCAACGTGACGCCGTTCATGAAGGTCCACTTGTTCAACTACACCAACTGGCAGAGGTTCAGGGAGGGAACGGATGATAAACTACACGTGCAGGACGTTGGTCCCTACGTCTATTCGTAAGTAGTGATTTTCGCATGAGGTAGACCACATACAAAGGTCGTTTGCGTTGGTATCTCACCCTCCTATTTCTACCAACAAACAGTGTCTGCATCGCTGTGTTCTGGTTTTAAGGGTGAGAGAGGCAGTGAAATTACTCGGCCATGTGTGTAATCTCTTCAAGTCACAATGTTGGCAACGCGCCCGTGATATCCGTGTGATAATGAGGGGGGGGGGGTGCCTATGCTGACGACTTTTTATGAGATCTACCGCTAGTAGTGATATCAGTAATGATAGATCTGTTTTTTTTTGTACATATATAATGATATTATTCCAATAATTGGGATAAATAAAATAAAGACGTAATTGCATTTCTCTGTAATAATGAAAGAATTATTTACAAAATGCATTTTCTTTACATTAAAACAATTACATGAAGTTCTTATATTCAATAAAATATTACTTTACCTGTAATAATGAAAGAAACAACATTTAAAGCCTTTACTTCAGGTCATTTTACAATTACATCCAAATAAATCCTATTGATGCGAAACATATCACAATTACATTTTTCCATAAAATCTCACAACTATTTAAAATCGATTAATCAAAAAATCGATTATTTTGAATAATACAATCGATTTTTCAGATCGATTTTGGACACTGCATCGATTCAATGAATCGATCCATAAACCTCCGCAATCGATCAATAATATATTCTTCAACTATCTACGGTATAATTTTTTATTTTTTATGAATACTTGCGTTAATAAAAAAAAACATTACGTCAAACGTCAAAGTCGTCAATCAGTGAGGAATTTATGCGTGATGTTGTTTATTAATTTAATAACTTCTATCGAATTACTTGTATTTGCGATAAATGGTCGTCAATAATGTCCTGTATCTATATTAGGCGTGTTTGAAATTGCCGCGATTAATCGAAAATCGATCTTTTAATGCTCGATTTAAACAAGAATCGATTCTAGCATGCTCGATTCGAATTGATTTGGAGATCGATTATTTTTAAAGAGAATCGACATGCCTGGTCACAACTGTCAGTCGTGACATCTAGTGGCCGTGTCAATGAAACGACAAAGACAAATAAAAAAAAAATATCGTAAATCAAAGAGGTTTTCTATACATATATTCCTAAAAACTAGCCGGAAATAGTTATCTGAATGATTATTGAAAGCCACATCAAATCAAAATGCATTGCCTCATTTGAAACCCTAAATGTACGTGCGGAAGGATAGAATGTTTTACTAGCTGAAATAAAACTACTCTAGATTGTCTTTGCTGCAACAAAAACGTCGAACAAAAAATGACAAATGTAGAATAAACCGCGTTTTAGATCCGTTAAAAGAGTAGATTAATAATGAATAGTGAACGCGTATATATTAGAACATTTTCTTTACGCAAGTAAAGCCCTCTTGTAATTACTCATAGAAATAGTATTTTATTAAGACATTTAAAAAAAAATGGTTTTATCGATGAAGCGGGAAGAGGTAATAGACAAGAATATGAAACATGATGCAATTTCTATGTCCTTCTTAGTACTCCCGACATTTTTCATACATCCCTACTAATGTTATAAATGCGAAAGTAACTCTGTCTGTTTGTTACGCGTTCCTGCTTAAACCTCTCAACCGAA
>JACJUM010003053.1:2291058-2355171 GCA_020976665.1 Heortia vitessoides
GCCATCTGTCGGTTCTGGTACCTTAGTCGCCTCTTAATTGGTTTGCACAGGATCAAATGCTCTACGCGCGAAGCCGGGGACTATCGCTAACATATAAAAACATGGCGTCTTTACCTTTTGAAGTGATGAAGTACCTTGGTTGGTGAATACGATTTCATATCATCAATTCTCTCAATGAGAATATGACCAGTTATCGGTTAGGAGGGGCCAAAGTTTATCATTGCAGATAAGAAAAGTGCCGATGTTTGGAATCGAAATCTGTAATAATTTGTTCAGATAATATATGAAAATATACTATGAAATACTACGACTAACTTTTTTGATCTTAAATAATATTAATAAAACAAATGGTGCCACAGGAGGAACTTACTTGAACCCCGATCCACAGTTTTGATTGCATCAATCAATCATCAAAGCAAACATAGACCATCACACCATCTCGCCATCCCACTATCCCACCATCCCACAATCCCGCCATCCCACTATCCCACCATCCCACAATCCCGCCATCCCACTATCCCACTATCCCCCCACCCCGCTATCCCACCATCCAACCATACCAATACTATGCTTTCAAATAAATTCTCCAGTCGAGTTTTTTGTTACTTTAAAATATAAGAATGTTGGGAAAGATAAAAAAACCCGGACCTAATTAAATGTCGAAATCATTTCATTCATTTCGTTATATATAAATAAATATAATTAAAAGATAAAGATGGCACAGATGGTAGAGATCCTATCTTGTGCGCTAAGGTTTGATACCCACTAAGACAAATATTCATGTTTTGTTCTGTGTCTGGGTGTTAAATATTAAATTTGTGATTCCTCTGTTGTATGATGACCGTAACACAAGTGCTTTTAGCGACATATCTTTGAGTCAGATCAATTTAGGAGACGTTGTATGAATTTTCTGAAAACAATTAACTGAGTCAATATATACAGCAATTAGATCAATCTGCGTTCGTCGGGTCAACTAGTTAAATGTAAAACTACTTTTAACGGCTCGAAAATATCTCGCCCCAGTTCCGGAAACCGTTAATATTTTTTTAATATCGAACTATATACGTTGTTTATATATTTTTACATTTACCTATTCATTACTTTTAATCAAAATTACTTTTTATTACACTACTAGCTGTGCCCGCGACCTCGTCCGCGTGCAGCAGAATCTTTGGGCACCATACCTTTTTTACTTTAACTTATGTAAACTTTGATTTTTATATTTATTTATATACAAATCGATAGCCTAAATAATAAGTTTTAAGCTTCTGCCTCTAATAATAGCAATACTTCCATACAACTTTTCATCTCCCTTTTCTACCCCTTACAACTCTTATGTCGAATGAAAAAGTAGCCTGTGTCCTTTCTAAGGCTTCAGAATATTTGTGTACCAAATTTCATATACATCGGTTCAGTAGTTTAAGCGTGATTGCGTAACAGACAGACAGGCAGATTTACTTTCGGATTTATAATATCGGTAAGGATTCTCGGCTGCGATTTGTCGTTTCGGTAACCGCGTGGCAACCGTGGTGCCACGCGGTTACCGAAACGTGAAATCGAAAATGTAAAAATTTAAATAAACAAATACAAACCGCGTTCTAAAGCCGTTAATTTTTTTTATCAGTTCTCAATTTGACATTGTGTATACTTGTCAACATGTCGGATAAATAGCTTGAGCATTAATTAGAAATATAGTGAACTATGACCTCTATGACCTATTTGTCTCAGTGTAATAGATAGACAAGCAATTACGTTACAAACAAAGTTACGAACATATTCATATAAGACATTATTTAGTAATGTGGAACGGGAAACAAGATATTTCCGCTATATTAAGTACTAGCAATGCCCCGCGGTTTCTGCCGCGTAGTTCCAGTTCCGGTGAATGTTAAACACAATAAAAGCAGGAAATTACTCTTTGCATCTGCTATCTGACAATTGAAGTCTGATGTTTGTTTCTTTGGTTTTATTAAAACCGTTGCTAATTTAAACATTTTTCTATTAAAACCTTTATGCATCCTTTTAAAGTAAAAAAAAAATAAATTTTGATTAATTTACCCCTTTTTTAAGGTAGATAAACTGCCATCTGTCGGTTCCCTACGGCACCTGGTACAGGGGGAGATACTATTCTACTCTACCGCTACCCGACAAATTCTGATCCTGTTTCGCTTATTATTGCTTATTTTATATTCCAGTCTTGAAGCCACCGATGGATCTATCTTCCCGCCATCGCAGTTGGACAGAAAAAAGGTTTTATATGTATATTACCCAAACCTTTGCCGGAGAATACCCTTCGTCTACGAGAAGGATATAGAGGTAACTATCTTTATATATATATATATATATATAAAAATGTGTTACGGTGTTTGTCTGCGATAAAGTCCTAAACTACTAAATAGATTTTTAATATAGTTTTAATTACTGTGTACAGTTTAGTCCAACTTGAGAGATAGGATAGTTTTATCTCAATTTATAGTCTCAATATTTTACTCATGATAACAGAGTTTCCCGTTGCGAATACAAAATAACATCTGTCAGATCAGCTAGTATTTATATATAAAAATTTCGTGTCACGGTGTTTGTCTACGATGAACTGATTTTAATCAAGTTAGAATCACTGTGTACACTTTAATCCAACTTTAGAGACATATCTCTCTCTGTTAGTTTATATATGAATTAGCAGTGCCCGCGACTTCGTCCGCGTAGAATAGTGACGTTGGGGGTATAGTATAGTAGCCTTTTCCCCGTTTTTGCAACATTTTTCACTGACGCTTCGCTCCTATTAGTCTCAGCGTAATGTTATATAGCCTAAAGCCTTTCTCTATAAATGGACTATCTAACAAAAAAAGAATTATTTAAATGGGACCAGTAGATCCTGAGATTAGCGCGTTTAAACAAACAAACAAACTCTTCCGCTTTTAATAATAGTATAGATTTAAAGTCGCAATATTTTTCTCAAAGTAAACACAGGTATATAGCTAAGACAGGAAAACGTCATAAAAGGTGGTACCGGCAGAGTAGAAAAGTACCTTCCTATCTAACTAGTGTCGTAAGAGGCGACTGAGGTTCCGAAACCGACAGTTGGCGGTATATCCACCCGGAACAGCCTAGCCCGAATGCAACAGGGCAGTGATGGCCAGCCATTCCCGTTGCGAAGCTACGCTTAGCGTTAACCACCACGCTTGTGCTTGGCCAGCACGGCTATTATGGACAAAAATCCCCCTTTTTGAGGACGCCTGTGTCCAGCAGTGGGTTCGCCAGCTGCAATGATAGACAAATTCAACAAAAAAGTGAGCTCAAGGTCAACTAACTAAACTTCGATCCACAGGTAGATGGCATTCCTCTCCTAAGATATCGATTACCTGAAAACGTGTTTGATGACCCAGAAAACAACCCTGAAAACCAGTGCTACTGCGAGATCGACTCCGGCACCTGCCCTCCCAGGGGGATTGTGAATGTTACCGCTTGCGCTATGGGTGAGTTACCAGTTTTCACTTACATCACCATCATATTGACGGACCCGATGGTGCTGATGGTAGTGATCCGATCTTGTGCGTTCGAGGGTCGAGGGTTCGATCACCACTCAAATATTTCAGCAACATCATCATTTCAGTCACTGGTAGTTAGTATCCACTGCTGAATATAGGCCTCCTCAAGAAAGGCTGGGCAAGCGTGTTGGCAATCGCAGGGCGCAGTTTTTGCGACGGGGATGTTGCTGCCCATCCCCACCTTATGCATTTGAGCTGGGCTGCTGCTGGGTTCTGGTACCTTAGTCGCCTCTTATGACACTTGGTATAGATTGAGGTTCTATTCTACTTGGCAAACATTTATATGATGATTTTTGTGTCTGTTCTGTGTCTGGGTGTTAATACTATCATCATAGCAGACGTAAAACATCTACTGATGGACATTGGCCTCCCAAGGGATAGTTTGCTCATAATTACCGCTCTCGGCACGTGTGGTGGCAATCGTTGATCGTAATTTCGCGATGAAATTCTGCTGATGGTGGATATACCGCCATCTATCGGTCCCGGTACCACAGTCGCCACTTACGACACATGGTACAGGAGGAGTTACTATTCTACCACCACACCGTTCGCTTCGTTCCAGATACCTAGAACTCATTCGGCCCCCGGTTCTGCGTGCTTGTCTTGCCCATTGCCACGTATTGCTAATTCTTTGTTAACTCAAGATAAACTTCATACAAAGGTTGTCCTGACTGGTACCTCACTCTCACGTATTTCTACCGCCAAACAGCAGTATTCGCATTGCTATGAGCTTCCGGTTTGAAGAGTGGAGGTAATTGCAAAATAATAAGTAATGTGATATCATATCTTCAAGGAATTTGCTTATAATTAACGCACAGGGCATTCATAGGCAAAATCAAGATGTTCGTGAAGATGAATTTATATATTTTTTCCAGGTGCCCCAGCTTTGGCGTCGTTCCCTCACTTCTACCATGGCGATCCTCATCTGCGGGATATGTTCGTCGGCCTGAAACCAGACCCTCGTATTCATGAGAACTACCTGGACATCCACCCGACCTTGGGCATCGCACTGAGCGGGAAATCAACGTAATAATTTCTAACTTTTACGCGTCCACTATTTATAATAAAATTAACATACATTTTTTGTTTGACATTTTGGTTGTGAACGTTTGCCGCACGGCCAACAAAAATAATTTTTAAATTTAAATAAGCCGCATTTTAAAACTGTAACAGATTTATTTTATTAACACTACTTTTTCCTAATCAGGGCAAGTGAGATCAGTTGGACCTAGAGGTCTAAGGTTCAATGGTCTATATATATATATATAGACCATATTTATTATTGTATTTTATATTGTTTGTATTTGTGTCTGTATGTTACATATGAATTTAAGGCTGATGTTAGTATGTAATTTCTTTTTCTCTTTAAGCGATTTATCTCGAAGTCACGTCAAGAATGTCGAGATGTTGTGTGAATTTATTCATTATTTATTTATTTATTTTTAATATAAAACACTTTTCAGTGGCTTTTAGTTCATCACCGCGAAAGTTACAATTGTCAATAAAGTTCAAATTGTAAAAACAAATGGTGAAATTAAAACCTTTTTTACTAATTTTACACGTAATGTGAATCATTATCATCATATCAGGCGCAAGACGTCCACTGCTGGGCATAGGCATTTCCAAGTGATCTCCAGCGGCGAGGTACCGGCAGAGTAGAATAACACCTCCCCCTGTACCAAGTGTCGAAAGAGGCGACTGAGGTACCAGAACCGACAGATGGCGGTATATCCATCCAAAACAGTGCAGCTCAAATGCACAGGGCGGGGATGGGCAGCAGCATCCCCGTCGCAAAAGTTGCGCTCTGTGATTGCCAACACGCGGCAATTATGACCAAAATTTCCACTTTCTTGGGGAGGCCTATGTCCAGCAGTGGACTGTCAATGGCTGATATGATGAAGTGATCTCCAATAGGACCGCTTGTATGCGGCCTGCGTCCAACCCCACCCTGCGGTTTTAGACAGATCGTCTGTACACCTTGTAAGTCGTCCTACGCAGCACTTGCCAGTACCTGATCTCCATTCCAGAACCTTTTGCCTGCATCGTCCATGGGTTCGGCATACCCATGACGGGCCCGATGGCGCAGATGGTAGTGATCCTGTCTTGTGCACCAGGGGTCGTGGATTCGATTCCCACCCAGAGCAAATATTTATATGATGATATTTGTGTTTGCTCTGTGTATGGGTGTAAAATATATGTATTTAAGTAGTATATTTGTGATTCCTCTGTTGTCTGGCATTCGTAACACAAGTGCTTTAAGCGACTTACCACGGAGTCAGGTCAATGTATGAGATGTTGTGGGAATTTATTATTATTATTATTATTATATAAAATGCCCTGTTCACTGCCACTTCAACTTGCTAATCCTCTATGTACATATAACAAAATATTGCGTATCATTTTCAGAATACAAATCAACATCCAAGTAAGAAAGTCATCAACGTTTTCCGCTCTCAGGTTTCTGGACTACGGATTGATACTGCCTGTAGCTTGGATTGAAATGGTAAGGCCAATTAATTAACAGCTATAGCTTTTGCATTCATTCCCACTTAATAATATCAAAATGTCTATTAAATACGAGCAGAGTAGAGTTGTACTTATAAATGTGTCTGCAAACGTAATCGACAGATGACGATACATCCAACCGAAATAGTCTAGGTTTAATTCAAGATGTGTGGGGATGAGCAGTCGCGTTCAGGTCGGGAAGCGGCTAACAGTAGTCTATAAGATTTTTTAAGTCATCATAATTGCCGCACTTAGCAATCGTGGTGATGCCCATCCTCTAAGTTTTGCATCCGTTTCATGTGGATATTATGCTACATGGTTTCAGCTTTTTTCAAAAGACAAAAGCAGGATTATTAGACCATGTTGACAAATAAACATACAAATAACTTGATAGTAAGCGTCACAGCAGCCTATAGACGCTCGTGATATCACAAGGATACCACTATTACCTGCTATTACATTTTTACCCAGTAATTTCCATGCTTCTCTCATCCTTTAAAGCGGAACACAGCAACACACAGCTAATTGCGGTAGAAATAGGTAAGAGGTACCAATGCAGACGTCCCTTTGTATGCGGTTCTTCTCATATATATATTTTTACCTACTTATCACTGCGCACTTTAGTATTCTAAGCCACATATGCTCTAAGAAACAGATAATAATAATAATATACTCTTTATTTTACATCAATAAAAACAACACAAGAACATCACAAAGACATGGAATAGTAGGTACAAGAGGCGGCCTTATCGCTAAATGCAATTTCCTTCAGGCAATCTTTAGATACTTATGTTGATGGACAAACTGACAATCTTCATACAAGTATAGAGATGGAAGCAGACTTAGAAATATAGAGTTGCTAAGATTGCAAGATACTTTAGGCGAAATGCCACAACTAACAGTGTATTTAACTTCGCAGGCCGTGGTCGAACTGCCAGAAAGCTTGAAGACCCTCATCTACCATGGAACCTTCTCAACCGCAGCAGTGCAGCTCGGCTTGGCGGTGATCAGCATCGCATTGTTCCTCATCTCAGGCTTTTGCCTGTTCATACTCCTAATAGGGCGAAGGCCGAAGCCCTGCGTCACTGTCAAACTACCTATGCCGCAGATTTGAAGAGTCGGCTGAGAACTTAGTGATGTCAAATTTATTGAAGACCGGGTGGTGAAGAACGTTTTTGTAGTAGGGAGTTATTGAAGTAATCAATAGAGTTGATAATAAGGTATTCCTTGAACCCAATAATATCTTGTACCAACGATTTCTGAACTTGAGAATGATATAACTACTATGGTTTTAAAGAAAAAGATATAAATAAATATATGAAGCAATTATAAGTAATACTTACATTCTTTCTAACATTTACTTGTTCACTACTTATAATTAAACTTTAACGGCTTTGAAACGCAGTTCATTTAACTTTAGAAAAAACGTCGCACATAAAATGTAAAAGATAAATAAACCGCGTTATAAAGCCGTTTTATTATTAGTAGGTAAATTATATGAAATCATTTATTTATTTTGCTCACGAACATTAATTAATTATGCTTTAAATTACTATCGTTTTAGTAAAAGATTATTATTTACATACATTTATTTATGTAATTTTACGATGCACGCAATATGCATGTTAAGTCTTATTCCGTATTTATCGAATTTTTAATCATTACGTTTGTGATTTATTATTATTGTTTATAAATAGTTCTCATTGATCTTAGAAGCACACCATAACTGCTATTTTGTCTGTAGGGTAAAAACTGATGTTAGATTAAGGTAAAACCCAGGCAATGTGCCTGGGTTTTACCTTAATCTAATCTTAACTAGAAATATGTATAAGGAACAAGTATGCAACATTTTATATTATATAGACAATTTAATCAGATGTTTCAGCCTGTCCAAGCAATTTTCAGTCTTAGTGTCTATGTGGCTAGTTTCTTTCGATTTGAAATTCTTTATAGAATTGTATCTTTCTTACACGCATTATATGTTCGGAGTATTAGAAAAATCTTTTTTGTTTGAATTGTAAGCCATAATAGATTTTACTATGTGATGTTATTCGAAAAGTTGAACCAGTAAAAGAGTTTGCGAGAGAGTGAAAACTGGAAATAGTGACAATGGAGCCTTACATACTTTTATGTGCAGCCAAAATGTGTCAAAAGGGTACGACTGACTGTTCACAGAGGTGTGTTGGTTCCAACACTGACATATGGTAGTGAATGTTGGGTTTGGCAGAAGAAGCACGCGAGTAGAATAAATGCTATTGAAATGAAAGCACTTCGAAGTATATATGGTGCGAGTTTGAAAGATAGATTAAAGAATAATGTGTTAGATCAATATGGTGTAAATGTTGATGTTGTAACAACAATACAGAAATGAATGTTGAGATGGTCTGGACAAAAGTAAAATGACTGCACAAATATATATGGCGGAAGTGAATGTGAGAGTTGGTATAGGACGACCCAGGCGTACATATCTTAACCAGGTAGAGGTATTAAAGAAGGGCCAGGTCAGATGTACCAAGGATAAACGAGCGTGTATGTAAGGACTAATGCAAGTAAAGGTATGCCAAGATCGTAACAAGTCGAGATCCATAGTCTCTAATCCAATGGGACACAGGCCTGATTTATGTATATGTAATATACAGCTATAGATATAGCTTGATTAGAATGACAGATGTCAACGTAGAAGCGCCGCATGGATAATTTTTACTGGCATTATGGTTTGTGGCATCATTATTATGTGGCAATAGTACTGGCAATATTATGTGGAATGAACTTATTAAAGCAAATAATTTTAAAACACGTTAGTTTGACAGCTGTCAAACTATATTTATGGGTCTATAGTAGGAGAATATGTTCACAAATGAGTTAAATTGTTAGTAGTTTGATGTGTTGCTGTGTACAAATTATGTAGAAACATTGACAATGAATTTTCATGGTTAATACAAATGTTGGGTGTAAGTTGCATTTATATAATGTCTAAGTGTAAAATAAATATAGGAACAAATTAACGTATATCGTTAGTACATAAAGCGACAGATACACAAATATTCCCGTTGGTATAGGTGGTAGTGATCCTTATGCGCCAAGGTCGTGGATTCGATCCCCGCCCAGGACAAACATTTATATGATATTATTTGAGTTTATTGTGTCTGGCTGTTAAAAATATGTATTTTAGTATTGTATTTGTCATTCCTCTGTTATCTGATGTCCGTAACACAAGTGATTTAAGCGACTTAGCTCGAAGTCAGGTTAATGTATGAGATGTGGTGTGAATATGTATTATCATTATATCATAATTTCACATCCTATATGAAACTTAACGCAATTCTTTAAGTTCAATACTAATTTTAAATTTTTCGACGGGACGGATGACCCTGTTGTGTTTAAGTCTTATACGCCAGTAGTCGTGGGTCCCAACCCTGCATAAACATTTATCTGGATCTAGGTGTTATATATATATATATATATATATATATATATACTTAGATATTACATTTGTAACTCCTCTGTTGTCTGATATCCGTAACACGAGTGCTTCAAGCTACTAATCTCGGAGTCAGTTCAGCGTAAAAGATGTTGTTTGAGATTATTAATAAATAAATTTGATCTGTCCAATTGTGTGGAAGATAACTTAGGTTTTTTTCTACCGTTAGATGAGAAATTAACAATATAGATTTGAATAAGTAATCTTAGTATAAATCGTTTGTAATTGTATCTGAGAATGACCGCACAATGTACGGTAGGCAACAGATCTACCTACCCATAATATGTCAATTTTTTACAGTTAATTTTGAAGTCATAGATTACTATCGATGGCGATGTTTTGACAGATTTGGGTATATTTATCTGTGGCTGTGTGTTCTTCTAGACCGTACTGTCAAAATTTCACATCATCATCATAACTGCATCGTACTACGTCCACTGCTGGACATGGGCCCTATAAAGGGGGAATGATGCCCTTAATTGCCACGCTGGGCAGGCGTGGCCTTCCAGTGGAATTTAAGCTAGACTGTTTCGGGTGGATATACTGCCATCTGTCGGTTCGGATATTTCAATCTTATCGAACGATTAAATCGATCATAACAGCCGTACAATGTTTATTATTGCACATAGACAAATTTTACCCATAATTGCCGCGATGGGCAGCCTTCCCTCCCCGCCATGTTGCATTTGAGCTATGCTGTTTCGGGTAGATATACCGTCTGTCGGTGCCGGTTCACTTCATTCTCTTACTAAGTGGGAGGTATTACAGAGAGTAGAAACTCTACCATTTTTAAACTGAAGGTGTTAAGTATTGATTTTAAAATTTTTTTTGAACGATTATATATCGTTATGTTGACTTGAGAGGCATTATTAATTTAATATGATATGCCTGTATTTTTTTTAAATTGTCATTAGAGAAATATTTTACTTTATTTTAAGATTTAAAAACTTATCTATTTCAAAAATTAATTAATTTATAATTAATTTTAACGAGCCAGTATGTATGGATGTTCCGTCATCTGTCAATTGTCACGGTAAATACCTTGGGCATATTTTTAACATTTTTAATGATCCATGATCAGGGTTCTTATTGTGTATAAGTCGGATTATGACACGTGCCGAATACAGTCTTAAGCTCGTACTCACGTAGCGCTCGATCGTTAATGTTAAGCAACTTTGGCATCGTTTGCTATTTGGATTGTTTATATAAATCCCACGTGCTTTGGCAATGACGTTAAAATGTTGATAGTAACGAATTTATTTTTGTATCTTAACTAGTTTTTAAGGCCTGACCATTTATGATTTATGTAAAAAAAAGGGAGGCTTGTCCATAATAGCCGCACCTTGAAAGACGTGGTGGAAATCGCAGATCGGAAAGCTTCTGTTTCTCGCCCTGTTGCACTTGAGTTACGCCGTTTCACGTAAATATACCGCCATCTGTCGGTTCCAGTACCTCAATCGACACCTGCACCCACATGCGAAGGTACTATCCTGCTCTGGTACGCAACTGATCAACCTAACCAAATTTGTCATATTAATTTACATTCAATTTTGAACTTAATGGCTCGCTTTTAAAGGTTGATTAATCTTTATTAAGCGAAGTTTTGATAGATTTCAGTAGGTTGCTGAAAAGCGTACCTTCAGACGACCCAGTCCCATTTATTCCCTTGTATTGAGGGTGTAGATGATCCTGTATATTTCTTCGTTCGGTTACAACTTACGTACTTTTATATTATTGCTATAATAAAATAGCTTGACCAATTTATATAGGCTGTGCCTTACATTAATAACTACTTAAATTCGAATAGATAACATAGATATATATGTATATATTGTTTATTGTAATACAATCTATATTGTAACTAAAAAGGGAAAGTACCTAATGTAACTAACCACTAATTTATTTAGTTTATAAATGATAGACATTTATTATATAAAATATCCTCTCGTTAGATTATTTCATAGTTCAATAAATATGTTATAGCCAGTTAAAGGGGTTAAACGGAATCGCGAGCCTGTTTTCCCTAAATGTCGGATGTCGGATCCTCTGTTTACGCCATTTTGTCGGATCCGACACTCAACGACTTTCAACCGTAGAACCGGCCTATTTTTTTACAAAAATCTTGCAACAAAATTTCGTAAATATTTTCAGTTTATAGGTTATAAAATGTTAGTTTGTAAGAGAATGTAGGGATATAATGGACTGCGTAATATATTGATTTGTAAATAAGATGTTGTTTTTATTTTAATTTTCATAACCTCAAATAAATGTTAACGAATGAATAAGATAAATTTTTTTTTTATGCCTTATTATTTGAACTGATTTATAGCTTTGAATGCGAAAGCTACCATCATCAATGCAGTCGTAAGACGTCCACTGCTGGACATATGCCTCCCAAAATTGGCGCACTGAACAAAAATGGTAGCAATAAAAGCGTAGCTTCGCGAAGCGGATGCCGCTGCCTGTTCCTGCCCGGTTACATTTCAGCTACACTGCTCCGGATGGATATACCGGCATCTGCCGATTCCGGTGTCTGTCGTTAACGATACCTGATACAAGTGAGGTACTAGTCTATTCTGCCGGTACCTCACGGCCAGGTCATTTACAGTCAGGTGTTTGGAGACAAATGTAAGGTGTGTTTTTAATTCATAAATTACGCGAAGTGCTTATCTACATTAAAAAAAGAGAATATAAGAAACATGTTACTTTCATGTAAATGCTCATCCAGCAAAACGTGAAGTCACGTCTTTTCTTTGACATGTTTTATCATGGATAGGCTCGTCCCGACTTCGCAACAAAATGTTGTCCCATCGACCCTAATACGTACTGCAGGCACCTTAACCCAGTTCCTAGGTCATTAATCTGTAAATGATCCCGTACAATCTAATCCTCAATTATCCTATTTGTATACATAAACAAAAACAAATATCCAATATAGGTACTGCAGTCATATATTGTCGCATGAGTTCTAACACCGCGTATGTCAAAGTTGGCAACTTAATAGTTAAGCCCAATGATAACACGATATTACATTTCTAACGCTGCAGTAAACGTTTTATACCGTGTATTGTTTAAACGAAATCTATTTTGCACCAACTAAATGCACAAGCAATTAGTTTAGGCAACACGCTGGCCCAACGCGGCAATTATGGGCAAAGAACCTTTTTTTTTGGAGAGGCCTATGTCCATTAGACCACTGCTTGCAATGGCTGGTATGATATAGTAAACACTGATCGTTTTAGTTCTGTAATGTCGTAAATAAACACATTTTTTGCGATTACATTGCAAATGCTCGCAGATCCCGATACAATAGATCAAAATAAGTACATTATTTTGATCTATTTTATCGGTATTTATTGTATTGTACACCTCAAAACCGAAATGGCATATGTCCACACCTTGGGGATTACCCACAATAATCACCTTATATCCTCATTGCACCCGCACAATGCCGGGGCGTCGCATTATATGTAAGCAACTATTTCTACATATCGTCAGAGGCATAAATTAATATACAAAATTTTATCTTCGTTAAATACCATTTCATCTATACTATACAATTACATTGAGTAAAATATTGGTCGCAATAACCTAACCTAACCATTATTTCGACTTAGTTGACCCTACACATTAATTTTGTAACGGATATTCGATTTGAGCATACATAAACCTAGTTCTAACTAGGAAAACGCGATCTGTCTAAAAACAAGTAACTGCTACATATACAATTAATAGATAATTAGTAAGAAGACTGCTACAGTGAGGTACCAGCAGAGAAGAATACCAGAACCGATAGATGGCGGTATATCAATCGGATGCAGTGTAGCTCAAATGCTAAGGGCGGGGATGGGATGCTTCCAATGGCTCATATGATGAAAAATGATTGCAACATCAATGGTGACAAGGGTAGGTTGCATAATTAAAAGGCAGGTATCCTTTTCCTTATTTATTATTAGACGCTGGCTTGCACTGGAGGCTCGTAGCCCTCGGGCCTCTCCGACTTGTCACCCGCCTCTCCGCGCTTGCCGCTGCCGCCCTCGCCGTGCAACTCCATCAGCTTCGAGATCTCGAAACGAGGTCTCTTCAGCACTTTCACCTGCAAAATGCACTCAATGTAGAGGGTCGCAAAGTTTCTTTTGGGGGTTGTTGCCAGTCGAAAGGTTGTCAGAGGGTAAATCAAAAGGGAACATGAGTTTTCATCATGTATGTGTCATTGCGAGCTAGGTGTGTCATCATTTAGACTATCTATCAAACTTATTTAATATCTAAAAGTCTGTACATATTTTTATATATTGAAGAATATGTAAAAAAAACTCTAAAGCAAAGTTTATGTTGCCATCTTTTTTTGAATAGCAGCATAAAATTTGACATGAACTAAAAATTAAACATACAATTTGATTCATAAATAAAAAGGAAAAACGAATTGATTTGAAGATATTTTTGCCTCACAAATTTCATTTTATTTAAAATAACATCAACATGAGTTTAACAGGTATATTTTATTTTAAAGTCAAATTTAATAAACATAGACCAACTGGATCAAACTCAGGTTTGAACAACATTGAAAACTATCATAAAATTTACTAACATTTCAGAAAACTGTATGTGTTGTGTTGGTATTACAGTTTCTGAAGTTTATATATATGTAAAGTCATATGAATTGACTTTACTTTGTGAATCTTTAATAAATTACCTAATTCTTAGTCCAGCCTTAAAATAATTTCATTTCAGCAACCTAAATAAAACAGAAATAACATAATCTCCATGCAAAATGTAATATCTCACCTTCCTGATGCAGACGTCCCTTAAGGGGTAGATACCGTGGCAGGCCTTCTCGATGTCCTTGGCGATGGAGTCGGGGATAAGCTTGTTCACGACCTCGCGCAGCTCTGAGTTGGTGACATCGCGGGTAATGATCTCGCACATCTTTTTCCTGATCGCTCGCACCTGCCGAATTATTTAAGTGTTAATATGGTTAACCCTTGACACTTCCGTCTGTGTGTACTTCATTTTCGTTATTACCGCAATATTTCATCAATGTTTCAGGAAGATAGAATTTTTGTATATAATAAAATAAATGAAAGTAAAGGAAGCTAGAGAAGTATGGATCGTAGAAAGAGATCTTTGGCATTTGCCTACCCCAGTGGGACACAGGCATGATATATGTTTACGTGTATTTAAATAGACAGTTTTTTTACTTTTAAATAGTTTGGTTTAGCTGATATGTGACAGTGCAGGGTAAACTACTAACAAACAAACAGACACAATTTTCCATTACATATTATCAACTTGTCAAATCTCCATTCAATTAAAAAAAAAGTTTAGTTAGCGCCGACGCCGGTATATCCCTAATATAATAAATGCGAAAGTAGCCGTCTGTCTGTCTGTTACGCTTTCCCGCTTAAAAAACCTCTAAACCGATTTTGATGAAATTTGGCTTTAGACCCTGAGAAAGGACAATTTTTAATTTAAACAAGGCTATTTTTAATTCGATATAAGGGTTCTAAGGGGTCAAGAGGGCATGAAATTTGTTTGGAAGTATCGTTATTTTTAGAGCTAATAAAATTATTTTTCAAACCTTTTATTAATTCGATATAAATAAACATGACATTCAAAGTTTACATAAGTTAAAGTAAAGAGGTATGGTACTTTAAAAAACTATTCCACGCGGACGAAGTCGCGGACACAGCTAGTATATATATACTCATTTGCAAAAAAAACAGACGGTTTTGATTTTAATTCTTCTTTAAAAAAACGGTACTAAACTGATTTCAATCATTTGTACATGTTACTTACTGGCCGGTTTTAAAAATACCATGGTGTTTAAAACAGTACGTTCTAAATTCAAATTTTCATTTGATGCTCGTTTTTACAGAAAACCGGTTTTTATCCTATATTTTTGGTGCGAAGTTCCAAAAGATAATATCATTTATAACTTTTAGTAAATTTTTATGAATTTATTTCATATTCTTAATTGTCAAAGCTTCATTTATTGCTGTTTAGCTGTCTCAATAATGTTAGAGAAAGTGGTGAAAGCTACCAAAATTATTGCGCTGCTCGAAGAGGGTTGCAACCAATGCTTCGTGCCTCAGAGGCTAAGTGGGAGTCGCTCGATGGTTAAAAAGACCTGGCAGCGGTATTAAAACACCAGTTCTGTCGCGAGAAGGCCTAGTTCGGAAAGAAAACCATGTACTCAACCACGGGATGATCGTTTTCTTGTGAGACATTGCAAGACTTCGTATGTGGACCTTAAGAACAACCTCGAAGAAGTAAGAAATGTGCATATTAGTCTACGGTCAGGAGGACGCTTCTCGCGGCATTACTTAGTACATAGTTGCCAGGCTTAGGTTTGCTCGAAATTGTGAGGAATGGACTTAAGAAGACTGGAATAGGGTATTTTTCTGCGATGAAGCCAGGATATCACTGACGGCAAGTGCTACGAAGACGAGGAGAACGCTTTGCAGAGGCTTGTTTTGAAGAAATCACCTTATGGTGGGAGCTCTGTTATGTTTTGGGTAGTAATAAATTCAATGGATCGTACAGAGTTAGTTTTCATTGAATACGGCTCACTGACTGGACATCGATACATAACGGAGGTTCTAATTCCTCATGCACAACCCGCATTGCCCGCTTTAGGCGAAGACACAATTTTTATGGACGACAACGCTCGCGCCCGCCGGTCTGGCGATGTGGAAGCGTATCTGCAAGAGGTCGGCATTCGTCGTTTGGATTGGCCAGCTCGAAGTCCCGACCTCAATCCTATAGAGCATGTCTGGGACGTTCTGAAACGACGTGTGAGATCAGTACAACCGGCTCCGCAGAACATCAAAGAGCTGAAGAATGTGATTACCGCGGAGTGGCAACGTATTCCGCAAGCAAGTATCTGGGATATCCTCGCTAGCATACCCAGACGAATTCAAGCTGTGATTTCAGCTAGAGAGTACACCCGATACTAAACATGTATCTGCTTTTACTATATTAAAGAAAAACAAGCAAAAATCTTAGTTAACTTTTACTTCACGAGCATATGCACTACTAGCGAACATACACCACTAGTGAACTTTAGCATTAAAATCCATAAATTTTATCAAAATTTTATGATAATACTGACGAAAACGATTATTTGCTTATTAATTTACAAAATTGTGAAAGTAAAACTACCTATAATTATCAAACAAACCAATAGTAACATTTAAAATGGTTCATCGCTCAGGTGCCCGCTTTTTTTTGCAAATGAGTGTATATGTCAAGTTATGATGGCCGGTATGTATATCATATCTCACGTCTGGTGCTGACCCTCTCATAATAACTGTTATAACACTGGTTGCCAGGGTCATTAATCATTAGTTTAAAATTGTAATACGCAAATATATAGTAATTTATATTAATAGTTCCTTTATACGATTTAAAAGTGCCTATGATAGATCATATATATATATATATATATATATAAAATATGAGTATGATATTTAATAGACTGCATTAAAGCAAACAAGTTAATTAACACAAGAATTATAAGAAAGACTTGTTAAGAGGTGGTTGACATATCTTATTTTATTTATCTAAATAAACATGGAAACATAATATACCTATATAAAAATAAACATAACCAAGCAAAATATTTGAATAAGAAGGTTAGTTTTGAGTAACAACAATCAACAGATTAAATCCATTACTCTGTAAGTATATGAATGTAGCAACATCACGAATAGCCAGCGGCAAGCCCACAAGCCGCGTTCGTGTTGGTGCGTTAATATGCGCAGTTTTAGTGCTGCCCCTACTATTGTAAAGGAGATAATACCTCCTTACAAATAAGGACTGCGGTATTATATAACATGCTGTTGGCGACATATCACCGTGCCTTTTCTACGGTGGCCGTTTGAGTTTACTCTTTTTATTGAGTAACTCTGTCCTATTTAGTGGAATTGGTAGTTATTCGGTAGTAAATGTGTTATGTGCGCGAAGGGTCACCCCAGAATGTATGTATGTGGTTAAGCAATGTTTGTGTGCAACTTATCATAGAGATCAATATATCATATGTTGGGTGAAATTTGTAATCCATCAAATCATTGTATCTGTTCTACTATTAACTTGTCAGAATATAA
The DNA here is from genome assembly GCA_020976665.1 of Heortia vitessoides. NCBI lineage: Eukaryota > Metazoa > Arthropoda > Insecta > Lepidoptera > Crambidae > Heortia > Heortia vitessoides. Next base: position 2,308,698 of record JACJUM010003053.1, read on the forward strand.
CATATAAATAAGTATCATTAATTCCCACATCTCATACATAGACCTTGTTCTGTGATAAGTCGCTTAAAGCACTTGTGTTATGCTCATCATGAAACAAAGGAATCACAAATATACTACTTAAATAAATATATTTAACACCCAGGTACAGAAAAAAATAAATATCACTACCACCTGTGCCATTGGGGCTATCCATACTTCTTCTAACCTATTTATTGTCAGAGCTGTATGTACGTAAAATATAATTAATAAAGTTAAATTAATATTGCAGTTGGTACCTGAGTGTGCTGGGCGTAACAGGTTTTACGCTGGCTGAGTGAGTCCTTGTTGGTGAAACCGATGCAGAACACACGTAGAAGGTAGCCGTCCGTGGTCTTCACATCAATGTTAGCCTCAACAAGGGTCTGCCATTTTTTTACCATCCATCTGTTGAACAAAGGAATAAGGTCAAATTGAATATTACATGTTTTTATAGTCAGAATAATCTGGAATTTAATATGTTGTAGTCTTATATTTAATATTGGGCAATATATATATATATATTAATATATTAATATAGAAGTAGCTAAAGTAATAAAATTGTAATCCATTTCAGTAAGCTTAACAGTACATTTCCATTGTTCCATTAGATGCTTGTATATAAAATTTACCAAAATGTTTGGTGAGCAGACTGGAAATACAATAAAAAGAAAATATGTAAAAATAAAAGAACCCAATCAATAATATGTATAGAATGAAATCGGCACAATTGGCTCTGTTTTCAGTAATACTTGTAAAAAGTTATGAAATGTAGCAGTGACACAAAGGGCCTCTCCAATAAAGTGTAGTGGCACTACATCGTGTGACAGCGTTGATATCTGCAGCTTGAAACGATACAAAGACCATATGGTACACCTTCGTATAGCTGGGCTGCAGTTTATTAATTGTTGAAATGTGATAGATATAAATAGTACTTAATTTCTTGCCAGCTGTGATTTTATCTCTCAATTAGTAATGGATGCATGGTAAAAGTGAAGCTATAGCTATTCAAATTCTTGGCAATCAGTTTCTGGCTACCAAACTGATTATGTTAAATGAAAATAATTCTATCAAATTAACAATAAATGAATTATTTTAACATACTAATTAAAGAAAAACATTAACAATCAAAACAAACTCAAACTTACCGAAGCTTGTCAGTGGTGAGGTCCATACCGTGGAAGTTACAGAGCACATTGCGACCCTGGACATCCTCGGCGATCAGGCGGAACTTGCGGAAAGACCTGTGCAAAGTGACCTTTAGATTAACTGATGCTACATCAAACTTATTATTTTAACTACTACTCAGTAACTCGGTTTCATGAAATACTGTCATCATACACAGATCAAATGTAGTTGCATTAGCAATAATAACAGAAATAATATATTATATCTTATACTTGATGACGACTTTAGCATAATTTAAGATCTTTTGAAAGATTTCATAAAATAGAAACAGTATAATAAAAGTTTAGTATTTAACTGGCAAAAAGAATGTATACTACTCAATGGTAGGATTCCCACAATAGTACTAGTCTTTTGTAGTTTTGCTATTAGTTTTGATATTAGTTGGTAAAAATTCATATATTTATTTAAACAAAAGAATATTTTATGTATGTAGCAATGACATGAAGGGCCTGAAGACAGAATGACCGAAGGCACTGCATCATGTGATAGCGTCTCTATCTGCAGTTTGAAACGATATGAGAGCTATCAAAGCTCACATATAGCTGGACTGCAGTACTGTACTAAAATAATATCTACATGTGAATTGTACTATAAAGTGTTAAGACAACCATCTTAATATTAAATGGACTTGTAAGACTTACTATTTATATTAGGATGTACTATATATAATAAGAATTAAATTAATGATCAGTTATTTGAAATACAGCTATAAACCTGATAACAGCTAATTATTGATGTATGTCTTCAATCAGGTTAAAGATTTTATGAATGCGGCACTAATAACAATAATAGGTTCTTTTTAGTGAATACATTAGTTATGTATTAATATTTATAAAAAGGATTTTCAGTTTAGACACATTTTTCTTTTCGTGGGAAATGCCTACATAAATATATATTTACATAAAAATTTTAGTGTAGAAGAATAAAATGATTAAAGTGAGAAAATTAACAACATAGTGAATATAGAATTTGGTATTACATGCAAACATTACCTTTCTGCGTCAGTATCAGCTTGAAGATCAGCAAGGGAGACTTCAAACACACGCCCCTTCAGTCCTTCGGAGGCGATTTTGGTACCCTTTAGTAAATATAAACAATGTTATAACAACTCTCCAGAGGTACAGCGACTTATGTAGATAAACGGATATTTTTTCAGTGGTAAATCAAAAGGGAACAAATGTTTTCATCAGTTCTGTATCATTGCGAGCTAGGTGGATCATCATGTAGGTTAGTTGAGATTTATACTGACATGTGGTATGTCTATTCATAACATTTTTTTTTGTTTTTCCTAACAAATACACACACATTTATTAAAGCAATCTAGATCTTAATTTGCCGTAAAATGTAGAACACAACTACAGCGTGTGGCAATTTTAATAATCAAACACACAATAAGGTTTAATCAATTCAATAACACCACGTGGAGGTAAAAATAAATTGATACTTTAGCCTAGATGAGGCTTAGGTTACCTGGTCTAAGCAAAATTATAACACACCTGAGTACGGTTGACAAGGGTGGTCCCCACTTGTCTTTTGGTGAACATAGACGGCGCCTTGACATCATACCAGTCCTTTCGTGTGAAGGGATCAACACTGAAAACCAAAGAAATATATCAAGACCATAACCATAACCTCAAATCCACTCACCTGGTTTAACACAAATAAATATATTATAAAATGTATATCGCACAATAAAACATACATAGCAAAATTAGTATAATTACAACGGAACGGCCGAAAACTGCATACATTTTATTGCAGAAACATTACACATGAAAGTTTACAAGTGACGAACTGACACGAGACGTTCGACTTGTATCTTAAATAATTCGGTCCATCTCAATATTCCCGACACAAATTATTGCAAAATATAATAGAATATACAATAAACTACCGAATTATAAGGTTATTGCAGACTTACATCTTCTTCTTCACACCTTTCTTACCGCCTTTCGAGAGGCCTTTATTTTTACCAACCGCCATGATCACACACAAACTTAGGAAAGAATCTTTTTTGTTTATGACTGATACAGATAGCCGTCAAACTAGGGATGTTCGATATTTGGACAAATCGATTGTGACATCGATCTTATCATCGAATCAAAAATATCGATGTTTGATAAATATCAATTAATTACAATCGATATTTTAAAAACATCGTTATTTATACTCTGTGAGTAAACTAAAACACCATCAACACAAACAATGACTTCAAGGGTGGAAAATGGGAGGAGTAATTACGCTGCCCAAGCCCGGGAAGAACACACTCAAGCCCGAGAGTTATCGTCCGATCACACTGCTATCTACGGTATCCAAGGTGTATGAGAAGTTGCTACTTCTACACCTGGAACCGCACATAAGACCGAGGGAGGAGCAGTACGGATTTCGGACAGAGCACTCTACCTCGCTGCAACTGACGAGAGTACTGCACCACATGACGGCGGCCTACAACAAAAAGGAATACACCGCCACAGTACTCCTCGACATAGAGAAGGCGTTAGATAAGGTGTGGCACCAGGGTCTGCTTTATAAACTATCAATGTCACAGGCACCCCGTCGAATCACACGAGTGGTAGCTTCCTTCCTCGATAAAAGACATTTTCGAGTGAAAGTGGAAAACGTTCTATCAACAGAACGAGCCGTGAGGCCGGTGTACCTCAGAGCAGCTGCATTTCACCCGCGCTGTACAGCTTTTATACGGACGACATCCCGGTAGGAGAAGGCACACATCTGGCACTATACGCAGATGACGCCGCCTACTACGCATCCTCGGTCAACCTAAAACACGCAGCTAAAAAATTACAGAACACCCTCGACCTACTGCCCGAGTGGCTAAGCAAATGGAGACTGCAGGTGAGCGTAACCAAGACACAGGCTGCAGTCATTGGCAGCCACACCCTTCTACCGAAACCACTAATGCTAATGGGGCAAGAAGTCACGTGGTCCCACAAGGTCAAATACCTGGGGATCACAATAGACAGCCACCTGTGCATGAAGCATCACATCGAACACGAGATAAATAAGACCAGATCGGTCGCGCATCTGCTTCGCCCGGTATTCGCCTCCAAACTCCCGCTCAGAACGAAGCTGGGAATTTACAAAACATACGTTCGACCTCATCTCACATAATATGCAGCCCCGGCATGGTACGCACTAACCAGCCGGACCAACAGAGGCCGCCTTCAATCCCAACAATCCCACGTTTTACGCACACTCGTCGGTGCACCGCGCATGGTACGAAACGCGACGATACACCGCGACCTGAGAACAGAACACATCGAAGATTTCATTCACCGCAACCCAATGACCCGCCGATATTAATCGGCGGCGTTTGATACTGCGACAATGGAGCAGAGCGCCGTAGTCGCCTCCGCGCAGCCTACGGCTGCGCGTTGACGACCTCATTGATTGAAACAATGACTTTTTAATAGTGAACTGAACAATCAGACAGACTGCCAAGCCAACTAAATTCAAACAAAAATTTGTCACATGAGAACGTATGACATTTGCTTTGTTTTTTTGCTTTTTTTGTTTAAATAATATTGATCAAGGTCATCAAGGAATATTGGTCATACAGCCACTGAATTTTTTGAATGTTGATTACTGTCACTTAGTTGACCTTAAATAGTTGACCTTGATAATCATCTACTAATATTTAGAGGACGCTAGTACACCTAATGCACGCTAGAGGCGCCCATATACCTATAATATCTAAGTAAATCCGTCGATGTACAAAAATACAATGATTCTTAGTTAAACATCGATATTTCATAAACATCGATTAATAGCGATCAACCCCACATCAAACAAATTGTTTATGGGGAGATGTCAAGGAATGTACCATAAACAACTATCATAACCAAACTATACAAAAAAAAATTTAAGAAATGCACTAAATCTTTGAAAATCATTAAAAAAATAGCACCAATTTAGCTTTGCAGGTGGTTTTCGACGAACTTGTCTCCTATTTAGAAATGTACATTTTATCATTTTACGTCTATCTACACATGTAAAAAATGACGTGTAGATAGATGTAAGACAATCAACTAAATTTTATATCAATATTAGATTTCAAATTACAACTGTTTTCCTTTTTCGATCATACTATGTTTTGTTTTGTTTTTGGTTAACCATGTTACTGTCATGATGACATTGACAGGATCTGAAGGTCAAACAAATTTATTTAATACCGTCATGCCATTGTCACTGTCAAGATACCAGGGTTTGAGCGTCGACGTGTATTTTGTAAACGCCGAAAAATCTAAATCTGCCGCTAAACTACTAGCCGTACGAGTGTTTAGATTCGAGGTTCAAATATTCAAAGAAGTTATATTTTGCGTGTAATATTCTAATGGTGTTTTGATGTATAACTGTTATTAAAGAAAATGGGTGCCCGAGTGTCTAGGACCGATTTTGAGTGGGTTTACACAGAAGAGCCGCATGCTAGCCGCCGGAAAATAATCTTGGGTATGTTATTACGTCATGTATTGAATATAGCTCGCTGCAAACGTAACCGGAATGAAAATTAAACATTCGACTGGAACTGTAAGAGCGTCGATCCTGGTTTGGGTTCACGAGAAGATTACTAAAAGTATTTTGTTTGAAGATATTCTGCTTTTGTATTATTTTTACGTAAAATTAACAGCTAACTTCACTGTGCATTCATACTATATATACCATTATATGGTACTGCCATAGTTTGATAGTTAGTAATCCTGGTTGATTCATACGAAAATAAACTATATGGGCGGAAACTTTATCAACGTACTACAATACAGCTAATACAAATTTGGAAATATTTAATATATATTTAACTTCTATGTGATTATTGCAATAAGTTTAAATGCATCCCTTATTATATATCTGCATTCTAACTAGAAAATCTCTAGCAAAAAGTCGCCGAAACGAGGTTGAAATACACTAAACCGAAAGTATGCACTGTTTTAAAATTAAGATACATAGGTAGTGTAATAAGTTTATTTATAATGTATAGACAAGAGTCATAGACAAATTTCCATTTAAATTAAAGTTATATTGCCTTTTCTTAATTGAAGAAACTAAATAATTTTGAAAAATTAAGGATCTTTCGAAATTTAAACCTTAATAAAGGAAAGTGTACCTCTTACTGTTTTTAGTTTGTGATTAACTTCAAACAACAGAAGTCATTTCTTGTTTTGCAATGATCAAATAAATGATCTGTAGCATGATTAACATCTCTCAATATGGATCATATACAATTCCTGTTGTGATGCAATTACTTAGTTAATAGAGGACAGAATCCATGTAATTTCAAAATAATATTTTATTACTATACCATTGCAAATCTTGCAATGGTATAGTAATAAAATATCTATATAAACCAATTTTAGCAAAGCTTGTTTAGAAATTAAGAACAAGAAGGCAGAGATTAGAACTTGATTTTTTTCTATGTTTTATGACATTTCAGTTTTTTTATTATTCTTTTAAACAAGTCATATGTGTTTAATTAACAGTTTTGGGGTACTACCCAAATTATTATGATTGATTATTGAGTAATTTATCTCTCTTATCAATATTTGATTACATAAAACTGATAATCAAATTGATTGAATGGCATAACTAATGACACATGTTACATTTTTAAGTATGATAATGATTTATTTAATATTCTTTTGTAAGTATTATTTATTTCTGTGATATTTCTGATGTATGTTATTTTATATATTTATATATATATTTTTATTTCATGTATTTATTGCTTTTATTTATACAAATATGTATTTCAAATTTATCTATTTCATATATATTTCTGTGGTGCAGACAATTTTGTATATATTTTTATTCTGTTTTATATAATGGTTGACTAGGAGATAATGCCAGCTGGCATTAAGTCCACCATTTGTACATTTTGTGCAATAAAGTTAAATAAATAAATAAGTGTTAATACATGTATGTATTTAAATTGTAATTCCAAATTAACAGCTTTTCTCTAAATATTATAGGAATATATATACAGTATAACTGCTGTAACACCACAAAAATGTTGTTCTGTGTGTTTGACTAATCTCTGGAACTTTTGGACCTATTTTAAAAGGATTTTTACAGGCAATTTATTAGACTACTTTTATTATTAAACGGATTTAGAACAATGCACATGAAACCATGGTATGCTACTAGTTTGTAATAAATTATTAAAAAATATGTAAAACAATTTATGACTTTATAAATGTATACAAAAAAACGTTATTAAACTGTTTAATATATGAAGGTGTGCTATTTATGCTCTTACAAACATTTACCTGTATTTTCGCCTGTGTGAATCTACAGTGGAAATAGTATTTTGACTGAACTATAGGGATGGAAAGTACTATGTATAATTTCTTATGAATTTTAAATTAAATACTAGAGCAATATTAAATGTCTTCAGGGTTCACATCTGCAGCCATGTTTTTCTCTATTTCTTCCAACTACATGTATGTAACATTTTAAAAAGATTGGTTCAGGAGTTAAAGTTGATGAGGTAAAAAACATATGAACAAACCATAGTATCGCATATTTGATATTAGTTGGGTAACATATACAAAATTTCTATTTTGGCTAACATCCAAAATAGGTGCATTCTAGTTTCACATTGACTTGACTTTTGGAAAAATAATCTGGAAACATCAAGTTATATGTAGATATACATATCAACAACCAATTTTAAACTCAATGTACATGCACTAGAGTTTACTATTAATTTAAATTTTTATAAAACCTTGAGGAGGTTATCTTTGAATGAATAATAATTCAAATAGGTTTCAATGTAATTGACAAACACAGACAATACCACAGGCTAAAGCTAATAAACCATAAACTCTAAAATTGTCTCAATTCTAGGTGTGGCTGGGGTTTGATTTGCTTATTCACTATATTATCAAATATATAAATATTTTTTGTCCGGAATAAACATCTCAACCTTTCATCTGTTTTAAAATATTGCTTGTTATATTTTATTTAATTGCAATTTTGTTCTCATGTTAGTAAAACGTAGTTATTTAATTAATTAATTTCATAATTAATTCGAAAATTGTCTTTATTTTTAATGTATAGAATTTTCAAATTAAGTGTATTCTAGTTAAGGTTGACCTGCTAACCTCCTTGTCACTGCTAGCAAAAATCACATAGACACATATTGTGTTTCTGTTTTGTGCCTAATACATATGATACATAAATAAAAAACGACAATGGCATGTCTGGGGCCTGGCCCCTGATATGCCATGAAATACAATAAATTAGAAATGAGTTGGAGCAATATAGGTTTTCCTCAAGCTAATATAACGTTGATGAGAAAATGGGTACATGTTTTGTGTTGTTTGTTTGTCATCATCATAGCCATTGCAAGTCCACAGCTGGACATAGACTGCCCCAAAGGGGGAATTTTGCCCATAATTGCCGCGGTGGACAAGCGTGTTGGCAATCGCAGAGAGCGACGGGGATGCTGCTGCCCATCCTCACCCTCTGCATTACAGCTGCACTGTTTCGGATGGTAATCCGCCATCTGTCGGTGCTGGTACCATCGTCGCTTACGACACCTGGTACAGAGGAAGGTACTATTCTTCTCTGCCGGTACCTCTCGGCTGTTCGGTCTCGGTTTGTCTGTGCATAAATGCACTTTAAGTACATTGAAGACATGGCAAGAAACCTACTAATCGGAGGTAGATAAAGCAGTATTATCATTTAATGCTCCTAAGCTTAGAAATAACCGTCATACTGCCGTAAAAATACATGCAACATGTTGTCTCAATGATATACTGATAGTGAGCTGTCTGTGGATACTGATGAGGTGATAAGACTTATTGTCTCATTACTCCTGTCTCGGTTAATTTATAGTATGTTCTATTAGGTGAGTAATCCAATGAGATTGTTTTTGTATTAGGTGAGTACTCCAATGAGATTTTTTAAGGTTAGGTGGAGTACTCCAATGAGAGTTTTTTTAGGATTAGGTGAGTACTCCAAATGTATTGTGCAATGGAAATCTATTTAGTGTCACAACTCTTGTAAGCGTCACCGCAGCCTATAGACACTTTTCATCACAAAAATGTTAGATCAACATTTTACTAAAGGTGGACCTCATACAAATGTCGTTTGCTTTTTTTTTTTTTTTTCGGACGAACCTAGTGCTGGACTACTCAGACGTCAATTCCAGCGCCACCGAAAAAGTGGGCGGGGCCTCTCATAGATGAGAGGTCCGATGCCCGTAATAAACCTGCGTGCCCCGCGGCAATGGCTCGCGAGATTTAAGCGGGACCGACGGCGTGACCGAGGGCGCCTCTAGAGGCTCGACCTAGGCTCGGTCGCCGTCGTTGGGGTTGAATTTACTATGAATGAATTAAATTAAAGCAAAAGAGGACGGACAGATTGAGCCCGACAGCCCTAGGGCTGTCGGTTATCGCTCGTAGGGGCAGGGACTTCACGCGTTCGCCGGCGAACGCGGTGTACTGCTCTGTTGTACTAGTGCATGTGGAGTGTCAGTGGTTGTGTTGTGCCAGTGAGAGGGCGAGAAAGGGCTGCGAGTTTCGCGGTTATATTGTCGGGAGAGTCGTCTAAGACGTGACGCGGTCTACGAGATCGGGCGTGAATATGAGCCTCGTTTGCATCCACCTCACTCCTGTTTGCAAGGTTTGAGAATTGATAGTGAAATTACTGGGTAATGTGACATAATATCTTCAAGTCACAAGATTGGCGACGCTTTTCAAAGTTAAAGTTAAATATTTAAATAAGTAGTCCTATCTAGTATAGATTTGTTAATTACAGTTTTACACAAATGACCCTGACAACCAGTGCTATAAGAGTCATTTAAACAAATAGGTATCATTGAGTGTACTTTAATACTAGTTTGCCGGCACCAGGCGGGTCCTAGACCTAAGTTTATGACAGGTTCATTACGCGAGCCATCAGAAAGCGATATCCTGGTGATGATTCGAGCGTTTGTCGGCTGTGGTGGCGCCACCTACACCGTATGTTTGTCGACTTTTCATAATATAGCAGACCCAGCTGTTTATCATGAAAACATTATATGACTATAGATTGAGATACTATATATACATAGATCTCTCAAGTAAGATCTGACTATACACAGTATACGAATAAAATTTAAAATCCGTAGTTAAGAAGTTCATCACGCACAAACACAGTGACACGTGCATATATACACACGCATACATATCGTCGTTTAAGTTCTTACACAGCGTAAGTCAAAATGTTGACACTTTGTAACAATTGGGAAAACATTGTTCACGTTTCATAAAATCATTTTAAAACTTATTGCTTTTGCATTTAGTTGGTGCAAAATAGATTTCGTTTGAACAATACACGGTGTAAAACGTTTACTGCAGCGTTAGAAATGTAATATCGTGTTATCATTGGGCTTAATTAATTATTAAGTTGCCAACTTTGACATACGCGGTGTTAGAACTTATGCGACGATATATATAATAGTAGCGGCTTTGGCTACGTAATGAGGATACAAAATGGTTATTTATAAAATGATTATTATCTCTATGGATGGACATACACTAACGCGAACGTTTTTGTTGAACTTTTTATGGTTTACAATACAGTAGTACATTATTTTCTTCTATCCCGTCGGTTTCAGCCAGCGTTTGCAATGTAATCGCAAAAAATAAGTTTATTTACATCACATTAGAAACTTATAAAATTATCATTGTGTCTCTACTATATTCAGCATGCTATGTTCCTCTTGAATTACTGTCTATGAAAAGAAAAGAACTAAAATCCGTAGCGTTGTTTTAAAGATCTAAGCATAGGTATATACCATAGGTGTGCTATGGAAAACGACTTCGTTTTATACTGTGCAGTGATAATATGATATACATATAAAACAGGAAAAACTAATATTTTCGAATGTAATAGTGATTTCCCAATATATATTTTCGAATGTAATAGTGATTTTCCAATATATATTTTCAAATGTAATAGTGATTTTTCCAAAACAGTTGATTTTATTCGTACAAATTATTAAAAAAGATTGAATATGTTTATCTTTTAATTAGATTTTGAAAACAATCTTTGTGTTCTTCTAGTACCTACTAGAAATAGGTGAGACGTAGGTACCAACGCAGGCGACGATATGCGACACATTACTACACTAGTTATAAAGAGAGGTACTATTCTAAATCGCTGGTATCCCACGGCATTACTAAATATATTTTCTGTACATACTTCATCAGTTGTTGTATATTTGGAATTTTTTTATTGAAACTCTTTTCTTAAATTTAAATTTAACTCTATTAATAATTTGTGCCAGTTCTTTCTGTTAATACCACCAACATCACCAAGTTCTTCATTCATTTCCGAACTTTTATGTACTCTGCAAATAAAAATTAACACTTGAGCAGTATCTGATACATCCGTTGACTTATCCAAAATAAGAAGAAAACAATGAGTCTTGTATTAAAAAAAAATCCAGGGAAAATTTTCACTGAACTTAATTATCATCTTATCAGCCATTGGGAGTCCACTGCTGGACATAGGCCTCCCCAATGGTGAATTGCCGCGCTAAGTAAGCGTGTTGGCAGTCACACATATAAAAAAAAAATAAAGGTGTTCTAGCCTCTTTAACTTTCACTTCGCTTCACTCTATGGTTCATTTCGCGAACTATTCCTAATGCATACTAATTTGATGGCTTGTTTCAAATGATTGGCTTGAGAATTACCATACCACTTAGTTGACTGAACATCATAATTAATGTTAATTGGGTTTACACATGAATATGTTCTAGACACTGACAATATATGCCGTGATGTACCGGCAGAGTAGAATAGTACCTCTCCCTGTACGAGGTCGTAAGAGGCGACTAAGGTACCGGAACCGACAGATGGCGGTATATATCAGAAACAGCTCGAATGCAGAGCGCGGGGATGGGCAGCAGCATCCCCGTCGCGCATTGCTCAGGGCGGCAATTATGGGCAAAGTTCCCGTTTTTGGAGAGGCCTATGTCCAGCTGTGGTCTTCCAATAGCTGATATGATAAATGATAAAAGTAAGTTACAGCTATATAGAAAGCAATTTGAGGCGAGGCAGCTTTTGTTGACATAAAGTTATTAGACATCGCTGGTTTTCAGCCACTCCCATTTTTCTGTACGCCTTATTCGAGAATTGGTGAAGAGGTAATTTGTTAAAGACCTTTATTTAACTTTTATAATTCATTGCTCAACTGAAGTCAATTGATAACAGTTCTCACATAAAAATTACAATACACACTTAACACAAACACTCACACACACGCATAGAGAGTCAAAGGCAGGATGAAAGCGGAGGCTTTAGTCGGTATTAATAACCTTAGTCCGACATATCTAGACGGAAACCTGGAATACCTTCGCTGTATGAAAAAAAACACATGCAATGCACGCACAGTGCATGTACATTAACACAAATACTCACACAGTCTCAATACATATACAAGTCATTGCATGAGAAATTGCTGTGAAAAAATATCTTTAAAACTACGCGACGGAATTTGATGCGGTTTTTTTTTATTCAAGAGGAAAGTTTATATTTATTTATTTAGTATAGATACACTTACAGATTATATATATACTAATATATATACAGGTCATACATACTTATATGTATAATTATATATAATATTAACTAGACGGTAACCTAGGAGATGTGTACACGACATAAATTTATTGTTTTTTTTTATACCAAACAAGACGCAAATAATAATAAATAATACATTTTTTGTATTATGAAAAACAATATGATGAATTATTTTCTGCTCTCTAACCGATTATATGTATATAAATTCATAGATGATATATAAATTTTTGAAATTTCCCACTTAAGAGTAGAAAATCTATTAATACAAACATCTAGATCTTTGTTTTTGCGTTTTCGCGTCGTATAATATAAAAGAGAAATACTGACAATTTGAGAGGTTTTCAATCATCATCATCAATACAGCCATTGGAAGTCCACTGCTGGACATAGGCCTTATTTTGCCATTGCCCATAATTATCGCGCCGGGCAAGCGTGTTGACGCGCGCTGACAGATGGCGGTATATCCATCCGAGACAGTGTAGCTCAAAAGCACAGGGCGGAGATGAGCAGCAGCATTTCCGTCACGCAGCTTACGCGAAATTCCCCTTTTCTTCTATCTCCAGCAGTGGGCTTCCAATGGCTGCAAAAATGATGATATATACATGAGGTGTAGCTTTGGACCTGCCTTGTTTGTAACAATCGCTGACTTGGCAGATATATAACTACAGCACATAAGTACAAAAATTAAATACACAGATAATATATAGAATCATTTATAATGTTATCAAAGCTAAGCTTTTGTATGGATTATATTCCGTTATGTACAATGGTGCTATCAATGGATTATTGTTATTAAACAAAGTTTATATTATTTTCGGCTTTTTCATTAATAATACGTGACTGTTCACATGTGGTATGTTTTCATACCGCGACGTTTCATTTCCACTTCGGTGTATCTATGTTGCGAGTTTGAGAGGTAGATTAAAGAATAGTGTGATACAAGATAGATGTGGTGTAAAAGATAATGTGACAACAATTGAGAAAGGATGGATGTGTGTGATAGGAAGAGTAAATGCACAAATATGTAGAGCGGAAGTGAATGGAAGAGTTGGTATAGGACGACCGAGGCGAACATATCTTAACCAGGTAGAAGAGGTATTAAAGAAGGGTCAGGTCACAAGTGCCGAGAATAAACGAGCGTGTATGTAATGGACTAATGCGAGTAAGGGAAGCGAGAGAGGTATGCCGAGACGTAACAAGTGGAGATCTATATGCCTACCCTGGTGGGACACAGGCGTGATGTATGTATATTTTATGTATGATATAAAATAGCAGGTCGCTTTCGGGTTGGACTCGCGCATCGAGTTATCGATACTGTCGTTTCATCACTATTACCAACATCATCATTATCACCTTAATAGCAATCATTATCGTCATATCATGTGATGGGCCTGACGACGCAGATTGTAGTGATCCTGTCTTGTGCGCCAAAAATCGTGGGTCCAATTCTCACCCAGGACAAATATTTATATGATGATTATGTTTATGTTTGTTCTGTGTCTGGGTGTTAAATATATGTATTTAAGTAGTATATTTGTGATTCCTGTATGTTGTATCACGGAATCAATTTATTTATTTTCATTCACAGGACGTCCAATGTTCTATGATACTTATGTCACAAATTGCCTATTAACAGTTCATGATTTATCATTACCATCGTATCAGCTGTGCGACATACCCTATTTCTGATGTACGTATATATATATATCATATGCATTTATTGCGTTTATTTATACAAATATATAAGGCAAGCGTGTTGGTAATCAAAGAGCGCAGCTATCCCGACAGGGATACTGCTGCCCATCCCCGCCCTGTGCATTTGAGCTAAACTGTTTCGGATGGATATACCGCTATCGTCGGTTCTAGTATCTTAGTACCCTCTTACGACACCTGTTGCAGTGGTAGGTACTATTATATTCTGCCGGTACCTCACCTCATGTCGTGAAGCATGTAGGAGTGCCTAAGGAAAGTGCCTTTAAAAAGTGTCTTAGAAATGTGCCTAAAAATAAAATTAAAAAGCCGTTTCAATATATAATTGTTCGTGTGGGAACAATCTAGCTATGATGTCTCGAGTAGATATACCGCCATCCGTCGGTTCTTTTACCTCAGTTGCCTCTTACGACACTTCACAACGGGTGGTACTATTCTACTCTGTCGGTATGTCGGTTCTGGTACCTCAGTCCCCTCTTACGACAACTGGTACACCTGGTTCTTTACGTCAATTGAATTTCTGGCTGTCGATATCGCAAATGTCATCGTTCCGGATGGATATACCGCCATCTGTAGGTTCCTCTCTCAGTTCCTCTGGAAGTACATCACGGTCATAATGCTGACTCGATCTCCTTTGTTCCACAGAGAAGTACCCACAAATAAAGAAGCTCTTCGGCTACGACCCGCTCTTCAAATGGGTGGTGACAGCGATGGTGTTGACCCAGTGCATGATGATGCCGCTGGTGCAGCACCTTAGCTGGCCCGTGATGCTGATTGTCGCGTATTGCTTTGGTGGCGTCATCAACCATTCACTGATGTTAGGTAAGCAGAGCCTTTGATTCGTCATCTCCATAGTAGCCATTGGAAGTCCACTGCTGGACGTAGACCTCTCCGAGAAAGAAGGAATTTAGCCCATAATTGTCGCGCTGGGCATGAGCGTGGGCAATCGCAGAGTGCAGCTTTCGCGACGGTTATGCTGCTGCCCATCCCTGTCCTGTACATTTGAGCTACACTGTATCGGATGGATATACCGCCATCTGTCAGTTATGGTACCTCAGTCGCCTCTTACGACTATTCGTACAGGGGGAGATAGTATTCCACTCTGCCGGTACTTAATGACTTTGATTGATTAACTAGATATTAACAGTGATCGCCAAAAGATGGCATTAGAGTCGAATTCATATGTACTTTATTTAAGTACACACTTAGCAAGAACTATAGGACCGTCTATAAAAAAATCACAATTATATTTAAAAGAAGGAAGTAATTTCGATAGCCCCGATGGCTTGGTGGTAGTAATCCTAACTTGTTTGCCAAAGGTCGTGGGTTCGATCCCCCACCCAATGCAATTATTTATATCTATACATATAAATAAAATAAGAGTGTCTGTTTGTAATATTAAAATAACCGCTTTCTACTACATGCATCTGAAGTTATATACGGTACACATACCAAAATATATTTTTTTACAATTCTTGTCTGTCTGTCTGTTTGTTCCGGCCAATTTTTGAAACGGCTGGACCGATTTGAACGTGACTTTCACTGACAGATAGTTTACGTAATTAGTAGTAACTTAGGCATTACATAACGCTACGTCCGAAATGAGCGGAGCATTGATTAAAAATGTGGCAAAAACGGCCGAATATTTTAGGTACGTTGCGTGCGCTGCGTGGAAGGTTGTACGTCGAAGGAAAATATGCTGCCCAGTCACAATTCCACGCGGACAAAGTTGCGGGCACAGCTAGTTATGAATATTTGTATTCGTTCTATCTGCACTGCCTCTCACGTCGTAAATGTAATCTATATAAGGAGTACACAATTTTACAAATGTCCCACAGCCAAGGTCTGGTCGTGTTCCGATCTTGCGGACCCTGCGGTGGTCAGAACGTTTAGAAATAGGGTAGCTTATTAATGAGCTACGTATTCTTAGTTAGCTTTCGTATAAATGTCATTATTAATTTTATTTTTTTTCATGATCATCATCACATTGGAACGTCATTTGCTGGACATAGGCCACCCAAACAAATGTGGGAATTTTGCCCATAATCGCAGAGCGTAGCTTCGTGACGGGAATGCTTCTGCCCGTCCCCGTCCTGTTGAGTGCATTTGAGCTACCCTATCTTGTATATTGCCATGTATCGGTTTCGGAACCTCAGTCGGCTCTTACGATACCTGATACATGGAGCGGTACTGTTTTACTCTGCCGGTACCACACTTTTATCACTTTGATAAATGAAGAAAACCTATTTTAGCTGTATTTTATGTTATTGCTCCTACTCAAAATTTGTACTGAACGTGAAAATGTAAAAATTGTTGGTTTCCTTAATAAATATATTACAAGCATGCGGGCTTTTGATGATAAACGAGCCAGCAGTCTAAAGACACTCGTGATATTACAAAGATATCACTAGCGTGTCACCATCCTTGTGAACTGAAGATGATGTCACAATAAAATAAATAATTTCTCTGCCTCTCTAACCCTTCAATCTGAAAATGAGGTGACCTTGCAGACCTTTGTAAGAAGTCTAACTCTAGTAAACCATCTAAGTAGACCAGCATTAAGTTCTGATATCACAACTGGCAGGACAATAGGAACGTAAGCAACCAAACCATGCGATCATCCCTAAGGCGCCACATACACCTGCAATAATATTGTACAATCCTTTAATTGTAAATATTGAATAACCCCTTTGACTCCAAACGTTCAATGAATTCTCTGAATAAAATTGACAAACCAGGCTGAACAATATTTTCGTGCGAGCAACATGTCTGACGATGAAGAATTGACGGCAGCCGCGCTGGTAATTTTGTTGAATAGAAAAAAAAAACGTGTATAGGTTAAAGAATGGTTGAAAAGAAAGCCAGTTTACACTCACGAAAAATATATATAGATAAAAATAATAGACTGAAAATATAAAAAAAATATATCGTGACTGACCGATCGCGAACGCTCCGAGAACTAAAATGAAAAAAATATTGCGCAATGTTAAACCTACACAGTGCAAGAAAAAATATTGCCCAATAAAAATTAAGCTCGCTCAATCTTTTGTTCAATCATTGTGCAATGTTTCAATACTATCCCTAAACGTTCAATAATATTATTTATTTATAATTTATAATAAAATTTACCATGAAATAGATATTCATGACATGAATAAACACACATGCAAAACAATAGTAAGGGAATGGCTCTTGGCATTGGACTACAACAAGGCAGAGGAATTGCTAACAATATTATGCTAGACTGGTCTATATTTATTGTTACTATTATTGTTTATATATATTGTATTTACACAGTATAGCTTCAAATTCTATGTATATATGTAATATATGCGTAAATAATATGTTGTATTAACAAACTTTGTATTATATTAGACCATATACACACACATTCACACCTACATGCACACTACAGAGCAAAGGTGCCTATAAGAACAGGCTAGACCAAGTTTAGGTACTTAAGTATCAAAGTGTAATTTAGTTTAAGTTGCCATTTGTTGTTGAATAAAGTTATTATTATTATTATTATTGTAGATATATTGTACAATATTATTGTAGATGTATGGGGCGCCTAAACGAATTCAGCAGCAGGAATTGGCAGCGAATGGATATCTCTGATTATACAGATTGGGTAATAGACATGATCCGTAGATATATACGGGCGGTATCACTAACTGAGCGGTTAAATTTGGTTTCAGTTGGGGTACCTTATCTTATCGCGGTATAATAGCCACTCCATAGTATTGTTTATTGTTACAATCAAACTATCTGATACCTTATCAGGTAATAACTGTGAAGTACTACATACATATAGAGCATTATTTCTAATAGCAATCTTTCATTGTTTCAAGTGGTTGTCCTGATAGTCCTCTGCTGGACATAGGTTTTCCTAAGAAAGGAGGAATTTTGCCCATAATTGCCGCGCTGGGCAAGCGTATTGGTAATAACAGAGCGCAGCTTTCGCGACGGGGATGCTGCAGCCCATATCTGCCCTGTGCATTTAAGCTGCATTGTCTCGGATGGATATACCGCCATCTGTTGGTTCTAGTACCTTAGTCGCATTTAACGATAGCTGTTACAGAAGGAGCCGGTACCTTTACAAATTTATATTTGCATTTTTTATATATCTGGGTGTTATATATCGTCGCTTCAGTTCTAACACCGCGTATGTCAAAGTTGGCAACTTAATAATTAAGCCCAATGATGATAACACGATATTACATTTCTAGCGCTGCAGTAAACGTTTAATACCGTGTATTGTTCAAACGAAATCTATTTTGCACTAACTAAATGCACAAGCAATTAGTTTTAAAATGATTTTATGAAACGTGAGCAATGTTTTCCCAATTGTTACAAAGTGTCAACATTTCGACTTACGCTGTTGTAGAACTTAAACGACGATATGTATTTTTATATATGTTTTATATTTGTGATTTCTCTGTTGCCCGATGACACGAGTGCTTAAAGCGACTTATCTCTGATCAGTCAATGGGAAATATCGTCTATTTAAAATTATGACACAGTTGTGAAAAGCGTTGATCAGGTCAAGGTGAAGTTTATCGAAACGGTGACGAAATAATGACGTTTCTGAATTGTTTGACTGAAGGAAATGTGACGCAGGCGTCTATCAAAGGTCGTCGGAATTATTTCTACGTTCGAACTGCATTTTCACGCATTACTGTGTTAGCGTAGGACGTCCACCCGCAAGGTGGACAGATGATCTGACTACAACATCAGGATCGCGTTGGACGTAGGCCGTATACAACCGGTCCTATTGGGAATCACTTGGGGAGGCCTATGTCCAGCGGTGGGCAGCCTACGGTTTATATAATGATAATATTTAGTAGACACGTCGATTTTTTCCTATTGTTTGTTGTCTGTGCTGAGAAACTCAGCGCCATCTATTCAAACAGCAAATCAAAGTGACAGATTGACAGACAGACAGTGACAGACTTCTTAACCATTCTCTTAAAAATAGAAAGAGAACGAGCAGATCTCACTTCAAGGGGGAGCGCATTCCACAAACGAACGGCTTGAACTGTAATGGATGGGGATCTTTAAAGATCTCAAGACCGTGCATGGAACGGATTTTGATTTTTTTTAAGATATAGTTATTCAAAAGGCAGGTTTATATGTATAAACATGCATAATATAGTAGAGAAATACTAATAGTTGTAGAGGTCTCCAATGTGATGTTTTAAAATAAACACAAAAACAAAACGCTGGCTGAACTCAACGAGATAGATCAAGATAATGTACTACAGTATTGTACACCTTAAAAAGGTCTACAGAAACAGTCTGCGCTGGTTTTTATCTACATAGCACCAGCGCGAAGCCGGGGCAATATCCTTGCTAATATTATTAATCCGAAAGTAACTCTGTCTGTCTGTTTGTTACGCGATCACGCCTGAACTACTGAACCGATTTAAATGAAACGTGGTACAAAGGAATAAAATTACCCGGTAATCTGACATATTTCCAAGTCACAAGTTGATGACGCGCTAGTGTCGCTATATCCTTTGAAGCATGTGTAAGATGTTGACAATCCAATTCAGTTTCCATCAGTTCTAATTACTCTCGACCTTGGTGGAACAATTGAATGACATTATGCAACGACTGTATAGACTATCGAAAGGGACTGATAGCGACCAATTGGAGACTCGGTCTCTTCAATTAATGTTTATACTTTAGAGCGTCACTGGTAAACAAAAAAAAATTCATACAAAACTGCATCCAATATCTATACATATCAATAAAAAGGCGTGAGGTACCAGCGTAGTAGAATAATACCTCCTACTACTAGGTGTCATGACAGACGGCTAAGATACCAGAACCCAAAGATGGCGGCATATCCGAGACAGCGCTTCAGTTATTGGCAAAATTCCCCCTTTCTTGGGGAGGCCTATGTCCAGCAGTGGACTTCCAATGGCAGATATAATGATGATAATTATGATGAATATAGCATCATGAAAATGTTATTGAAAACTAGAATGAATAGACAAGACTTTTCTATGGGGCAGACCTTATACAAATGGTCGCCTGCATTGTTACCTTACCCTCACCTACTTCTTTCCCGATTTATTTTTTTATTAGTAAATATGATCTTGAATATGATTTAGCATTTTTTATGCACAAAAACTCAAAGTAGATATTGTTTAATACGAAATTTAGCAATATTCATCGCATAAAACCTTTATTATAATTCAAAAACATTCTGTCAATTTTTAAATACGTATATGTACTAGTGATAGCTTTGAAAGAAGGCGGGCGACGGCACCTCGAGCAGAGGCACGGCCTCAGAGGCGCCCTCGAGACCCCTAATCCCTTCACGAACCCGCAACGCGCAAGTGATATCCTTGCAGTATCATGAGCTTGTTACATATAGCTGTTATCATTTGCAGCGCCGACGAGTACCTTAATCTATTCTAGATCTCAATGAAGTCTGGGAATTTCCTAGAATACCGATAACACCTATCGTGTCCTAGCTCACGTAGGCACTCCTGTGTCAAGTGTTATGTATAAGGAAAATGTATGTATTACATGCGTTATCTTGGAAACCGCTTCGATATTAATTTTAATGAGTCATCTATATTTATTTACTTATTGTAGGAAGGATGGATGATAGTAGAATGACTGCACAAATATATAGAGCAGAAGTTAACCAGGTAGAAGAGGTATTAAAGAAAAGAAGGGCCAGGTCAGAAGTATCATAAATAAACGAGCGTGTATGAAAGAACTAGTGTGAGTAAGGGAAGCGAGAGAGGTATGCCAAGATCGTAACAAGTGGAGATCCATAGTCTCTGCCTAACCCGATGGGACACAGGCGTGATGTATGTATGTATGTTTATTTAGTATAGATTCACACACATAATACCGTTATACATACTAATATAATAATAAGCCTCGGAGTACCGGCGAAATAGAATAGTACCTCCCTCTGTACCAGGTGTTGTAAGAGGCGTCTTAGGTAAGGGAACCGATAGATGGCGGTATAACCATCCGAAACAGCGCATCTTAAATACTACAGGGTGGGGATGGGCAGTAGCATCTCCGTCGCGAATGCTACGCTCTGCAATTGCCAACACGTTTGCCTAGCGTGTCAATTACAACAATTAATTATAATAATAATAATAAATTCCCACAACATCTCATACATTGACCTGACTCCGTGGTAAGTCGCTTAAAGCACTTGTGTTACGAATGCCAGACA
This sequence comes from Heortia vitessoides, assembly GCA_020976665.1. Lineage (NCBI taxonomy): Eukaryota > Metazoa > Arthropoda > Insecta > Lepidoptera > Crambidae > Heortia > Heortia vitessoides. The sequence continues at coordinate 2,330,407 of JACJUM010003053.1, forward strand.
ACAGAGGAATCACAAATATAATACTTAAATACATAGGTATATTTTACACCCATACACAGAGCAAACACAAATATCATCATATAAATATTTGCTCTGGGTGGGAATCGAACCCACGACCCCTGGTGCACAAGACAGTATCACTACCATCTGCGCCATCGCCAATTATGGGAAAATATTCAGCAGTGGACTTAAAATAGCTGGTATGATCATGTGTTATTTAAATGTATTATATATATTTGTTATTCCTTTGTTGTCTGATGTCCGTAATACAAGATGTTTTAAATCTACTTATCTCGGAGTCAGATCTACTTATGAGAGTTGTGTGATTTTATTTCTTTATTATGCTGTAAAATTTGTTATGTAAAAGCGATGTGCTGCCTCAAGGTCACAGATCACGTAATATTAGCGTGTTTGACATCAGTATGTTAATTTAAATACTATTTTGTTGTGAACAGTGAATTTAGTCTATGACGAACTGTTGCTATTCGTGTTTTAAGGTCAATATAGTTCTTTATGACTATAACTAATATTAGAAACGAACTAAAGAACCCGACACACCTAATATGTGTTGTCCTAACAATTAACCTAGATATTGACTGCAGCGTCATGTGCCGGGCTGATTTGTGAATCTGAATCGTCCAGGCCTCGGTTAGAATTTTCTTTTCGGCCCCGATATTTCGATCCAGTCGTTTGTTGATCCAGTAGTTGCAGAATAGATCAATAACCTAGATATTGACTGCATCGCCATGTGCTGGATTTGTGAATCTAAACAATCCAGGACGACATCCAAACGCATATAAAAGAAAACATTTGCATCGGTTCAACCGTTTAGAAGGAGTTCGGTGATATACACACGTACAGTAAAATTATAAAATTAAAGATAATTGTATTGTAATCTCAGAAGTAAAATAAAACTCCAATTTGTTTCTCTGTAAATAAAAATAGCAATTTTATTTGAGTATATCGAATACATATAATACAATCATATAGTATCTACACAACTAACCAAAAATCTTACCTGTAAATAAAGAAACGACAATTAAAGTTTACAATTATCACCTCTCGTTTTATACAACTTAATATTAATTAATTAAACTAAAAGAAAATTATAATAACATTTTATGAACGGAACATGTTTGTCTTTGACAATGACAGCTCGATTGACGCGACACGCTAACGGTGCGCGCGCATATACAAATTACAGAAATATATTTTTTTTTACATACATATATACGAGTATACAGATGTGGACCAGCAGATTTTTTTTCATGTTCTTTTCTCATGGCGCATGTAATGAGCCCGCTAAAAACTATGTTTTAAAACTGCCGGGAGACTAGTTTTTAAGTTACATGAGGTAGAGCTTATATAAAGGTCGTCTGTGTGCATTGATACCTCACTCTCAATTATATCTACCGCCAAATAGCAGTGTTAATATTACAATGATAATAATAAATTCCCACAACATCTCATACATTGACCTGACTCCGTAGTAAGTCGCTTAAAGCACGCGTGTTACGAATGCCAGACAACAGAGAAATCACAAATATACTACTTAAATACATATATTAAACACCCAGACACAGAACAAACACCAATATCATCATATTATTATTATTATTATATTATTATTATATAACTATTTGCTGGATCACTACCATCTGCGCCATCGGGCCCGTTGCCGTGTTCCGACTTGAATGGTGAAAGTGGCAGGGTAATTACTGGGTAATGTGACATTGTATCTTCAGTTCACAAAGTTTGAACACAAGTGATATCTTTGTGATGACATATCTTGAAACCGGAACACAGCAATGCGAACATTGCTATTTGGTGATAGAAATAGGTGAGGGTGTGGTTCCAATGCAGATGACATTAATTGGAAGCCTATCTCATGTAGTCAATAGAATTTCAGTTTATACGTTACAAAAATAGAGGTCTTGCTTACATTTTATTTTTGGTAAGAATCGAATATCCTTAACCTTATACTTCCTTACTAATATTATAAATCTGAAAGTAACTCTGCCTGTCTGTCTGTTACGCAATCACGCCTAAACTGCTGAACCGATTTCAATCAAATTTGGTACACAGATAGTCTAAAGCCTTAGAAAGGACATAGGCTTCTTTTTCATTCGATGTATGTGTTGTAAGGGGTCGAAACGGGGGTGAAAGATGTATGAAAATATCGCTATTGTTAGAGTTAGAAGCTTATAAATAAGTATGACATTCAAAGTTTATGTAAGTTAAAGCAAAAAGGTATGGTGCCCAACGAAACTACTGCACGCGGACGAAGTCGCGGGCGCAGCTAGTACAATGTAAATCTGTGAAAATGTTGTTTTCTAATGTTAAAACGAATATATTTTCTGATATTTGGACAAGATTATTTTGTTAACCGTTAATTATGTTTTATACCCCCGGTAATCCGACACCCCAGTAATCCGACATGGTCAATAAGTATGAGTTGTACTTCAGAGTATATATATATGTACATATGTATATATAATATGTATAAAGAATCTTATCATTGGATCTGTAATTTGTCGGATTACAAGGTACTCTTTTGTAAAAAAATCCGGATTATAGGGGTCTTAAGCAGTACTCTATAATCCGTAGAATTCGATAGTTCGACACTGCCCAAAACATGTTTGTCGGACTACCGGGGTTCCACTGTATTATATACTCTTTTATTTTCTTTAACGAGAACGAAATGATCGAACTCACCACCCTTGGCTTATAAGATAGGAACACTATCAAATGCGACTTTTGGCCCGTCTTTGTACTCCCGTAGTACCTCCCTCTGTACAAGATGTCGTAAGAGGCGACTGATGTAACGGAACAGATGGCGGTATATCCATACGAAACAGCGCAGCTTAAATACTACAGGATGGAGATGGGCAGCAGTATCCTCATCACCAAAATGGCCGCTGCAATTGCCAGTAGCGCGGCAATTATAGGCAAAAATACCTCCGTCTTAGAGAGGCCCTATGTCTACCAGTTGACTTTTTATGGCTGATGAACGGAAGAGTTGGTGGTTGGAGAAGACGTATTAAAAAAGAGCCAGGTCAGAAGTACCAAAATAAACAAGCGTGTATGAAAGAACTGATGTGAGTAAGGGAAGAAAGAGAGCTATGCCAAGATGGTAACAAGAGGAGATCCATAGTCGCTACCTTCCCTGATGGGACACAGGCGTGATGTGTGTATGCATGTAATAACTTGATCTTCTATTTTCAGCTATACATGAGATCGCGCACAACCTAGCCTTCGGCCACAACCGGCCCTTCCACAACCGGTTGTTCGGGTTCTTCGCCAACCTACCCATCGGTATACCCATATCGATCAGCTTTAAGAAGTACCACTTGGAACATCATAGGGTAAGCCTAAATACAGCACTCCTCTTAAAACACCGTGAAATTGATTTTATTCTCAGACAATTTTGGAAAGTTATGTTATGTTTCGTATATTTATAAATGACATGAATTCTGGTGGACTTATTTCTGTAATTGTAACCGTGAGGTACCGGCACAGTAGATTAGTACCTCCCCCCGTACAAGGTGTCGTAATAATCGACAGATGGCGGTATATCCATCCGAAACAATACAGCTCAAATGCACAGGGCGAGGATGGATGGCGACGGTGTACCGCCATCTGTCGGTTCTGGTACCCTAATCGCCTTTTACGACAGCCCCTGGTACAGATTACTAGGTAATGTGACATAATACCTTGAAGTCACAAGGTTGGTCGCCTCGTGATATCCTTGATGAGACGTGTATAGGCTGCGGTTCCGCTTAATATCACGTGTACTGTATGCTTGTTTGTCGACATCGCCACACCTGGTGTTTTCTTTGAAGCATGAAAATCAGATTTGTTTCCAAATAAATGTAGATAAGTAAATACATGTCCGATCTATGTTTTTATTGATTAACTGGATAAAGAATTGGATTTTTATCATGTATTTGCAAATTGTTGTTTTAAGTTGGACATGACTTGATGACGGTGATGTTCCTGGAAGTTTAGGCTTGTTTGCGAACCAATATCTGACTTGTAGAAAGGATGGATGCCCATAATTGCATGGGCAGGCGTGATCGAATGCCGCATTTGAACTATTTTAATTTAGGGTGGTGAACCGTCATACCGGTTCCAGCACTTTAGTCGCCTACGAGCGACACCTGGTATATATTATAGAGGGTGGGAGTGGATGGAAAAGTTGGTACAGGACGACCGAGGCGAACATATCTTAACCAGGTAGAAGAGGTATATTAAAATAGGGCTAGGTCAGAAATACGCCAAGCGAGAAAAGTATGCCAAGATCGGAACAAGTGTAGATCCTTATCCTTTATCTAAGTGTACCCGTTTTACCAGGTGTCGTAAGAGATGACTGCGGTATCAGAACCGACAGATGGTGGTGTATCCATCTGTAACAGTGTACCTCAAATGCACAGGACGGGTTTGTGCAGCAGTATCCTCGTCGGAAAGTTGCGCTCTGCGATTGCGAACACGCTTTCTCAGCGCTGCGATTATGGGCAAAATAGCCCCTTTCTTGGGAAGGCCGCAGCAGCAGTAACTTCTAATGGCTGTTATGATGATGATAATGATAAATCAAATTATTATTTATATTTATTAGATTTTTATCTTAAGCTTGTATACAACAGCATCTTGAAGTGATATGTTGCATTAGTCATACAAGTTTAAATCATAACAATGGCGTTAAAGTGATGTTTTCAATGAAGTGGTAACGCCCGGATATCAATAATGTTATCTCTTGTCACGTTTGATAACATAATCCATTGTAGTTTACGACTTATGAATCACATTACATTTCACTGAACTGAGATACGATATTATATATTTATATATAAAAATTACGTGTCACGCTGTTCGTCCGGGATGGACTCGTGAATTGCTGAACATCTCATCAGCTATTAGAAGTCTATTGCAGGAAATAGGCCTCCCCAAGTAAGTGGGTATCTTGCCCATAATTGCCGCGCCGGGCAAGCGTGTTGAAAATCGCAGAGCACAGCCTCCACAGTGAGAATGTTGCTGCCCATCCCCGCCCTGAGCATTTGATCTACACTGATTCGGGTGCATTGCTGAACAGATATTAATATATACAAATTTAAATCATAACCCTTACTGTAGCTTTGCATTAGTGTTTGTTTATCTCATGAATTCCAAAGTTAATCCAAAATTAAATAAATGGACCTGACTGATGTGTACTTTGAAAAAAAAATATTAATATCCGTTCAGCAATCCACCCGAATCAGTGTAGCTCAAATGTACAGGGCGGGGATGAGCAGCAGAATCCCCGTCGCGAAAGCGGGAGGTACCGGCAGAGTAAAACAATACCTCCCCCTGTACCAGGTGTTGTGGGAGCCAACTAAGGTACCAGAACCGACAGCAACCATATCCATGCAATGAAATCAGCTCAAATGTACAGGGCTGGGATGGGCAACAGCATCCCCGTCGCAAAAGCTGCGCTCTGCGATTGCCAACACGCTTGCCCAGCGCGGCAATTATGAGCAACATACCCCCTTTCTTGGGGAGGCCTATGTCCTTTAATACAGTAGACTTTTAATGGCTGGTATGATGAACTATAGGGAGTTGTCCTTTGACCGCTCTCGCTATTTTATGGTGAATCTTCTTGTTTGATTTGGAACGCTATTTCTATTCAGCCTGGCCTATACCGTACTTCCTGATCCCGTTAGGTTTCCATTAGACCAGGTCGACAAACAAGGATACAGTCCGCGTGATAGTAAGCGTCACTGCGGCCTGTATACGCTCTTAAAATCACAAGGATATCACTAGCGCGCTACCAATCTTATCACTGAAAGATTATTAGGTTATGTCACATTACCCAGTAATTTCACTGCCTCTCTCACCCTTCAAACTGGAACAGCTTTTTAACGGTAGAAATAATTTACAGTGAAGTTCCAAGGCAGATGACCTTTTTATGAGGTCTACATCATGATGGGTTTTTCCTTTCCAGTACCAAGGAGATGAAGTCATCGACACCGACCTGCCAACGCTAGTGGAAGCAAAACTGTTCTGCACGACCTTCGGCAAGCTTATCTGGCTATTCCTGCAGCCGTTCTTCTATGCTCTACGTCCCCTGGTGGTCAGGCCGAAGCCCCCCACGCCGTTGGAGCTGATCAACTTGATCATTCAGTTGTTCTTTGACGCGGTTGTCGTCAATCTGTTTGGTGAGTATTGTTTTGTCTTAAGTTGTACAACTTTTATACTAACTTTACATCCCCTCTTACCCTCTTAAGGGATAATTAAAAAAAAATATTTGTCACGTGTTTCATGACTCAATAAAAAACCCTCAATACAAAATTTTGTTGGAATATCTCTAAAAAACGGCAATGTTTTATACTAACTTGGCACCCCCGTTTTTTTCTTTAGGGGATGAATTTTTAAAGTTATTTTTGTTTCCTATATATGTGTTACGCGTTTATAACGTGAGGAAGTAGAACACTAATAAGAAAATTCATTCCCTAAAGGAAAGAAACGTGGTAGCACCCCCGTTTTTTCCTTTAGGGAATGAATTTTCGTATAAACGTAACAGTTAGTATAAAAAATTACAGGTTTTTAGAAAAAAACAGGGGTTCCAAGTTAGTATAAACAATGTCATCATAATATTTATTTACTTTATATATTATTTATATATATATAACAGCCATTGGAAGTTAGGAGAAAAAGCAGGAGGCCTCAGTCCATCAGTGGGACTTAGGCCTCCCCAAAAAAGGGGGAATTTTGCCCATAATTGCCGCGCTAGGCAAGCGTGTTGGCAATCGCAAAGCGCAGCTTTTGCTACTGGGATGCTGCTGTCCATCCCCACCCTGTGTATTTGAGAGGGAGGTACTATTCTACTCTGCCGGCACCTCACGGCAACGTAGAAAGGATGGATGCCCATAATTGCAGCGCGGGCAGGTGTGATCGAATGCCGCATAGGAACTACATTGTTTTGGTGTGAATATACCTTCATACCGGTTCCAGCACTTAGTCGCCTACAAGTGACACCTGGTGTAGCGTTAGGTACTAATTCTTCTTTGCCGGTACCTCATGGTTATACTTATATCTGAATAATTTATACGTATGAATAAAATTGGAGTGTCTGGTTGTAATATTAAAATAAACGCTTTCTACTACATGCATATGAATACGGTACACATACCAAATTTTTTTTCTGTCTGTCTGTTTGTTCCGGCTAATTTTTAGAAAAATTAGACCGATTTGGGCGGGACTTTTACTGGCAGATAACTGATATAACAAGGAGTAACTTAGGCTATATAACATCACGCTACGACTATTAAGAGTGCAGCATAAATCGAACGGGCAAAAACGGGCAAAACTTTGCATTTGAGCAGATTTTTTTGCATGGATATACCGCCATCTATCGGTTCTGGTACCTTAGTCGCCTCTTACGACACCTGGTGCAAAGGGGAGGTACTATTTTATTATTATATTATTGCTGATATTGACGGGCCCGATGGCGCAGATGGTAGTGATCCTGTCTTGTGCACCAGGGGTCGTGGGTTCGATTCCCACCCAGAGCAAATATTTATATGATGATATTTGTGTTTGCTCTGTGTATGGGTGTAAAATGTATGTATTTAAGTAGTATATTTGTGATTCCTCTGTTGTCTGGCATTCGTAACACAAGTGCTTTAAGCGACTTACCACGGAGTCAGGTCAATGTATGAGATGTTGTGGGAATTTATTATTATAAATTATAAAATATATTGTTTTAAATATTGTTTATTGTTTCAGGATGGAAAGTGTTGGCGTACCTCATTCTGGGGTCTCTAATGGCAATGGGTGTCCATCCAGTTGCAGGTAACATTACAACGGTCTGCTATCATTAGTTTTAAATAGAGACTGGATACTGTGGCCTAATATATCAATACATATCGTCGTTTTAGTTATAACACAGCGTAAGTTAAAACGTTGACACTTTGTATCAATTGGGAAAAAATTGCTCACGTTTCATAAAATCATTTTAAAACTAATTGCTTGTGCATTTATTTGGTGCAAAATAGATTTCGTTTCAACAATACACGGTATAAAACGTTTACTGCAGCGTTAGAAATGTAATATCGTGTTATCATTGGGCTTAATTATTAAGTTGCCAACTTTGACACACGCGGTGTTAGAACTTATGCGACGATATGAACAAAATTGGAGTGTGTGTTTGTAATATTGAAATTACTTCATTGTACTATATAGTAGATATAACGAAGTTACATTATTTTTAATTTTTGTCTATCTGTCTGTCTTGCCATATCCATCGGCGTCAGTGTAACTCAAATACATAGGGTGGGGATGAGCAGCATCCTCGTCGCGACAGTTGCGCTTTGCGATTGCCAACACGCTTGCAATTATAGACGAAATTCCCCCTTTTTTGGAGACGCCTATGTCTAGCAGTGGACTTCCACTTGGCTGTAATGATGATAGAGATGTCTGTCTTCTGTTTGTTTGAGGTAATCTCTGAAGCGGCTGGAGCGATTTTGATGCGACTTTCACTGGCAGGTGTATGTGTATATGTTATTAGGAGTAACTTAGGTTGTATAACATCATGCTACGACTAATAGGGGCGGAGCATCAATCTAAAGTGTAGAAACTCCTACCCTGGTGGGTAAGAACAGTTTATGATAGAAGAAATTTTTAAGGGTGAGAGAGGCAGTAATATTTCTGGGTAATGTGACATAATATCTGCAAGCCACAAGGGTGGCAACGCGCTAGTGATATCCTTGTGATATCACGAGCGTCTAAAGACTGCTGCGACGCGTACTATCACACGGACGTAAGCTTGTTTGTCGACCTGGCCTATTTAAAAAGAGTTCATATTTATTTGTTTCAGGTCACTTCATTTCGGAGCATTATATGTTCCGGAAAGGGTTCGAAACGTACTCGTATTACGGACCCTTGAACTGGATCACCTTCAACGTGGGGTACCATAATGAGCACCATGACTTTCCCGCGGTACCTGGCCGGAGACTACCTGAGGTAAGGAAAAAAGTTGAAAGAAATATGTATATGTAAATGAAGCTGACTGACATATTAACGCATAAACTATTAGGGTTAGGAACTAGAAATTATGGACGGAAGTTCCTTTTATGACTTAAGTATGCACCAAGGAGAGATTTTTAAAAATCCACCCCCTAATAGGGAAAAGCAGGGTTGTAAAGTTAAGCTCGTATGAAACTTCACTATTTTTGCAGTTATTCCAATTAAATTCCGTATAAAGGTTCTTAATTGAAAATCATAAAACACGTGTAAAATATTTTTCGAAAATCATCCCTTAAGGGGGATAAAGGGAGGTGCATAATTAGTATGAAAGTTCTACAACTAACGCGGGTGAAATAGCAGGACGCAGCTAGTTGCATATATTTGAGTGCTGTGGAGTAGTACAGGAACCGACAGTTAGCAGTATATCCGAAACAGTTCACATGCAACAGAGCAGGGATGGGCAGCAGCATCACCGTCCCGAGGCTATTCTATGATATTGCCTCCAGGCCTGCCAAGTGCGGCAATTATGGGCAAATAGTTTTTTTGGGGAGGCCTGTCCATAATTTGTATAGACTTTCTACGACTGATATGATTTTGATGATATTTGAATTACTTTTTTATAATTTTCTATATTTCGCTCATTAATGAGCAACCTCATCCAGCTTTTGGTGGCGCTGCAATTGAGGTCTAAGTAGTCCAGCATTAGGCCAGCATTTTTTTTGTACTTTTTAAAAGCAAAAATTTGCCAAAATCCGTATCTTAACTTAGTAATCCTGGAGTACTGGTTGTGTAAAATAGTACCTCCCCCTGTCCAGTTGTCATAAGGGCGACTGAGGTACCGAAACTGATTGATGGCGGTGTACTCAACAGCCCAGCTCATATGCAACAGGTGGAGATCGGCAGCAACGTTCTCGTCGCGAAGCTACCCTGTTCGATTTTCACCACACCTGTGCCCAGCTCGGCAATTATGTGCCTGAATTGTCCCTTTGGGCATGCCCATGTTGCTGATGATGATGATAGAAAAATATCTTTATTCTTCAGGTTAAACGCATTGCAGCAGAATTTTACGACAACCTGCCGCAACACAACAGCTGGTCGTCGGTTCTGTACGACTTCGTGACGGACCCCGACATTGGGCCCTACGCGCGCATCAAGCGCAAGCACCACGGGCTCGACAGCTAGACCTTAGGGTAGGACCACTGTTGATTTGTAGGAATACGTGGATGTGCAGAACTTGGCCATAGTAGTACCGAGTGCTTATATAACTTTGAAATGCTTAAAAGTGAGGTGCATGCAGAACTTTGCCCTTGCGCCACCAAGTGTCTAATATCTATTTAAAATATGGGGCATTCCATGCCAAGCGGACAGGTACAAAATATTTATGCTTCAGATCTCAATAATATTTTAGTATGTTATACCTATTTAGATCCTCAACCTAGAAAATCAATATTTTTACACTGTGGTATATAGTTATCTATCAAGAGGCTAATGAAGTTTTGACTCTATAGCAGGAATGCACTATTTGTAGTCCCAAAAAACAATATTAAGAATATAAAAACAATATACTTAATACATTAATAATTTTATTGTTTAGTTATTAAGCTTTCTTTTTTTCTTTCTTTGTGACATTTTTAGAAAGTGGATTAAAAAAAAAGATTTCTTTTTAACTTGACTTTTCCAAACTTTGTTCATTTTAATTTTTTGTTCAAAAATAGTTCATAGCATGCAGATAATTATTTTGAAATCTCGTAATGGGCCCAGGAGTAGTCAAGGCCGGAGTGCAGCGGTAGGCAACGTGCCGCAACTACCGCGCGTTAGTAACAGTTTGCAGAAACATTTGATTTTATACATAATTAATCAATTGATCTGTTTTAGCCGATCGATATATGTTTAAAACAATTGTTTACCCGTGCGAAGCCGGGACAAGTCGCTAGTCTACTAATTTCTCTAACTTAAATGAAGCGAAATGTATATATATATTTTTTTTTTTCAGATTGTGCTGCGACTTGGCGCTTCCTACGCCTATATTACAGGGGGTCTTGTATCGCTGTTTGGGAAACGCTGCCCTGGATATTGTTGAAAAGAATACTTATGCATACTAAAGATGTTTAAATTATACATATTTTATACCGCACCGTCGTTCGTAGTGTTACTACTAAAAAAAATACATCTGCGGTATATCGTCAGAGATGTTTCAATACCGCGTATGTAACAGTTTGCCATATGGTCGGAATCACGGGTAAGGGGTCACTGACCTTTTTTTCAGACCTCTCAAGTGTGAACTTCTAAAGGCTCACCCGAGCCTTCGAGGCGCCCGTTCATCATGCCTTTCGTGGTAGCCTTGTGATAAGTGCATCAAGCATAACTTCGCTCATTAATAAGCGGCCTCGCCTATTTCGATGGATTGGATTTTCAATAGTGTCTCTAGACCGAGTGTTCTTTTGACTTGTAACACTGTATGAGCGAAGGTGATTTCTATGTATTCTTAGTCAATATTATTTGTTGTCGTAAATAATTGGACCGTATTATATTTTACTGAATAAGCTTTTCCAAAAAAGAAAACAAAAGAAAAACTAAAATAGCTTCGTTTGAGCGGCAAACTTCGTTCAGGTTTTGAATTGAGAACTACTGTTTGACAGTTGTCTATGGCGAATGTCTTGCTTTTGGTGAGGTTTGTTCTGAAATAACTTTGGTGTGGTCCGTTCGGTGTCGAGCTGACGATCAGAATTGAAAATGGAGAATTGGGGGAGGGGGCGGGGGTTAATAAAATATATATAATGGGTAAAGCGTATGTCACTCGTTTTTGTTTGAATACATACCTTTATAAGAGTTCGAGGTAAAGAGGATGTTCCCCTTTGAGTCGCAAATAGTTTAATAGATCGTTGCTATTTCTATACATAGTTAATTTTTTTGTTGTTAAACGTATACCCAGTCATGCCTTCCCATTATACCTCAGTGAAGTGAGATATTTTATAAAATTCTATATACACATTTAGTAGAAAATATATATAACCTAAAATATTCTACAGGGAAATTAACCGGGATATTTGTAAAATTACATTTTTTAAAATTAATCCATGCGTATTAATAAATTTGTATAGTATTATATTTTCTAACATTTATCCGTTCAATACTCACACTGAAACTACTTTTAACGGTTTTAAAATTTGAACGAGACCAGACGTTTGAAATTGGAATAAACCTCGTTATAGAGCCGTTAAAAGGTAGTTTTTTTATGAGTAGTGAATTGTCAGTTTGTAACGTCAAATTTGCAACTTTATACATATGTAAGTATATAAGTCACTTATTTACATCTATGTAAAACCGTAGCCTGTAGACGCTCGTGTGTGTTGTCAGTAGCGCGCCTCCAAGCATGAGACCGAATATATTATGTCTCTCTTACCTGGTCTGTGATACCAATTATATATTATGTAAGACGCATCGTGCTAGTATATAACCAATTATATACTAGTTCAATCTGTATCAATTTTAAATATATTTTCGTTGATTAATTGTTGAGTACTTTAAAATTAATGCCGATAGTAGATTTCTCTTCTTTAAAGTGTTTCTTGTGTGAGAAAAAATTAGGGGGGGCGTCCCCCTCTTCCCCTAAATTGTCTTTACTAATAAATTCACACAACATCTCATACAATGAACTGACTTTGTGTTAAGTCGCTTAAAACACTTGTGTTAGACGTCGGAGAATAGAGGAATCACAAATAAAATAAATAAATACATATTTTTAACACCCAGACACAGAACAAACACAAACATCAATGTTTGTCCCGGGTGGTGAACTATCCCACGACCCGTGGCGCATAAGGGGGGATCACCACCATTTGCGCCATCACCGTCAGTTCTTACGATATAAATGAATGGCACTGCAGCTGTTTGGTGAGAGAGATGTACTCGTTGAGTGCTATAGCGAATTCTATGTTTTAGAGCGTCCAGTTGGAACTGTGCGTGCGTTCTGTTTTGTGGTAGTATGTGTTTTTAATTGTCGTCGCGATTGATATTAGTTGCGTTGTATGTATGTTTGTTTAGTTAATAATTGAGATAACATCATTTATTGACGCTTTCCAAATGTTCAGTGACTGTATTTTTATATCTATTAATTTATTTTTGTGTAAAACATCTACAGGTCATAATTTTTTTATCTTTAACAAGAGCATAATATCTGGCTATTCCAAACGTTAATAAGTCTATGTGTGCAATACAGAGTTAACAAGAGTCGAGATAGTGCAACTAAGGGAAATAGCAATAGTGTTTTGGTTTCAAGTACTGGTGGAGTAGAATAGTACCTCCCTGTACCAGGTGTCGTAAGAGGCACCGGAGGTACCGGAACCAACCAACCATAGGCATAGCTTAATTACTACTGGGTGGGGATGGTCGGCTGAATCCTCGTCACGAAGTTGCACTCTGCGATTTCCGCGCGGCAATTATGGGCAAAAAGCCCTTTATCGTGAGGAGGCCTATGTCCAACTGGGGCGAGGGGGCGGCAGTGCATAGAGCTGCCTCGTCCATCCCTCCGGCATTACGTTCTGTGATCATGAAAAAAACTGCGAGGTAATCAAGTACTAATGTTGTCTATCCGTGTACATACATTCGTTTTTTTGTATTTAATATCAAAGAAGTCATGGCGTCAATGGCGAGCCCGCCGAGCTATCACTGAAGTTAAGCATCCATTACAAAGGTTGGTATTCGGATGGGTGACCGTTCCTGGTAGGCGCTTCGGAAGCGAATTAGGTTCCGGCTTCATATCGCTATAGGCTTGCAGGTGGTGGTTCATCAATGTAGGACCACCAGAATTTTCGTATGCCCAAAAGCATTTTTCTCTATTACGCTTCATGTGAATGGTACGTAAATTTTTATATTTATGTAACAGTAGTTGAATAAAATGAACAGTCGCTTGTGCTGCCCTCTGTTCGCGGTTGAGGTAAAATTTTCTCCCACGTTTATTTTTTTGTTAATTTATATATCTTCATAAATTCTCTTAAATGTTTTCTTATTGTATAGTTTGTAACTCAATTTATTTTCGGATAATATTTTTCATGATAAACAAACATAGTTGAGACTGGACAATGTCTGTCTGTTAAGCTAGCATGTATGTATATTTTTTTAATGTAATTAAAGATTATACACCAATGTATATTGTATATGATAAGTGATACCAGTTGATATTTTTGTTTTGGCATGTATAAAATATTAGGTAATCTCATTTTTTTTACTATTTTTGTAATGTGAGAAATGCATTATAAAGTGTAGAGTTTTAATTGATATAAATGGGGGAGGATGCGGCCTGTGGACATTCTTCTAGCACATACAAGAGTCTTCTTTCTAACTGACACAGAAGTCAGAGACAAGAATATGGTTGTATTGGTTTACTATTGTTTAACAAATGACAATTGCCGTTGGCTACCAGTGGAGTAGAATAGAACCTCCTTTTGTACTACGTGTCATAGGAGGCGATTAAGGTACTGGAACCGGCAGATGGCGGTATATCCACACAGCACTACCATTATGCTTACGAGTACTGTCCGCTTAAGGACATGTATAATTTTGTCAGACGTTATTTGTGAAAAATAAAATTGATATTTGTTTTTTTATATATAATATGTGTTATATTAAAATAATAGTTAATAAATAAACAGATTTTAAATAGACAGATAAAAATATTACTTACGACACTTATGGCAAAAATATGCTTGTAAATTTTCTGTCTGTTGGAGGTTTTGTAATTTGGCTACCTTTGTTGTAACTAGCAGTGCCTGCTACTTCGTCTGTGTGGAATAGAGATTGTGGGTTAAAGTAGCAATCCCAACTAATGGACTATCCAACGCTGAAAGAATTTTTCAAATCGAAAACTCTTTCTAAGGAAATATAGGAACGAGAACGGGTGAAACCGTCGTCTCTAGTAAATAATGTATTTAAACTGTTATGTAATTACGAAAAACGGCCATATATATTTGTTTTGACGTGTGCGTTTGCCCGGTGGTGCTGGGACTATCAGTCAACCAGGATTGCGTGTCTAATAAAAAATGTGCATCAGTCGAAGTGTGCAGTGCCCGCGGTCCCTCGACGGCGTCGTTTGTAATTGTGACCAAAAAGTGTTATACTGTGTATTGGAAGTAATGTTTCAGATCATTAAATATTTTATTATGAATTAATAAATTCCCATAAAAACTGTGCTTGTGTTTTATTTAAAGGGCCATTCATAAAGTAAGCCACACGATTTAAATGATTTTTTAGTGTCAGAGAGATGACAACTGAATCTTAGTAGCCAATAGGGTTATAAATAAAATGCAATATATTACATAATAAAATTTATTTCATATTCGTCTTAAGTCTAATCAGTTTTGAAAACGGACGGAATAATTATAATACACTTTGTTACGGACTTGTTTGATATTTGACACGATCGTTTCAGCGTTCACTGCTCATAATAAAGCTACTTTATTAACGGCTTACAAACGTCGATCAAAGAACGTAAAACGTTCAATGAACCGAGTTTTAAAGCCGTTAAATACGTTGTTTTGTTACGAACGTTTAGACCAGTGATGGCGCAGATGGTTGTGACCCTATCTTGTGTGCCGAAGGTCGTGGGTTCGATCACCACCAAGTACAAATATTTATATGATAATTATATTAATATGAGATTACACTACATATTTGTATCAGTTCTGTGTCTGGGTATTAAATATATGTATTTAAGTATATTTGTGATTCCTCTGTTATCTGATGTCCGTAACACGGGTGCTTTAAGCAACTTACCACGGAATCAGATCCATGTATGAGATATTATGTTTCAAACAAATCTATAACAATCAGTGACAATCTCTTTTACATAAATTAATTTAAAGGCACATCAACTCTTTAATAATAATTAATAAGATAATACATAGTACATTGACTTCAATGTATACAGAGTATACAAACAAACAAAGGCACAATATCGGTGTATTGTTGCATAACGGGAGTTCTACTTCAATAACGCGTATGTCGCAAATGCCGATAAAGTTCAAAATCTAATAACTTAATGATATTTTCGACCTTATTGACTTATGTCACATACGCGGTATTGAACTGACTATGTAATACTTGTGGTGGGTAGAAGATGCGGTGTACTGTGACCTATAACTTGGGTCTACCTAAGACCAGCTTTTAAGCTTTGGCGACGGGGATGCTGCTGCCCATCCCCGCCCTGTGCATTTGAACTGCCCTGCTTCGAATAGATATATCGCCATCTGTCGGTTTTGTTATCTTAGTCGCCTCTTACGACACCTGGTTCAGTGTGAGGTACTATCCTATTCGGCCGGTACCTCACGGTTACTTACTACTACTATTGAAATAAAATATACATTTTATTTCAATAATGTAAATTGTATTTCCAGTTCCCCAGATAACAATAAATTATAGAAGTCACTTCTTATTACATCAGCTATCTGCCAGTAAAAGTCGGGTTAAAATCGGTGCAGGCATTTTAAAGAATGACCAGTACAAATAGACAGACATTTTTTTGTTGATAATACTGTAGGTATACACTTTTATTAGCATTAGTCAAAATATATTGTCTCCCATTTTGTTTTAATGTCCGATCAGACATATTTGAAGTTTCCTTTCACCATAGCAACCTTTAGTTTATAGAAAAATAATTACAGTTAGAAAATAAACTAACAAAAAGGAAGAAACATAGTTAAATTACACTCGAACAAAGAACAATTTCAGCTGGTGCATTAACAAACTTTAATATATGATTAAGTCGACAAACGGATATACAGTCCGAGCGTCAGTAAGCGTCACTGCAGCCTATACACGCTCGTTATATCACAATGATATCACCAGCGCGACCAACCTTTCGACTTGAAGATATGTCCCATTACCCAATAATTGAAAAATAATTAGTCAGAAAGAAAAACCAAACAGAAAAGAAAGGACAACAAAATTACACGCGAACAAAGCCGGAGACTCCAAGCTAGTGCATTAATTTTAATGCAACAAGCTAAAGTAGACTAGTACCTCTTCTATACCAGGTGTAGCAAGAGGCGACTGAGGGACCAAAAACCGGCAGATGGCGGTATATTCGAAGCAGTGCAGCTCAAATGCACAGGGCGGGGATGGGCAGCAGCATCCCTGTCGCCAAAGCTGCGCTCAGCGATTGCCCACACGTCTCCCCGAGCGGCAATTATGGCTAATATTCCCCCTTTCTTGGGGAGGCTTATTTGTGGACTTTCAATGGCTAGTATGATGAAGTCAACAAACAAGCATACGGTTCGCATTATTCTGACCACCGTCACAGCAGCCATCAATCACATTACACGATATCATTATCATATACTGCTAGACATAGACCTCTCCAAGTGATTTCCAATAGGAGTGATCGTATGCGGCATGCGTCCAGCAGTGGAAGTTCAACGCTGCGCTTGCCGGCACGTGGTCTCCATTCCAGAACACATAACCCGGTAATTAAAAAAAAAATCGTTACATACATTGGTGGCTACACTAAACGGGTTTTACTATATATGTTAAAAAAATGTATATAAAAAAATATAAATAATAAACAAATAAAATTATTACTAAATAACATCAAGTACACAAATTTAAACACACAATTGTAACATTCAATACATACCATATTCAGTTAATAAATGAATGCAGGACGGAACTTTAAATACCAAATAAGGGCTAGATTCGAATCATACTAAAAACATACTACATTTAAAATATACATATATATATATATATATATATATATATATCCAACTCTGTCTTGATCCAACGTGAAAGATAGGATAGTTGATCATTTGATCATCTATATAATATCATCTAGATAATAGTCGGAATATTTTTATCATGACAAACATAGGTACATAGTTCAGATAGGATTACATCAACGGGTAAAACATGGTTCGGTTCTTTTTAAAAGATATATATCGATACATGTTAGGTACGAAATGACATAATCACAAAAAGAAGTTAATTATCAAATAACCTATTTACAAATAATATTTTAGAAATCTGACTATTATAGTTTTTTTAAATAATCGTTAAAGTTACATTTTCTCGAAACAGCTATTATTGCATTGTAACACTTTCCTTGCCGGGAAGCGACATATATTTGATATATTCCTGGCAAGAAAACTGTCTTTTAAGTATATATATATATATAGATTAATACATACAGTATTGATATATATATAATATATCGTTGCTTAAATCTAGACTTAAATTTATCTCTATTAGTATATTCCTTTCTCTTTTTTTACATCTATCTGAATCAATGGTTCTCTCTATACTGAGATATCTATGGATTAATTCTCGTCGAATTAACTCTCTAAAAACGCGTACGTCAAAATTCACACGAAAAAAAAACGAAGAACGGACTAAACTCTATCTGTACCAGATGTAAGTTGATTGAGATACCGGAACCGACAGATGGCGGTATAACACCATCGTTAGCAGCGTAGGTACCTGCCCGCGTGACTATGCCAAACTATTAATCTTGTGTGACATGCTGGTGTTCAGCAGTGGACGTACAACGGATGATATGACGAATCCTCGTCCCTACCCCTACTTCACTCCCACGTATTTATTTCCACCTGCATACAAGAGTGATCGCGATTGATGAGTGAGAGAGGCAGTGAAATTACAGAGTTCTGTGACATAATCTTCAAGTCACAAAGTTGGCAACCCGCTACTGATATCCTTGTAATATAACGAGCGTCTATAGGCTGCGTTGACGCCTACTATCACGCGGACTTTGCTTGTTTGTCAACTTAGTCAAATATAAAAATATACTTATAATAAAAGTTATAAATCATATTTGTTGAACGATTGTAGTTCCAGAAAAAAAGGTTTGACAGCAAATAAGATTTAAAAGAATAAAAAAATAACACTGAATAAGTTAGATCCATCCCATAGGAACATGTTATCGGGATAAAAAGTAGACTGTGTGTGTTATTCCAGACTACCAATAATCTTTGTGCCACTTTTCTGTCAGATCTGTTCTGGTGGTGGAACAAATATCCAAACAAACTCTTGCGTTTAAAAAAATAGTAAGAAGTTGAAGTTGTATATTTATTCACTGCCGCATTCCACATAGTACCTCTCTGACCACACACATCATATCAGCTGTATATCGTCCACTGATGGATAGGCCTCCCTAAGTGGTTTCAAATAAGACCTGTTGCATGCCTGCACCCAATGATATTCTGCGGTTAGCCACTAGTCTGTCCACCATGTTGGTGGATGACCTACGCCACATAGATAAGATATTTGATGTCCGCGGTTTTAGGACTTAAGAAATAACTATGAACTATGAGAGATAGATAGATTATTTTTGTAAATAGTAAATGCTCTACGTCCGTCTCACTCATACACATAGAAAATCGAGCGAGTAGACAAGGACAGGCAGTGGTAATTTCATACGTATCAGTCATTTGTACATAATTAAAGGCCACACGTAATTATACATACGAATTAATTACACACAATCTATCAAACAGCTTCCGGTTGAGTGATATATATAGCTTGATTATAATGACAGCTGTCAGAAAGTCGATCAAAAATATTTTAGTGGATTTTTTGGTTTTAGATGGTGAAATGATAAACGGTTTTTGTGTGTTATCGCTAAGAGATAGACATATATCACTGTGGACTTTTTTGTAGATCTTTTTATTGTGTACAATACTGTAGTACATTATTTTGATCTATCTCGTCGGGTTCAGCCAGCGTTTGCATTGTAATCGCACAAAAATGTGTTTAATTACGACATCTAAAATTATATCAGTGTTTCTCTACTATATTATGCATGTATTTTACATATAGACCTAAATCTTGAAACACTCTATTTAAACAGCATCAGAATACGTTGCGTATTTTTAAAAATCTAAGGGATATACAGTGGAGAGTGACTTTGTTTTAGACTATTTTGTGATTTCGTCGATGATACTGCAATACCGCGTAAGTAGCAGTTGCAAATAAAGTTGAAAATTCAATAAGAAAAGATGGATAATGGACCTTATTAACTTAAGCTACATACGCGCTATTGAAGTAACATCGACGAATTGTATGTGGAACCTTTGTAATGTAAACAATATCAATAACAAATTATAATTGCAAATACCATAATACCGGTATAATTGACACCTGTCATTCTAATCAAGCAATATTTAAAGAATAGTTCAGCAACATCAAACTAGCATATTGACAGTCATAAATTCAATTGTCGTAAGAGACAAATGTGCAGGTTCACAAGAGATTGCGAAGTTTCGACAGATTTGGAAAGGTCGATCTATTGCTGTGTAACAGAAATAGATTTTTATACAGACAGCTAACTCTAACGACAAAATGGACGGTTGTTTACAAGGAAGCTTGTAACTTTTATATCACTAACAATATAATTATAAATCTGTAATGTATATTATCATAATTAATCTAATCTAAAATCAATTCTCGTCAAAATCCAACAAATTATAAAGCCAGCAAATGCTATCAAATAATATTGCAAAATAAATATTAATTGTGAAAAAAATAATATTTTTTAAATATCTGAATAATTAGTCGAATAAAAAAAATATAAAAAAAGTCTATGACACCTCACAGTTTAAAAACGTAAAACATACATCTAGAACTAATTCTGGATTGATCAATCATTCCGTACATCCAGAACTCTCTGAATAAATTGACCTCACCATATTTAAAGGTTTCCTCAATTTAATTGGTGTCCGTTTCTTTATAATGCATCTCGATTAATTGACCTTACTATATTAGTAAGAATTGGTGTAAATGGCTTGTCTATACTAAAAGATTTACTTGAAATAACATTTAGATAATTATTCACTTACAAGAAGTCTTTCAACACTTTCATCCGACGACATTCCTCATAACTAAACTGGTGTCTCCAAACTCAGCGGTGGCTCAGGCTTAATTGAACCCTCAGGGTTCACCGACCTCTCGATATCTCCAGACCTCTCTATAACAACCCCCGTCTCCACAGTCGGAATCTCTGGATTGATCGGTCTCTCCAGATTCGTTGACCTCTCTGAACGCGTCGAAGTGTCGGGTTTAGTGGAGAGGTCCGTGTGTATAGAGATGTCTGGATTCAGTGGGGTCGCTTCGTCGCCGCTGTCGTCCCCGCATCATATCTGCGAGGCCGGCATCGTGGATACGGTGCTGTGGGGGGTGGTGGGGCGCGAGCCGGCGAGGGACGCGTTTAGGGACGCCATGGTGCCCATCTGTTGAGAAGAATATTTGTATGAAAATTGTTATGGAGACTAGAGGTAGACCTCATACAAGAGTCCATCTACATTGGTACCTCAATCTGATTTATTTCTACCGGCGATCAGCAGTATTCTTGTTTCAAGTGTGAGAGAGATATTATAAAGCTGAAGAGATTGTTTGTTTGTACACGCTAATCTCAGGAACCGTTGGTCCGATTTGAGAAATTCTTTCAGGGCTAGATAGTCCATTTATCGAGGAAGGCTATAGGCTATATAACATCACGCTAGAACCAATAACGATGATAAGGTGTGACATAATCTTCAAGACGCAATGTTGGTCGTGCTAGTGATATCCTTGTGATACTACGATCGTGTATAAGCTACGGTCACGCTTACATCTTAGCTGACCTGCAGCGACATCACAGAAATATGACTAGAAATTGCCCAACATTGGGACATAACAATGAAATCAGTTCTCAAATAGTGCCAGATCTAATTACAACTATTTGTCTTAAGAACGATTACCACCAAGTCACCAAGACTTTAATACTGATTGTAAACACCTCGTATTTACATTCATCACCACCATATCAGCCATAGAGTCCACTGTTGGACTTACGCCTTTATGGGATTTGTGCCCATAATTACCGCGCTGGGCAGGCGTGGTGGCAATCGTAGCGCGCAACTTCGCGACGAGGATACTGCTACCCATCCCCAACCTGTAGTATTTATGATGCGTTGTTTCGCCTGAATATAGCACCATCTGTTGTTTTCGGTACCACAATCGCTTTCTACGAAACCTGGTGCTGAGAGAGGTACTATTCTACTCCGCTAGTAGTATATAGCGTATAAAAGCCGTTGAAAAGTGGTTCTATTGTAATATTGACTGTAGAATAGTACCTACCCATGCACCAGATGTCGTAAGAGACGACTAAGGTGCCAGAACCGACAGCTGGCGGTATATCTATCCGGAATATACATTTAGCAATTACCAAAAGTAAAGAGGCAAAAACCTCCTTTCTTGAAGAAGCCTATGTCTATCAGTGGACTATCAATGGCTGGTATGATGATGATGACATTCCAACTCACTCACCCTCAAATGTGCCAAGTCCTCCAGCTTGGTCAGATCCGACAGCTCAAGGTACAAGCTATACACAAGCAGCCAGCCGTACACTCCGACCACACAGAACACGATCCAGCAAAGACACATGAGGACATTGTATGCGAATATCATGTCGTTCACTATTGATGCGAACACGAACGCAATAAGCCTGAACATTATGAAGACGCCAAACGAGTACAACCAGGGGACAATGCGTTTCTCGTATTCCTGGAAACAAATGATTTTGGATTATTCTTAATTTCCTGATCACCTTATGTGCCGAGGGACATGGGTTCGATCCCCATAGACGATCCTCGACGTCTTTTATGTAATATTATGTATTGAATATAGTAACCCTAGATGAAGACTACAATCATTTAAATCTGTAATTATGAGGGTCACGATTCGCGTACTGATTCGAAAATAAAACATTTTTGTACATGTTGCCTGTTGATATCTTTCGAAAGGATATAAAAAAATGGTAAATTCACACATCTCATACATTGATCTGATTGATCCGTGGTAAGTCGCTTATAGCACTTGAGTTACAGACATTAGACAATAAAGGAATTACAAATATAATACTTAAATATAAACTCTTAACACCCAGATACAGAACAGACACAAATATCATCATTTAAATATTTGTCCTGGTATCGAACCCAGCGTTATCGTGTCCGTCAAATCGATATTTTGTTAAAATTTGGGAACAGAAGGCAATGATTATTCTAGAATTGCGGGAAATGATTTCATTGACGGGCCCGATGGCGCAGATGGTAGTGATCCTGTCTTGTGCACCAGGGGTCGTGGGTTCGATTCCCACCCAGAGCAAATATTTATATGATGATATTTGTGTTTGCTCTGTGTATGGGTGTAAAATATATGTATTTAAGTAGTATATTTGTGATTCCTCTGTTGTCTGGCATTCGTAACACACGTGCTTTAAGCGACTTACCTCGGAGTCAGGTCAATGTATGAGATGTTGTGGGAATTTATTATTATTTATTTATTTTGAGTTGATGCAGTCTCCATCAGGGGTGTGTTATCGTCGATGATAGTGCAATACCGCGTAAGTAGCAGTTGCAAATAAAATTGAAAATTCAATTAGAAAAGATGGAAAATGGACCTTATTAACTTAGGCTACATACGCGGTATTCAAGTATCATATGATTTAAGTAGGCCTATTAAAAGCACCTTGGAATCATAAAAACAAATATTCAAAAGCAGAAAGTACTAGATTCCATCACACTTATAATCGTTTCATCACACTTATGACCCTGATGACCCTACGGGATTATAAGCCATCTAACATTTGTAAATTAGCACAAGTGTTTGTGTGTGCTATGTCAGATCGGACGTAACTTTGAGGGGTCACATGGCGCGCATGGTAGTTATCAAGGGGCGGGGGGGGGGGGGTTGGGGTGTTGGTCGCCGTCACCATAATAATAGATTAATTATACCAATTAGAATTAAATAGTCTTAAGACAGGAAAACGTCTGTCGGGTACCTATTTAAAAAAACAAAACACAATTGGTAGTTGTTAATTCTAAAAATATACTATTTCTAACATTTTCTCGTTCACTACTCATAATAAAACAACTCTTTTAACGGCCTCGCGGATGCCGCAAGGTAACCAAAACGTTGATATAACCCGCGTTTTAAGGCCGTTAAAAGAGTAGTTTTACGCCAAAATGATAGCAGTGCAAATAACAATTACAAAATGCTTGCTTGAAAATACACTCAAGTTTAACGGTGATCGTCATCACGAAAGCTGCCATCCACTGCTGGACCTATCCAATATAGGCCTCCCCAAAGGGGTTATTTTGCCCATAATTGCCGCGCGTGTGCAGGTTCGACTCTGCAGTTGGCAGAACGCCTGCCCAGCGCGGCAATTATGGTTAGAACTTCCCCTATGATAATTATAGTGCGAATATATACATATATATATATAAACATTTCAGTATAAAGATAAAATTAACAATATCACCGGCAAACTTGAATGGATCATGCTGTACACACAATAAAGAATAAAACTAGCAATACCTCATTTTTGTTATGCACCACGTACTGCGATTGAGCGGCATGAACGAAATGTACGAATGAATGAATGAAAGAATGAATGATTGAGGTGAAATTAATGAATACAGTATGCACGATATGCAGAAAGACTATATAAAGAACAAAACCAAAACTACTTAGTTGCGTTGTGAAATTACCACATAAAAATCCAATTTAGCATACATGCGTACATCACGCGTGTCCCATCAGCGTAGACAGAGACATGAGACATGTTACAATCTTGGCATACCTCTCTTGCTTCCATTACTCGCATTAGTCCTTACATACACGCTCGTTTATCCTTGGTACATCTGACCTGGCCCTTCTTTAATACCTCTACCTGGTTAAGATATGTACGCCTCGGTCATCCATATATCAACTCTTCCA